>JTDE01000089.1:34800-60096 GCA_014338405.1 Paragonimus skrjabini miyazakii
GGTTTGAGAAAAAAACAACAAAAAAAAACAATTTTTTTTTATCCCCAAAAATCTCACCCTTAATCAGCAGACAGATTCGACCAATTCGTTCAGACGAGGAGCAAATTGACCCATTGTTAACGGTCTTAACCTGACTTCTATTCATTCATAAACATTATTTCGATTATAGCATTTCTAAGGGAAGCTAATCGAGGTGATTGAAGTTTTGGGTATTACAGTTAGCTATTAAGGTTGGATCATTCTCAATTCTTTTAGTGAACACATGACGTTTTTTTTCTCAACACCGCGTTGTACATGGCTAATAAGAAGGATTTCTGCGAAATACGAATAAACAGTTTTTATAATTAGCTACTCCAGGTATTTTTTAAAAATGGTCTCGTTTAATTACGAGATTCTTATAGCAATCACATTGACAAAGCGTCATCCATCCGGTACTTTCCTATCATTTTAGAAAGCCTAAGGAAATGTGAAGAGGCTTAGAGCGACAAAAAAAAATCAGAGGCCCGAGTTTCTGTAGAATGTACCTGTTCACTAGAGATTTAAAACCTGAGAAATCGTTTCCGTAGTTTAGTATCAGAAATTCACTTATTGGTTTGGAGGAGATTCACTCAATAACAAAATATATTATACTTCCCACAGGAAATCTGACAGAATTTGTGTTGCTGGATCAGTCAACCAGCGTCCAGAGGTTTACCAAGTTGTTACAAGTGTGAAAATGTGTACAAAAATTATGGACTTTATTTATGAAATTTGATAACCACTGAATACTTTTGAATACATTCTATTAACCTTGATGGTGACAACGAAAGCTAAGGATTGCACAAGAATATGAAATGTGAATTGGATTGCACAAAGTATAGACGTTCTCGAGTAATTTGTCTTAGCTGTCAGAAGGAAAACTGGTTTACGCGAATTTTTGAAAATAACATTCTTTCAATACGTTTAACGACTGTCAAAAAGCGTGTGATCCATAAGTGAATTGCAAATTTCCATATGAGATTTTTTATCCATTCCATATCAGCTGGTAACCAACGAAATAATCTAGTGACAGGTACTATTTGCATCAAGCAGCCACTAGGATGTAATTTATGGAAGATTTCTGTAATTGAACAAATATAAGAACTTGTAGATTTAATACTCATTTCATCACCTTTGCAAGTCAACTTGTTTGTCATTACCTGCAGCTCATAATCTCTTCAACAAAACAATAAAAATCACTAGATGAAATGATTTTCAATACGAACATTCCAGGTGTTTATTGCTTTGGACTGCATTTTGTAACATGCACTGATGACCGTTTGTTCCTATTTCTTCTCTATTGTACACTTGGTCAGGTGATATATCTAGCAAATATTTGAATACAGGTTGTACTAATGGATAACGCCTCACATTTCAATCCTAATTCTTTAACTAGTGAATCGTTTTGTATTTTCGGCCGATTTCGGTCAACGGTAACCCAAGATGTTTATCATTGTCGGAATGAATGAATTTATCTAGCATAAGAACTAGTATATATGCAAACATTGACTGAAATTACTCAAACATTGCAAAATTTTACTCCTAATTTGCTTTCGAGGTAGATATATACTGATGAGTAGCAAGAGATTTTGATTTTCATATAGATTGAACATCACCCACAATTGATAGCAGCTGTCGCATTCCCATAGACTTTCCAGTCGGCCCCTTTCGAAAATAAGCACTAAACTCCAGTTTCGTTCTCATTAGAGCTCGTCAGTAGTGCATACCATCGCCACTGCTGGGACTTGAACCACGGACACGCTGTTCATGAGGCAACCGTGTTTACCACTACGCCATTGACCTCACATTAGACACGACCGAATTATCATATGTGAACAAGATCTAATGAGAGTGAAACTCGAGTCTAGTGCTTCTTTTCGAAAGGGGTCGACTGGATAGTCTATGGGAATGCGACAGCTGCGATCAATTGTATATATATACGTTGAACAATGGTGGTTGTGAATTATGGAGCTGATCATACCGACTACAGGAACGCGCTAATCGATAATGACTTAGCAGAATAAAAATGGTCTAAGAGTTAGCTTTTCGTATACTTTAAAGGATAACGGTGAATTTTACGAAGCATATACATAACGGTAACAGGCGGAAGGTGATAATATGCAAGCCTACATTATTTCTTTCAAAATGCGTCTCTTTTTTGGTATTCAGTTTTCAATTATGCTGTCTGGGAAATTGTTTAACTTTTTGACATTTCTTTAGAAAACTGTCACGATTTGTCTTCAGCAAAAGAGTTGTCTGACTTAAATTTGAAAATTGTTTAGGAAGGTTTCTTATCTGTTTGTTGTTCAGCTTCTCCTTTGTATCGTTGCACGCAAATCAGTCATTATTTGGCGCTACATGATCTTTGCCAAGTTCGGCTGTATTTATTAACCAAACTTCAAATGCAGTCAAATTGTACAATTATATCAGACATAGCTAGCAGCAACAAAAACGGCATATAGATATTCATAATTTTCATGAATGATGTACGGTTTTGAAGTAAAGCGAATTGAAAGACAAATAATGTCTCGCTAGCTAGCTCTGTTTACTTTACATGTACAATCTGTGAAGTGAAAATCTCTCATTTGGCATCGGGGCTGGATCATATGATCACATGTAAACATTCTAGTTTATCCCGTTACCGCGTAGACCAGCTGGATAAATATAGTTGCGTGATTGCAGCATTTGCACAGCCCCAAATAACCCGAATGGCGCGATAAATATCAAGTTACCTTAGGGAGGAAGGTTCATACTCAGATGGAATAAGTGGTTCGGAAAACTTTCTCTGCTGGGGACTCATCTGTTTCCTACCGTATAGAAAGTCTAACACAGACTACAGCCGTTACTACTCTGACCCATTACCACAAAAAAGTAGGACATAGCATTGCCCATAACAGCGGATATAGTGTAAACTGATCAAGGTGGAAACCTGTTGTTTAACATTTCGTAAGTTCTATTCAAACATACCTCAGTCTTAGGTTGAATGTCATTAACATTTGTTTGCAACTTTCGTATTTAGGTAGATATTCTTACCGACCTCTTTCTATGCCATCCCTTGAGACGATCGGGCAACCTGATCATCACTGACAAGAAAAAGTGGTTGAGGGTTAAGAGTTGATAATTCAGTTATGCTTAGTTTGAGGTGAATGGCATGGTGCTCAACAAGGTTGTCTTAGGAAAGCATGGTCAGAATTCTAGTCCCGGCCATGACAAAGATATGCACTACTGACGAGCTCTAACAAGAGCTAAACAAGACCCTGGTATTTCTTCGAAAGAGGCTGGCAGGCAAGCCTATCTGAATGTGAAAGCTGCGATCAATTGTGGGAGATGTTCAACTTGCAATTAACCAAATACCTGACTGCTTACCAGTGTACTCCAGTTTCATATTTCTTAGTATTCGAAAATGGTACGGATTTTGTACGCAAAATGCATTTGCCTAAACACTGAGGCTGTCATGGTCACCAGTTGTTCATTAAAATGAGTGGTGCCGCGTTAAATACTATCTGTTAACTAGCAGCAACTAATAACATGAGCATCTTTGATCAAGAGTATACGTCAACAGTATGTACATATGCATACATTTGTACATTTTGGCTCTAAGTTGTGTAATGAGGATGTATTCAAAACAGCGATCTGCCCTCGCTAACCTGAAACTTGTGATCTGTATGAAACATATTTTCTGGGGATGGAAAGTTTTAAACTGCGTTTTGCTCTATTTATATCCTGATCACTTCTATTGTATTTAAATTGGCGACAAGATATTTGGACGACTGCTTGTCCATACAGCTTCACCGTTCCCATAAATAGGGTTGGCATAATCAGAAAACCTAGTGAATTAATATTTCGGTAGTACTTGGTAGCGCATTATTTTCATTGCAAAATTTGTTTCACCGTTCATACTAGTATGATGTCACCCAAACAGCTGAGCCTACCCTGGACATCTGGTAGCGCTGATTCTGTCAGTCACTCACTGAAACTGCCTAGTGGTCACGACGAAAAAGCCACATTTCAAAGCCGTCTATGTCGGTCCAAAATGATCCCACGTGTTCCTATGTCCAAGCAAAAGAACTCACACATGAGTATGCTTGGTAGTTGCATCTGTCCGTTTAAAAATGTGTACATTGACCGAAAGCTGTCAACTTTAACTCATCCAAGAGGTATATGTACACAATACATTTGTTTGTTACCGGTGCTCATGCGTCTTAAGTTGCAACAGCCTACCATACTTTGAAAAATGGATATTTGTCAGGACAGGATATGTGTACTTCCTAAAAAAAGGAATTGTCATAAGCATCTTGTTGGTTGTGTTATGCTTCTAAAAAGGCACACCGATATGGCTACAACGATTACCAATAAAGGCTCCTCCGTGACGTTTAAACCGCTTTAAATACCCTAATCAAGATTTATGCCACGTTTACATCTCTCTCTCAGAGATTCTCACATGACTGATCCATTGTTGTAGCTAGATATACCGCCTACGACCGCGTAAACGAAAACGGAATAACGATTAATGAAACGTCGGATAATAGCATGACGAATAACGGTACTGAACAACGAGTACGGACTATGCGCCATCAGTTAATCTCTTCCCATCCAATCCATCCGCCCTAGGCTACCGTATGAAAACAGAAAAAAACTGGCCTTCAAATAGAGCTTCTTTATGTCGCTCAGCTCGAAGACAACTTGGTCACATACCCGTTCGTGTTTACAAGGTCTGTGACTAGCAACAAGCAAGACCAAAGAGATTGGACCAGACAAAAGTCTAGACATTACAATCTAGGTGTGTAGTCGGATGACAACAACCGTTGTAACGATGATCTAGGTCGATTGTGAGGACCGAAACAGTGCATGGTCATGACAAAGGTAAAGGTCACTCACAAGTGAACTTTGTTCCTTCTGGTCACATAAGGTTTTCGGGAACTCTTTTGTGCGAATCTTTCCGGCACATGAGTCAGCCTGAAAGATTGGACAAAACATCCTCATTTAATGTGCTAGCTCTCAACCAAGTAGACAAACACAGTTGTCTGACCATCAGTCACGCTTTGACACAACAGTTTTGAACGACAGACGAACCGCGCCAAGGCAATTCGTTTGTACACAGTGCACCGTAAGAGTAGACATTTGTTGTTCTCTTTCAATCCGATCATCGTTTCACGGCTACTTTCAAGCCAGACAAATATAAACTCTGTAGGATATTCTAGATGAATGGGTCAACTACCTCAATCATTAAGTGTTCTGGAATTAATGTAAATTTCGCTTTCCACCATGGCCACCACTAAGACCTCAAAAAATGTGACTCGAAAGAAGTGAACATACTGGAGGACCTTAAGGACTAATTTTACGTCTTCACACCATAGTATTATATCACAAAAAGCGGCTTTCGTGAGACTCAAAACTACCCTATTCATATCACTCACTTAGAATTATTATTACAATATGACAGTTTTGAAAAGTAGGTCGCTTTTTGTGGTCTGTTTGGTTGCCAACAGAGATGCGTCTGTAAATGATGCGTCCTGGTTTACGAAGTTTACGCGTCCTGCAACGGTACGTCGCAACCAGAACCATGATAAATAGATAGTTTCCCTGTAAAACCACCACTGACGTTCAGTACTGCCGTCGACCTGATTTATCAGATTAGGGTGAGGTATGTGCTGTGTTTGAGCTATTCTCAATTCGGAATCTTATTGTCAGTTTGGTGATGCTTAAAACAGGTGTCCCGTTCTCTTACACTCCAACCAAGGCTACGGAAAGGACCGAACACACAGTGAATGTTGTTTTACCCAGTTGTCCACTGTGTGTTGGTAACGGGTGTGGTGTTCGTAAAGGGACTGGTTGCCACATACGAATTATTTAACACTGAAGATGTCCATCACAACTCAATAGTTTTGTAAAATTCAACTCAAGTTATGCAAGCTTGATAAGAACGTAATAGTATTTGCCGTAGATCCCAAGGTCAAGAGTTCAGGATGCTGTTAGTGATGTTACGAAACTGAACTATAAGCTTTAGTGTTCGCTCAGCATTTGCTTATATGGTATTATGTCTTCATTATCTCGTACAAGTGTTGTAACTACAATGAAAAATAATTTAAACATTGAACAGCTAATCACATATACTAGTCGTTACTGTATTATGGAAATGTCTCCGGTAAGGAAGTCCTTCAAAATGATACTGGATTTTTTGAAAGAGAACAACAGTGTTAGTTCAGAATTCTTAGACCAAAGCAACACCGAATTTACAAATTGCGTTATAACTGTAACACTCTGATAATGGTACGGTTGCTAAATGTAGAATATATAACTACATTTGAATACACCTAATTTTCATCCCCAATATGTACTAACCTTGACACAATGAGGCATTAGGCTCTATCATCTTTCTGTTTATCTAAGATAAGTTGAGTGTGACATTGATCACAACAACATTGTTTACGTTAAGTAGAACGGAAGCAAATACTTTGCTGTAACAAAGTATTGCATGAAGAAGTGGCATTCATGATTTTGAAGAAGAGGTTTCATGTTGTTCAAGAATTAACTTCCACCGAACAATATATAGCCCATGAAGTAGTGGGGATATAACAAGCGATTACGTAACACATCGCTACTAAGGGCAGTCGTCTTCATGTAAGGTCAGCTTTGGGACGTCTGTCGCATGCACAGTGAACGTATGAGCAAAGGTTGTCATGTAAAAACATAGCCCAGTGAAAAACTTCATCAATATTCATATTCACCAATAACTGATCACATGCCATTCATCTCCACGTTGCTTGTTACACTTCATCAAAAAGTAGAAACACTCATAGTTGCTGATAGTATAAAATAGCGTACAACGAAGCAAGTCAGATAGATTTTATTATGGTCACAAGTTCTGCGACGATTGGTGGTCTGCACTTGTTGGTTATTGAATTTACGCAGGTCAACCTAATTCTGTGGTTGAGTGGTTTAGTGGTAAGAGATGTTTGGAATTTGACCTTGCACCCGGTTTCATGCATTTTCACTGGGATGGCTTTACATATTGACTACTGAGTATCCTACCAGAATTGATGTCACTCGCAGCAATAGCGAAGTCCTTCACGCAAAAACTACCTTATCGGATCGTCCCTTTTCTTGCGCGCTCAATCCTTTAACATAAAACCAAGAAGAAGAGACTTGGCAACACAGTTTTTTGAAAGAACTGGTCGAAATCAACCATAGAGGCTCTAAATTTATAAGACGAAACGATTATTATACAAGGTCAAAAAGACGCGAAGCACATCAAGTGGAGCGATCATACATGACATTCAGACACACGGCAGATCAAATGAAACGATCACGTTACAGTGAAGGTGTCAGAACAAATTAAGTTGCAAGGGAGATCAGATGGCAGACACGAGAAAGAGCACAGAAGTTCCACCACACGACTGTAATCCGACCAAATGGATAAAGTCACACTATCAACACTCGTGATCATACCATCTGCAGTGGGTCGAACGATCGATGTGGGGTGATGATTCTCGACTACTTTGCGAGGAGATACGACTCATAACAGACTTCACGAAGCACGCCAGCTTTTTTGTTCACCGTGAAGAATGATTTGTTAGTGAACCTTTACGCTTGACACTGTGGTGGTAATCAGCAAACGGGATTTCCGTGCAAAATTCTTTCTAGGAATCCCTAAATCGATGCACTAGCAAGTGAAATTCATCAAGACTGTGCGTTATTGGAAAGTAGTTTTTATTTACTGGGACTTATTGCATTAATAACTTTACCGAAAACCACAATGGACAAGTATACTGCCAATAATCGACGTCTAACCTGAAGTACGAATAAAGTTTAAAGCCATTGCACTTGATATTTTAAATTATCCGTGAGATTATGAGAACTTATATGCATTGTAATTCATTGCTCTTCAATCATTAGTATAGTCATACAGATGTAGTTTTGAAAACATGTATAATCGTATGTGAACGCACAAACATTGACCAGCTCGAACACAATAGCTAAGCTATAGGCAACACACACATTAATTGCATAGGATGGTGGGAACATCTGAAGGGATACTGAATATAACGAAACGTTTTCTAATTTCACACACACACAGTGTTACTGTTTCAGGATAGTGAATGTAAAACAACCACTTTTGGTTCCTACGTTATTCTTAAAAACAACTGCGCTGATAAGAAAAGGTTGCTTGTACTCTGAAGACGTATGGTGCTAAACTTCCTTTATACTCTTGTTAGGTGATCATTTATCGAGTGATTCTAGGTTTGCACACAGAGACAATCCGGCAGCCTTCCTATTTTCCAGGAATTTATTCGTCTCCCAGGATAAACTAGTTATCACATTTTCACTTTTCAACTCATATAACCTTCTTATCTGCTCCACGCAACTAATTATACAAAATTACTGATGAGGTGACTTCCGGATATGCAATTAAATGTCGCTCTCCTTCCATACCATTGAACTTGGACTTATAGAACTTTTGGTCTGATCTAATGCATACTAGTGTAATGTGCTACCGAAACCAGCGGACGCGCACGAGCTGAATTTGATTACTGATGAGTAGTCGGGGATTTGGTTTATTTCAAGGTGAACATCACTCACAATTGATCGCAGCCGTCGCATTCCCATAGACTACCCAGTCGGCCCCTTTCGAAAAGAAGCACTAGACTCGAGTTCCGCTCTCATTACAGCTCGTCAGTAGTGCATATGCTCACCACTGCCGGGACTAGAACCACGGCCACGATGTTCATGAGGCAACGGAGCGTGCTGCTGTGTTGTCGGCGCCGTCTTAGTTATCGTTTGTGTAAGTCCTGTGCATGGCTTACTGGGCCTTTGGTTCAGGCTTGTTCTTGTTGTTTCCTTTTTCAGGATTATTGCTGGAACCCCCTACTTCGGAAGAATGCTGTCCCTTGGTGTTTCCATATTGCCCCAAAGTTGGCCCGTAAGTGTGACGGACAACCCGAGGAGAAACAGCCGGCTTGCGTGCTACACTAGGTTTAAATATATTTACATGGACGTCCTTAGTTCCTACTCGTTAGAGAACAAATTCTGTAGCATTTTTATAATTATACTCACATGATTGTTGAGAGGGAACCTGTTACTAGGTATCATACACGAAAACCAGCAGGTACTATTAAGCTTCGCTTTGGCAGAGTATCCTTCTAAAAATTGAATCCACTGAAACCAGTGGCATCTTTTATCCTTGGACAAAGTGGAGGTTGTTAATAGTTCGCATTGTGAGTGCGACCGGGAACATTAATCTGAAGGAAAATTAATTGTTAACCCGGGAATATTACAAAGATTATTTCCAGAAAGATATCACGAAAATACACGAAATGGTTTAAGAGCAGCCTCGAACAGTCTAACCTGTTGACTGCAAAGCGGAACCGCTGGAACACTTGAAACGAGTAGCATGTTCCCCCTGCAGGTGCGTTGCTTTCAGGCTAGTCCTAAATTTCCTACAAATGGTTCAACTCTAAATGTCATCCATAACTGTCCAGTGTCTCCTATGTCTGACACTCATTGTTTGAACCATTTAATTAACAGTGCTACAACTTTACTGCTGATCGCTGGTGCTGGCAGATTCTAGCATTGACTGCTTGAGAACTCTTGCTTGGGTAGTCTACCCGTCAGGTAATTTGATGAGTTACATGTGGCACAGTGAATTGTTTGCGTAACTAGGTCTAGTTTTGAGTTGCCGGCGCCTCACCATATCCAAGCTAGTAGTGCACTTATCAAATCTGAAGATCCAGTTTCTGTTGCTGTTTCCAACCCAGCCGAAGTCTAGAGTTTTCTCAATTGAATCCATTCTGAATCAATACTGTGTCTCCTATCTGGATACTCAGTTATTTGAAGCAATATTTTAAACAGATTGGTTCCATGACTGTTTTGCACTTTGACGTCATTAATTCAGCTCTTAATTTCATACTTGCTTTTACCATGCTATTCTGTTGTAACCACAATAATTTTAGGGTCACCACTGGGACATGTCCCACTAAATTTCAGTCGGCTTATTGGAACACAATTCAGCTAAAATTGTCAAACGCGTTACTCAACTTAGTTAACTTACTTTGTTACTTAACACTCAATGTTGGTGAAAGTTTAGAAATTTGATGTCTACTGCATTTTACTGCTATATGCGTTAACGATTCAGGTGGGGGTTTGGATGCAGAAAGTAGAACCGGTGAGGAACGTAACACGAATCAACGTTTACAATGAAAGTTGGAAAATCAGGCGCTGTTTTGTAATTTAGATCGGAAGCATATTCGGAAAGTTCATGAATACTTACTAGTTAGTTTTAACGAACAAACAACCCCAGTTTTGTCTGCCTGATTTAAAAATGAATTTCCAGTTTGGTCAATATTTAACACCACTGAATATGTTTGCAATAACTCCGTATCTGCAGATTTTGAAAATATATGGTTTAAACTATGTGAGTTGCATGTTGTTGGAAGTTGTACAACGGTGGACTGACTGTATTACTCAGACTTCTAGAATGGTGGTGACAACATCCACTTAAATGTGTTCATTCAATTCATATGGGGCTGTTACTATGATTGTTTTTGTCAAGCTGGTGGGGAACTATTTAAACGTACTTGAAAATCTAAACAGCTACAAGTGGATGGTGGCAAGTTTTACGGTTTGTTTTCTCCCAAACTGTCAGAGTGATAATGCGCTGAATGGTCTCGTACGCTTGCTGCAGGTTAGACCAGATATCTTATGAAAACGTAATATCTACTTGTTAGGTAATAGAGTCATGAGAATCAAATTACTCGGATCTAGTCCAATTTTATTTAAATCAGTATAGCTCCATAGTCATTCATACTGCCTACTGACGTTTATACAAACAAAATGTAGGTCTAATAATTAACGCTTGTAGATGCTAACTTTGAGATTGGTATTCTTGTGAGACTGAGGAACCCCATGGTCACCATCATTGTCATGCCCAACCTCAATTTTCAGTAAGGCAATGACCTACTTGCGGATAATTACAAATATCTAACGGATTACCAGCAAGAATACCTCAGTGGTTCATACAGTAATCGGCTACTCACACAAGTCAAAAATTCATGTCGTTCGCTGGTTAGGTGTCCAAGACGAGTCAGTGAGCCCCGGTTTATTTTGTTTAAATATGCAGGTGAATTCTTTGTGTTCTGGAATTTTGGAAGTAGTTGCCGGTTTCAAATGGAACCCAGGAAAATGAAGAATTGTTTCGACAGTCTTTGAACCGTATTAACCTAGACAAAATGCCCAGAACTATTTCCTCTTTAATTACCATACTGTATAGTTTTTATACGATTTGGTAATCCAAACAGCAGATTTCGTTTAGTGGAAATTACTGCTCTTTGTGACTGTATATTGATGCTTAATCAACCTACAACTGAATAGGCGAGTGGTTGAATAAACTTTCTTACTCGTTTCACTTCGTAGTTTTCACTGATTTGGAAATCAAGAGTCGTAGAAAAGTGCCTAACAGACCTGCCGCGATGAACAGGCGTAAATCGGATTTAAGACATAAACACAGATGCACACACACAATATAACAAAGACACCTACACGCGTTGCAAAGCCTTTTGAGCAGGGCTAAGATTGACGAGCAGTTGCTAGAACAAATGCAGTCAATTACAAAGCCGTCTACATATGGTTGCATGTTGACTTTATAAGCTGCAAGCCAAAGCAACGGGGTGGCTGGAGACAGCGCATCTTGATAGAGGATGTTTGGAGCTATTGGAATGAGTCGTGAACGATCTAACGATGACTACCAAAAACCCTTGATTGCGCAGTAAATTTCGCTTTGAAGAACGGGATGGAACGTCGTGCCTTCAGGAGAGGGTCTTTCACCCGGAAACCCTGCAGGGTGTCGCTGATTTGTTGTTGTGGGAGGCGGCTAAATGTATGAAACATTATTCGCAATATTGTAGTAATCTACAAGATGCAACTTTTTATGCGGCTTTGGGACAGCTGTCCCACAAATCTGTACGCTGAGACTGCTCAGACTGGTACCAGACTGGCCATGTTGAACCCAACCAAAATCTTGTTGAGCGCGATCGGGACTAAGATGAAGCGTTAGTTCGAAGGCCAATTTTCATCTATCAAAAGACGCTGATTCGACTGAGATTCTAAGGTCACAGGAATGAAAGAGACGTTTGAAGCAGTATGCTGCTAAAACAGTTTTCACGAAGGTTTCTGTGCTATACTACCACCGGTTTGTCTAACCTGCTCAGCCTTTCTGTATGAATACTGTCAGCAGCTACGAATATGGTTCCAAGATTGCATCACTGCTATCTTCAAGATAAGCACACATCTGATCTAACACACATATACTTTGTGGATATTTATACGTGTGCCCCTTTTTCGTTTGAAGATGCAGTTGGACTGTGTGTAACAAGGCTACTAGAAATGCGGATGAGTTATCTCGTATCGAAAGTCACGGTGTGTTGTTATTAAGCAGTGCTGTCGTGGTCATTCTTGTACATATTGGTTTATGTTAAAATTGTTTGTCGTGAATACGGTTCAGGTAAATTCCTTTAACTAAGGCGAATTCAAGGAACTGAGACCGAACCGAAAAGCAAGGGGGGATTTTTTACACAAATACGTCGAGGAAAATTGCAGTGAGTTCCAGTGGTTTACATTGCAAGCCTACAATGTAGTCAACTGAACAGGGGATTAAACAATGTGCGAAATGTGATAGATTGTAACACAGTTTTATACCTCACTACTGTATATTAGTTGGTAGCACCCCTTCAGTGGAAAGAACTTGCAAGGAGACCTTAACTCTCCTCAATTCGGACCAATATGCACTTGAAAGTACTCAACAGCACGGCTTGATAACAGCACACCGCCACTTTCTATACAAGATAAACTATCCATACCATCAATAATCTTGTCACACATCGTCCAACTGCATCGTCAAGTAATAAAGGGGAACACGAACAAATACCCACAGCGCATGTATGTGTCAAATTGAATGTGTACTTGTCCCGAAGAGGGCAGTGGTATAATATCGAAATAATAAAACACACCGCTCGCTATCACATGTCTTGGTCTCTGATGATATTCTTACAGAGTTTCAGGGCTTGAGTGACATTCCAGTAAGGACGGTAATCTTCTTTTTGTGTATTTACATATGATGGTGATTTTATGTGTACAATTTCACGTATTAACGACCGGCTCTAATTAGTGAAGCTGGACTTGCAACAGAAGCGTAATGGTCTGAAATTGGTAGTTTGTTTTAACACAATGTTCAGACGTGAGTTATTTTCCATGCAAAACAGGTACATTTATGAACACATTTGTTGATTCACCAAACAGGGTTTCACCCGTTCGGTTAATTATCTAAACATCATGTGGACTGAACTCCTGTTCATAAGTGAAATATACACATATATATATGTATACATGTATATCGAATACGACTGTCACGTGATTGTAGATTTACTGTGTTGACTGACTTTTCTCAAAATGAAGCGCTGTACTTGAATCGTGATCCTGTTAGCTCTTACGTACTATCAACACATTTGTCGCAAGATTGATGTTACTCTCGAACCCACGTTCACACAGGGCAACTGTGATGCTCTTGTTCGCATTAGTGCCATAGTAAGCACGACCTAACTGTCATATCTGAAAGTATTTGACTAATGAAAAAGCTCTCCAGAATAGGATACAGAAGTGGTCATGTCAACTTCATCTTTTGGCTACAAGAGTAAAAACAATAAGTTCAATGTCTGGGACCGAACTCAATGTTGGGATTCCAGTACGGTAAGTGGAACAGCATCTGCACTGATGCGCTTTTGTGTTAAACTGCTATTCAGTGGTATGCTATATCAACTGACATATGGCACAGCAATCAGATTCCGTTTGGATCTGTCTGGCCAATATACTCATGAGAAGGCTTGAACGCATCATGTTTTACTTCACCATTATTCTGTTCAAAGAGTATCGTTGATACTTAGACGTTACGTTTATCAAAAGAAGCTCGGTTACCAATATGTGCACATTACTTGACAGATTCAAACGATCGTACCAGCCGGCTAAGTCTACGCTTGAAAAGAACACAGAAGGGTAGATATCTTCCGGAAGTGTTCATTTACACTGACCATTATATGGTATTGTCCATTGCAGGATTAACCGGAAAAAGACCTGGACAAATCAGTACATAAACTTTCACAGTTTTGTACTCCTAAAAGGACGGATAAATTTGGCGCTTTGTCTGAGTGACAGAACACATGGAACCTGTTAACCGGAGACGCTAGACAATGAACGCAAGTTTATAGTTAACGTACGTCATGACGACGGGTATCCGGACCGATTTGTCGTTAGAAACACGATCTGAACATCTAAATCTGTAACAGTGAAGCATATGTTTATGTTGCTTGCTGTCCAAAGGCGACAGTGCCGCAGAATCGTCGACAGGTAGATTCAGCCAGGCTATCAGCAGAACTTATACCACAACGGACCTCCGTATCCAATTCACCGCATCACCAGTCCTTCGGCCTTTAGAACAAAGATAAACTGATTGTTCTGGATATATTTTGGTTCTTCCTGTGGGACAGGTTATTTTGGTCAGGTGTCAAGACAGCTTTTGAAACACCATCCACAGTGGCTGGGGCACAGGGAAACACGACCGGTTAACAGTGTTATCCTTTCTCATCTGGGTGGAAGTGGACACCAAGTAAACACTGATCAAGCTCTCCAAGTGATTTATCGCCATCCGAACGAGACCACTGTGCGGCCAAGGCTATCGGAATCAGACTGTTTGACCCGATACTATGTCGCCAAAAGTCGTTTGTTCGGGCGCTGCGTATACTTCGGCTACAAATTCACGGGATCGATGGCCAACCTGCGTGGTCAAACAAATGGACGATTGTGACGTAATGAATCAAGTAAATCATCGCCAATAGGTCGATTAATGGCCTAGGTCTTCTGCAACACTCCCGATCGATATCGCCATCTAACCCTATAATTTACTTATAGAAAGTTATCGTCCTGAAGGTAAGTGACCAAAAAATAAGCTTCCTTCTTATTATCACAATGACCATATTTAAATCGATTGATCGATCCAAACAACATCGTTGGGCAGGTCGATGTATATTGATATGTTACATGGAATCCCATCATGCACACTGTCAGGTCACTGATACAACGATGATTACTGTTGACTCTATAGAAGAGTTAAATGGAACTCAAGCCTTGCTTTTAGCCGGGACAAACAGTAGCGTCTAACTTCAAACGACAACGATGCTCGATGCAACTTATCTTGTCATTTAATGTGTTAGTTCGAGTATTTGTGTACCGTGTGATAATTTCATCAAACGTAGATCATTCCGCGAAACTGTAAACTTCATATCAGTTGGATACGTTTTCTGGAAATGTCATTCCCTAATATCGGATTTGCTAGCCAATAACTGTTCCCGGAACAACCAACCGAAAGATCTTCAGCCACAAAATTTCGGAACATTTTCTCATTCGTAAATTTTAAACTCTTTCCAGAACATACCAACACAATTAGAATGGTAAATTTGCTTGTGTTAGCATCACTCTATTTGCTTTTTACAAATTTTTGAAAGTAGTTTGAATCGGGCGACTCAGGCTGGATAATAACAACTAGTGTGATGAAGTCACTACTGTAGTAAACGAAGTTCTATTTCGCTCCTGTCACCAGAGATTCCTACCAAAGAATACAAACAATGATCACCACTTCAATTTGTTTTTGTGATGGCTGAAATCGACACGATCATTCACAATCGATGGCGATCTATCAATGCAGATATAGTGATATATTTTGTTTAGTCTGATACTTGAGATTATTGTTTTCTTTTGGACTCATTTGCCCTTAATTTAATCGTCAAAGTTGTTTGCTTGTCGGTGTAAATATTCGGGAAATTTGTGCAAAACGTGCACAAGATGAGGTCATCCCGAGTTTCTAAGCGGTTCTGTAATTTGCATTTACCTTTAGCTAGCAACGTTTACGAACCCGGTTGTGTATTTTTTGTAAACGTTAATCGTTACATTTCACCATATTAATTAGCAAAGTTTCACTAGTGCCTGAAATATTGAGTAATGAGGAGAAATGCGCAGTAAACAAGCTCAATTTCAGTGCTTCATCATCGGGCTAAATACAAATAATTTATATGGATCCGCCGGGAGTAGTACATCAGTAAAGTAAAGGATGGTAATCGATAATGTCAAGTTAGTCAAATTCGTCAGATCTAGTCATATAACACCAGTAACTTGGGCAGTAAACGTTTTTGAAAATATAAGTACTCCTACGTAATAGGTCACTCCAAGCTATAGATGCGTGGTCAGAAGAAGTTCAATGTTTTGATCGAAAGTTTCTATGGGCACTACGAGGGTGAGTGTTGAGGATTGCAATGGATCCTATTCTGGCGAGTAAACGACTATTGACCCACTTCGATTGCGCTCCACAGACTCGATAGATCGGCTTAAACGAATCGGCCGGTTGATCAGATGGTTTGATCCGGTCAAATGTGTAGCTATCGCCGATGAGCAAACCTCGAGTCGGCTCTTGTTTTGAAGGTTTTCTGGGAGTACACTTGATATTCATGAAGATCTATGGGCTCCACTGAATATAAAGTTGACGGCAAAGCTAATTTACAAACGTGTTTATACTTTAGAACCTCAACACGTTTGATGTGTAAGCAAGGTTCATAGGCTACGCTGAACTAGGTATTTTTGATGAAAATATTATATATATTATTATATTACGTATATATGTTATATATTAATAAAAATGTTATCGTGTCTCCTGATCATATGTTATTCGAAATCGGATTTCGGAACAAAGTGTATTCGTTATAAATGTTACCCATTTTATATCGTGCAGCTAAGATTTTCTGCGACGCGATTAGCTTTTTCCATATGAAACAAAATATATAACTTCTGCTCGTGTTCCCCATACGTTATTCCAATACGTCGTGCCGGTTTGAAAAACTTCGTGGCGATAATGTACATCTTTTTAGTAATTTTAGGATGCCGTACAATTCCCAAACTTTCGATAATTTCATTTTGCCTAATATCCCTGTTTTATGCATAAAATGTTTCGTTAGTTTTCTGTGTAACCTCTGGTATATAACTGCCAGAAATTAACGGAAAGTCAAGTCACATTTGTTTGGTACTTCTGTGAACATCTCATCAGTGGCCCAGAAGTTTATCAATTAATTGAAAAGATCTCCTAACTGATTAAACCTGGAGTTTTTTATTTGCGGATTTGTTGAGATAATCTTGTTTGACACTTATTATTTACGGGATATTCCTCATCGGTTTCGAACTTCACTGAAGCTTTTTGCTAACACTGGAAGTTCACGTAAATAAGTGCGGAACTGTTGTGAATCATTCCATAAATGGTCCGACACAAGCAAAACGTTCAACTTATAAATAACTGTAATTGATTGTGTTACGTAATTCTGTTGGCATATAAGCAACCAGAAGTCCTATAACGCAGTGCAGAAAAATGGAAGTTATGCGAATGCAAAATTGTTATATATGTGTATATATCTGGACGTTAGAACACCTGATTAACAAATAATTGTTGGGTATCAATCCGTTAGGCAGCCGTTGGAATTAAATTTAGCAACCTACTGAAAAACAACTCGAATACTTCTTGCCGGTGTGTAATATATAATAATATATAGTGGATAATCTGATGTATGATAACAAGTTCACATGTTTGCCTGGAAAGAAGACCGGTTTGAAACATAAATTCCGCGTCCAAATTTCGACAATCACAATTGGGCTCAACTCAAACTTCAAGCCGGAGCTGATTCATGTGAGATTGTGGACGAGAATCAGAACTAGCGTTTCACTGCATGTTTAACGTGGAACCAACTTGACTTCATGTGACAGTCTGGACGATAATCTGCTTTTGCCATGATCAAATGAGCTAAAGTCCGTTGACATCTCATGTACTGTAGTGTTCTAGAATTTGACGGCCTTTTCCCATTCACGCCACAAAACGCAAGAAATGTCAAGCAAGCTTAGAGAACGAACAATTTGAGTCTGCAGTTGACAGAACATAACGGTTTGCGTAATCCCTTCTGTCGGTTTTAATGTTTTCCTAAAATGTGTGTGTTTAACACACCACCGTTAAAGAATTGCTTTAGTAATTCTGTCTCTGATGTATTGAATGAGCTTTACTACTTGAAGTTATCCTACACTACTGAAATAAGAAAAGCATACCAGAAGTATATTTGTATTTTCCATTACTGGTTAATTGAACCCACAAGGCTTGACCTGGAAGCTTTTAAGTTCTGGTTGCACTTTTGTTCATGAAATCAACAAAATAATGCTAGCTATTTGATTACAGTTGCTTTTAGTTGATATGTTTAGTAATCATCCCAATCTGTTTGCACAACAGTGTAGTAGCTAAGAGATTAAAACGTAGACTTCGTTCTTGACAGTTTTGGTAATTCACACGATACATATATGGGTATGTCGTTAATGTGATCTTTTTCAGGAACTTAAATAATTTGCATCCTGAAAGCCTTCGTAGTAAGCCTCTTTTCAATTCAAATGATTTAGTTCTACAGAGAGTAAATATGATACACAACTAAGTTACAGACGACAAGGTGCAGCAAAAAATGTTCCGGATAATCCTACACTTCACCGTCAAAATTCGGAAAGTTTTCATAAGATCATGTAGAAAATGTCAAGTGAAATTAACATGCCACTTGTGCCAAACATGACATTTTCAATCACTCCCGGTTGGATTATCGCGAAATAATTTTGATTTCCGTAGGTACATTACTTTACCGAATTGGGAATAGCAAGGGTAATAAATGCACCACCACTGTGACATTAGAAAGAGCTAAGTTTTCGTATGTAAACGTCCAGCTATAGTCGTTTCAAACAGATGTTCTAGTCAAATGCTGAATTCCAGATCAGCCATAGTAAATAACGCGTCAGTGGATCGGTGATCAACAAGGTTGCATCTTAAAATAGTTCGTATCCTTTCTATGTAGATGATGTGTATAACTAGCAAACTCTAGTAAAGAAATGGACAAAACGTTTACGAAAACACGAAAGCTGTGGTTAACTCTTAATGATAGTCAACCTATATCAACAAAACTCCAAACTACCGTACATAAACTACAAATTTCTAGGTTAAGATTCTTAAATGTGGAACAATTTGTTAAGCGTCTGTTTCATCTACTTTGTTGTCATTTCGCACAGAATGATGGCTCGGATTGGGATTAATGGGCCCTGAAAAACAAATAGCCAAATGCGCATAAATATACAATAAAATTGTAAGCTCGTGTTGGATAAGTGAGTGTACAAAATCGATGCACAATTTTGGCAAATATATTGTGGATGCTGGTCTAATAAATTAGTTGTCGTCATAAAATATCCCCAGCGTTTACTTCAAACACAATACGCTCACATTGAAACCGGTGATTTTAATTTGATACAAACATATTGTCGAAGTAACCTGCGTTACTTCAAGTGTATTTATTTGAAAAGACGTTTGCAAATCTCAAAAACTACTTGGTCTAACCAAAAGAACGTTCAGCGTTGTTTCTTCTCTCGGAAAAGAACAGTTGAAGCAACTAGCCTTGTTAGATTAATATTGCAAGAAAATTTGGTTTGATTTCTGGATAGAACTGAGGCAAGCTTAATTGGTGGTTATACAACACTAATTCGTAAGGAGCTGTCTATCACTTCTATGGAGAAACGGTCGTTTCATATCTATGAGAGTAAGCAACATATTTCGGGGTAATGAAAAAAACGATGACGGAAGATGCAACTTTTTATTTTCTAATTGTTCAGTATTATCCATAAACCGTTCCGATGTAAACATGAACCAAAACCGACCTGGCAGTTACATAGAGTGTCAGCAAGTCAGTGTTGTCTGACAACTCGATCGTGTTATTCTGTTTCTCGCACTAGTTTCCGCCTGTTCATTGTAAATCAAGCAGATGAATCCAGTTCTGAACAATATACCCAAGAAACTAACATTTAACGACGGTAGTTTGTAAAGGGACATCAGATAAATAAAACATGTCGTCTTGTTGACGGATTGACATAAGGTTGTCCCATGGTGGCAATCTAGATAAACCATTTTGAAGATGGATAACTTAACACACAGGTCCCGCTGTAATCGCATAAGTGGTTGCATCTGTCCTTAACAGGCAGACACTGTCAGAGGTTACGATAAAATGTAACAGCCGGATGAAAATAATGCTGACGGATTGTCAGATCGTGGAAAAGATGAGTAGATGAGTACGTGAACTCCTCGCAACTAGTGGATCAACGGGCAACTTTGATCTAGCTATTTCCCCCTGTATTGGTGTCTCGATAGCGTTTTATGGTTACTCTGGGAAATATTGGGTTGCAATTATTAAGTTGCGTAGAATTTTCGGACTGTTTTAAAGCGTGCTACACCTTGAGCAACATGGGCTGAACGTGTCAACTTACAGATCAGAATGACGAATGTCTAACATCCAACTTATTTGCGTCGGGTCGTAATAAATTAGACGGCTTCGATCTGTCGGGCCAAAAGTGGTGATTATACTAACGTAAATAAGGATAACTTTATCGCATCCTAGACGGTGGCCCAGCTGTAATAAAAAAACTTAGCAAGCACTGAATAAAGAGACCCATGATATCAACAATACATGGGAGGAATGAGTGTGTTAGAAGCTGAGCCTTAGAAATGGACCACACCCACACAAATTTTACCAGCGAAGATTGAATAATAATTAATATGTCTAATTTAAAAAAAATAATGATCGTATTAGAATATCGACAAAGTTTTCGACAATAAAAGAGTTAAGGTGGAGATTTTAACACAATACTGTTTTTGAATGTGTTATTTGGTTATTTCAATTTTCACAAAACCATATACTACTATCGATAATTTCTGTTTTGAAGAATGCAACAATCGTGATGAGAAATGAATGCTTAAGCACCCATTTGTTCGTTCTTTTCAGTCATCTACCATAAATAAGCGCTTTGGAAACGGCTAAGGTATGCTTGTTCATTAGTTGGCAGATTACAGAGATGCTTTAACGGGGTGCACTCTATCGTCAGATTCTTGTAGATGTTTTGTAACCGCACTGTTTGCAGTTCTACTTTTGGTATTCTGAAATCATTTCAGAAGGTGCTCCAAAATCCAAGTGGGTAGTGCCCTAAATATGTGGCAAACAAACTGCAAATCGTAATACCTCTACTTCCCTATTCATTAAAATTACTTCGGATCACAAAACCGAATAATGAATTATCAGTGAAAATTTTGCCAGCAGGCCCACAATTGTCTAAATATTTGTCTCGATGTTTCGCGTAAGTAACTGAAAATAGCGAACGAATGGTTGTTTAAGCATTCATCTCACACGATCATCATTTCTTTCTTCAAATATATATATGGACATTATTTCAAGCTTCCTGTTTTGCAGATGCACATACTCTATTCGTCTTAATTCTTATCAAACCATGAACTTAAGCCATTTTATTATAATGCGGTGGTTGTTCCAAATATGCTCAGTATAACTTTGATCCACGTGACTCTCAACTTTCACTGTAGATTTAGTAACGAATCTTTCTTACTAAACCATACGACCAGAATATCAAATTTTGTCATAAATATCATTTCGCTATTCCATTCTGTGGTTTAAATTAGGTCGCCACAATGAAGAAGCTGTTACCCTGAGTCTTTGATCGATTTTTCGGGCTTGGAAACTAGGGAGGTTCACATCAGGGGAAATTTGCCAGCGCACTTTGAATGTATTCATGCAGGACTTCCTTCTCTGTTTCATTTTGAGGCAAAGTAACTGTGGGATTTTACTCAAATTTCTCATGAGTGTGAAAATGTGACGATTGAATGTGGGAGATAGTTACTGCTCAGGAAGTGGGTTTGAATTCGTTGGGTTTAATCATTTGTAAACACGTGACCATTTTCAAAGAGTGTGCACATAGAGTGGCTGGAATATTACTGGTGGGAACGAAAGGTGACAGATCCGAGTATTCCCAGAACTATTTCCTGCTTATACATGCAGCCGAGTTCACTCCCCGTTATGAGTGGCAACTGAAGATATGACGTGGATATCATCCATCCGTCTACCATTGTAGACGGGGTAAAGGCAAGTTATAGTTCGATTACAAGGAAATTCATCTCTCATAAGAGATGCTCATGAAACTAATGACTCAATGGATACAACTTTCGGTCTTAACGCGGAAGGTTGCTGGTTTGATCCCCCACTCAGATTCTCTCTACCTTATGAGTTCAAACAAGAACGAAACTGGTCGTGTAGTATCGGTTTGAGGGTCATCAACAAGATTCATTCGGTATTCAAGTTCGGGCCTTTGTGACCGTATTCGGTACAAATTGGCAATCCAAGGTAGACTGTATTCATCTACACAAACGGAGTGAAATCACGTCGTTGTTCATTATCATCAATATGTTGTTTTTCCTCGAAAGGTCAAATCAGAGCAGCAACAACAGCGTTACGACAGCGTTTCACAACCCGTGAACTTCAGCGATCGATCCACTGTCGAAAACTCATGTGCATCACTTTATATCCCGCTGACGGTATGCAGCTGGTTAGTCACCCATCAAGAAAGACAGTAATAACAGATGACTATCAAATGTATTTACTGCACTAAATATGCTACACTTAAGCAGGAAAAAATAAAAAATTACTGCTGTCCTAACTAATTTTTGTAGAACTTCAACTATATTTGAATAAATTTAAAAAACGACTGCTTTTGAATGGTGACTTTTAGAATTTTAGCATACAACTTCTAAAACATGTGTTCTTGTGATTGTCACGATTACTGATTAGTAGTCCAGGATTTGGTTAATTTCAAGTTGAACATCATCCACAATTGATAGCAGCTGTCACATTCTCATAGACCTTTCAGTCGGCCCCTTTTGAACAGAGGATGCATTAGACTCGAGTTTCGCTCTCCTCATCACTAATGCATATCCTTGCTACTGCCGGACTAGAACTCCGCCCACGCTGTTCATAAGGCAACCGTGTTGACCACTGCGACATTGACCTCACACTAGGCATGACCGAATTATCATATGTGGAAGCCCAACCACTTTCGCTTGTGAGTAATGATCAGGTTGCCCCATCGTCTCGATAGGAGATACGGTTACCGTCAGTTAACTCCGAACGATAATCTTGCGATTAGAACTTCCTAGATAGGTCGAAGTCTCCGACATAATGAGAGCGAAACTCAAGTCTAGTGCTTCTTTTCGAAATGGGCCAACTGGAATATCTATGGGAACCTGATAGCTGCGATCAATTGTAGGTGATGTTCAAATTAAAATTCTCACGATTATCAGTTTCGTTGTGCCATTTGTTAGGCATCCACCTGCCTCCAGTTAACATTTAAGGTGAGCACTAAAAAAATATTTGTACAACCTTGACAAAGTCTGTAGGATGAAGCTAATTATAACAAATGGAAGTATTCATGATGAACTTAATACTTTTTTCTGTTTTATCTTTTCTCCAACAATTTTCGTAACGCTTCACGTGGTGTGATTTCTTCGTGAAAGTACGTAGGTTATTTGATTCAAGTTGTGAAGGTATGTAAACTTGAGCTACACAGATAAGTGTGTCCAAAGTTTTCTGTGGATTCTTTCTTCTTTTTTCTCGAAAAAGCTGCATCAGAAGAGTTACGATTATGGCACTTCCCTGTAGTTCGTGTATTTCACGGCGTTTTTTATATTTCACACTATAAATTTAGTATAACACTTTCTGATCATCAAATCCGCGAGGTTTATTACAAGCCTAACCTTTTGTCACGTGAAACGTGAGTATATAGACCATTTCAACAGCTAAATTGTATCTTAGTAAGAAAATACTGTTGATTTTTAAACTCATTTTGAAGAATATGGTTTCTTGTCTGGATTTATTTCGTGAACGTTGCATTTTCCCCCGAATTAATTAGCTAGACATAAAACGACAACCGTTTTATGGCGAAAGTAAAATATGGCGTACAATTAAGTCACCCTATCCGACTGTTTTATATCGTTGTTTTCATCAAAATATTAAAAACATCTCTATATCAATTTTGTCATTTTGTTGGTTAGTTCTTCATTTAGACATGTTGTACCACCGATACTGTTAGCTGGAAAATGAATTTTTTACGCAGCCAAACCGTTAATCCAATCGGTAAAAAATAACGCTGCCCTAATGATGATTGGATTTATTGACCTGCGATTGAAATGTTGTTTGAGTGCATTGTGGTCTTCGGGCTACCGACAAATGTTTTGCGTTATTTCGACCTCCTTTAATCAAGCGAGGAACCGGACCGCGATTTAAGATAGCTTCATGGAAACAAATGTACATATAAACAACAGCATGTAGAAAATTTTTTTGCTCCTGATTCAGCAAAACATTACGACGTGTACTGTATCGTGTGGAAAATTCTGTGAAGCATGGTTATTTTTAACATAGACACCAACATGTATGTCAAAGCTGGACTCAAAAGCGGTGCTTTGGTAAGATCACCCTCTTAACGTACATTAATTCCGACAATTTAAGTTCGTACACTTTGCGTACCAGTGAACACTCATTGTTTTCAACCGGGAAATATGTGAACATTCAGGTCAAATCTACTGAGGGAGATAAGTAACCTTTTTCGCCGTTGTTACTTTACTAAACAAAGAGCGTACAAATACAGAAACAAACATATTGTTACCCAAATTTAAATTTCACATGAGGTAAACGGACTCAACCGTATCTCCGAATCAGTCTGGTGCTATGTGCGTCCACACGCATCCTAGTGAAGTTAATATCCAATAGTTTAACACGATACACTGAGCTACACACGTCACGCGTTGAAGTTTACAGCCATAATGTTGTGAAAATTTGTGTTAGGCCAAGAATGAATGGTATGGTTCTGGATGGTCAAAATCTTTTCAATCTTTCAAACTTTGGTGCTTGAGATTCACTCATGTTAGCGTTTCCTGGAAGTAGTATTGTAAGGAACTGTCTACTTGAACACCATAGTGATATGTTGCTTAGCTGTTCAAACAAGGAACAGTAAATATACACTGATACATAATACATTTGAAACTGAGAGGTTTATTTCATGTTTGCATGTAAATCTTTCTGCATGTCATATCTAAAATAATATAACTGTATAAAATTTCTTTGACGGGAAGTCGACTG
This sequence comes from Paragonimus skrjabini miyazakii, assembly GCA_014338405.1. NCBI lineage: Eukaryota > Metazoa > Platyhelminthes > Trematoda > Plagiorchiida > Troglotrematidae > Paragonimus > Paragonimus skrjabini miyazakii. The sequence continues at coordinate 59,934 of JTDE01000089.1, forward strand.
ATAATTACGGAAATCGTTTGAAGTGCTTTGCAACTTACAACATTAGTAAGCTGATCGTCACGTGTCGCGAAATTTATTTTTAGTTTCTTGCTAGATAGGCCTGAACACTAAACTTAAAACAGCCTTGAGGTTTGCTTTCGAATAAACAGAATCAGAATACCAT
>JTDE01000089.1:60196-133452 GCA_014338405.1 Paragonimus skrjabini miyazakii
TTTCTAAACCTGCGCATCTGTAGAAAATTGAACGTACGTGCTCAAACATAAATACTAGTTGTCACATCCTGTATAAACCATGTATTCTACATTATGTTATACACGACTTTAAACGTTAATCACGTTTATCCAAAGTTATCTCAATAAATTTACTGGGGAGAAGGAAGCAGTGATGAAATTGTCAAGAAGGTCAACGTGAACATGCAATTCGCAATTATTTATTTTCATTCACGTAAAACCGTTCACATTGTACTTGGCTTTTGTCTGCCTATCCGGTATTCTCATATTAAGCAGTCTACACACGTAACATTATGTCAGCAGGCGTTTGAACGTGTGCGTGCAGAAAAGTGACATGGTTTATAACTAAAAAATCTACAAGGTAAAGATATTTAGCAAACGTAGTCTCTCTTATCGCAATCTAGTAGTTCCTGTCATAACTGATTGGACATTAAGTAAACAAAATATGGCAGTCGTCCATGTTCGTCCACACAAAAAACACTTAAAATCTTGAAGAACAGGCGCGAAAATTTATTAAACATTGCGTGTGAAGTTTTTTTATTATCTATCAAAATCCAAAATGTAATGATGTGTTGCTTCCAAATTTAAAAGTCAACCTTTCTCGTCTCTGATTACAAAGTTGACTTTTGTTTGGAAATTTCGACCGCGAAACCATCTTTTCATTCATTCAGTTCCTGAATTTTGATAACAAAACGGTTTCCCAGTGCGGCCAGTACTCAATTTGCGGTGACAGTTCTCTGAAAAGCAATCAGCTGACGAGTCACAGCTTGCCACAGCTTGATAACAGTCTTCCTTATGATAGTATCGAACACAGATAACGCATTCGCATTATATGCGATACTTAAAAATGTCCACATTTCTGTCATAGTCAGGAGTTTGTCCACGTGACGTACTCTACTGTTAAAAAGATTTTCGAGCTTTTAACCAATTCCTCGCAAAAAGTATTTTGAAGGATAATGTGGTTCATTAGTCTAACCAAATGGATTGACCAATTAACTCATACATGAGTGGTTGGATCGCTTAATTTTGCCAGAACCAAGTGGCTGTTGGTAACACTTTCAATAAAACAATATATGGTATCAGGTACTCAATTGTTTGGTAAACCATGAACAGTTTTGTTTGTTCGTATTTGAATGCCGCATCATGGGTTAAATAGTGTTAAGCTATAGAAAAGGCTGGACGATAAAGCTGGACCAGAATTCACAGATAATCGCGGTTTCATTCAGCCTAACTTAACAAACAATATCAATGTCTCCACTCCGTGTGATTGGACAACCTGATCATTACTCACAAGCGGAAGTGACTGTGCTTTCACATATAATTCGGTCGTGCCCAAGGTGAGGTCAGTGGCGCAGTGGTAGACACGGTTGGCTCATGAACAGCGTGGCCTTGGTTCTAGTCCCGGCAGTGACGATGGTGTGCACTACCGACGAGCTCTAATGAGAGCGAAACTCAAGTCTAATGCTTGTTATGTTCGAAGAGGACCGACTGGATAATCTATGGGAATGCGACAGCTGCGATCAATTGTGAGTGATGTTCAGCTTGAAATTTAGTATAGTGTTTAGTCTGGTTATTACATAGTTAAGGATACCCCGTAACCGGTGCTTAGCAGAAGACGACTGGGATCCTCGTTGTCTAAACACTTTTTATTAAACGTGCGATATACTTGAGACGGGTGGTGAATAAATATGCATGTGGGAAACTTTTAACAGCACCTATGATACGGGCGGACCAATACTTCTAGGAAGTTATTCTTAGTAAAGAAATATACGTTAACAGGCGGCTGCCACTCATCTGTTAAGGTCTTCGGGTAAGTATGCATTTTTCGGAGGTCCAGATCCACAAAAATAAGGAACTTCTCCAAGCATAAAATTGGTGTTTGACTGTTGTGGCAATGTTGTTTTCCATCCGATATGATTAGTACAAACTGTTTAAAAGGAGGAAGCTGGAATGGAAATCTGGTGACCGATTATTTTGATAGTTCATATGTGTCCCTTGAAGATTTGGAGGAAGAAAAAAACAAATAAATAACTATTTTTCAAGGCCACACTATTGTGTGAGAAATCGTTGAAGTCCGGTGGATCTAACAATATTAACTATTAAAAAGAAGTCATGTTAATGATGATCCCATTTGCGATGATTCCCATTTTCCATAATTTCCTCTGAAGGCCGAAACGCGTCTTATGATTACGCTGAGGCTAAGGTGAATGCAACATCTGAGAGAAACAGCTCTTGAGTAAGCAGTAGTAAACTAAGTCACTAGATTCCATCAGCTTTGGTCATATATGTTGATTTCTTGAGCTTCGGAAAAGCGGTAGGTCAGTCAATGGTATTTATCAAGGTTAAGTCCTTATAAATTTCCGAAAGCGTAACGAGAGCCCGCACTGTTGATTTCCTCCATTTTGTCACATCCCAGCCACCGTGAACAGAGTGAACGAAGTTTGAGAGCTGTCGCACAGTTTGACCAATATATTTTTCTTTGCGCGAACACAAACGAATAAACACACCAACGAATCTGCTGTTTGTTTTAGTTCAAACACTTAAAATCACAGAGAAAGCTAATTGGACACACTATTCATGGATGCTGTAGCTTCAGGTAACTGAGCTTATTTGTCGATAGCCCTGCACTCTTGTCTATAACAGACAGCTGGGTGAGCACTCGCTTTTGCTTTGTACCTTGTATGTTGCGTCTTTATGAAGGAACCCCAATCCCGCAAAGCCGATGACTGAATACAGCGGAATACAGCAGAATACAGTGGAAATTCCTTGTTATCATTTCTGAAACTACCCTAAAGTAGTAAATCGATCTTGTCAGTTAGCAGTTAATCACGAAGTTATCAAAGCAAACAAACATCCGTATGATAAATTTCTGCACCAGGTTGTGTTACAGTGACACAATGGTACAAATCGCAACATTTACAACGGACACAAATTTAAGTTAGTGCTAGCCGGTGGCAAAAAGGGGGAATAACGTTCGAAACAGATATGGTTCAGTTGTGAATGGCCAATATATGCGCGGTTGGCTAAGTATCCAAGGGTTGTTCCTAATGCGTGAATTGGGCTTTGTGTCGTCCGCTTGTTTTAGCAACCACTGTGCAAAAACAAACCGGGATTAAACATATGAGTGGTGACTGTGTTCAACATATACGCGGGTAATTGACTTCAACTCAGAAACCGAAAATTAGAGTTCCTTAACCATAAAACAAACACGCATCACAGTGAGCACAACAAAGAAGCTATAGCCAATTGAGGCTGGCATCGGGTGATATATAAAACTGCGTTGAAGAGACTACCACCTGGATACACATCTACAAACCATAATCCGATGCGTTGCATGTAGATCAATGTACTGAATACTGTACGCTGAACAAAGCAAAACTTTCAGCAACAACGTAACCAGTTAAACCTGGTCACAGAGGAGCTGAAATTAAAATTTATGTGACAGTATGAATAACAGTGGTTTAACTCAGCATTTTTCACGTGTAAATATAATAAGAACTCTGAAACAAAAGCAACCAGAAAGCTTTTGGGCACAATCAGTAAAACGGTTACAGCAGTATGTTTGGCAGTCATGTTCATCAATAATTCACAAGGTTCTAATCATCCTGCAGAGACTCACAAAACACCTAGCAAAGTAACAAAGTAAACCATTAATTTGGAACGCTTATGAAAATTCCAAAGTGTGGTAAATAGATCGCATTCGTCTTATATCTGTAAAATGTTATCAAGGCAAAATGTATTAAAATGAGTTACTTTAAGAAATGAAATACCCTCTTGGAGCGGACGCCCTTTGTAGCTCCAGTTTCGACTCGTTTAGATCTGTTTACTCAATGGAGTACATGATCGCCGTCGTATGTGTACCTATGCGCATAATTTTGTTGCTCTTCTGTATTTGAAAGAAATGTCACGTATTCACAGGTTCCAGTCTTCGATACACTGATTTATCATCGTCGAAACTTCACTAGTGTATCAACGTTGTCAGCACTGAGATTACCGGCAAAACACTCAATTGTGTGGAACTGAATAACTCCTGTCGCATACACGACAAAGATACGTTCATTGGTCGTTTTTCATGGCAAAATGGGTAACGGTCATCTACAAAAATTGCGTAACAACAAGGAGCATACATTTTAGCATCAAAATCACGTCGATACCTCCTAGAAAACCATGCATACTTTAGCTGACTAGAAGAAAACTAGTTTACCGACGACTATTTGTAGTTTTACGGTATTTCTAATGTATTTTTATCCATAGGAGCTCGTACTTGAAAAATATCTCCCACAGTCTCTAAGATATCCGCGAGGAGAATAACAAAAACTGGCTGACTTAATTGTATAATGCTGAGAAAGGATTTTGTTTAGGTGATTGATTCGCTACCCCTGAAAAACGTAGATTTGACCTACAAGTTACTCAGCATATTCCATACTGAAAAGTCAGCGTGATCATCTGATGCCTCATTGTTTTTGACAAAGTTGTCTTCAATGTGCGAGGCAGATCTAGGTATTGTCGTTCTTCTGGCAATAATTCCCCCTCGCTGTTTCTGGACCCGCAGACATCCAAGAGAATCCTTGGCTCCCTCCGGTATGTCAGCACAAATAGGAAACTCTCAGTCGTTGAATGCTCCGTTGTGCGATATCCAGACAAAAAATCCAGTGATCCCCCTTCCCAGTTATTACCTCTACTATTCAGCCATTCATTAATTAAACGACTGAACCTCTCTGTCAACCCTTCGTTTGTGGATGGTACGGTGCTGTTTTCAGGCGCTAGATTTCGCAATTCCTCAGCATTTCCTGAAATTGCCACCTTGCAAAGCACGGGCCTTGATCCGTGATAACTCTGTACGGTACTCCAAAGCGAGCCAAGATGTTGTTCATGAAAGCGTGTGCCACCGTTCTGCTCGTTTGATCTGGCGTTGGAATGGTTTCCACCCATCGTGTGAAGTGGTCAATCATGACAACTATGTAGCGATTTCTATTTGAACGCCTTGGGAGCGGACCAAAAATGTCTATACCCCAGGTGTGCGCGGCATCCTATGTTACAATCGATTGCATGGGCGGTGTTGTCATCATTGTCTCCCAGATCTCTTGGCAATTGGGACAGACTCGAATGAAATCAATCACATCTTTCCGCATTGTGTGTCAAAATACCCTTCGCCACAGTAGTTCGAACAAGCGTTCTCGTCCCATATGAACATCTATGTGTGCCAGTCGAATCACAAGTTCCCTCTGGTCCGCTGGAATAAATGGCAATCTTCGAAGTCGAAGCCCTCGCTGTACCTCCACAACGACGACTAGTTGACCGTTCTCCAGGTGTAGCTGGTCCCAGATCTGCACCAGTTCATTCACTTCTGAAGTCAACGTCTTGGGTTTGGTACCTGCCAGCAGGTGTTCACATACCTCGCGTACCTGAGGGTCTTGCTGCCGATTGACCAAGATGTCTTTATCGGCAACCAATACTGCGTTCACGGGTATAGCTTCAGTCGGCAGCTCACTTTCCTTTATCGGTCGCGACAGTGCATCGAGTACTTCATTGTTCGTGCCACTGACATGCCCGATGGTAAAACTGAATTCTTGTAGTCGGAGTGCCCAGCGTGCCAGCTGTCCACGTGGGCCCTTTGCCGTCTTCAGCCAGATCAGTGGTTTGTGGTCGGTCTCAACATGAAAAGTGGTCGCTATCAGATAGATCCACCACTCCTGCAGCGCCCAGACGATCGCTAGGCACTCTTTCTCCGTGGTAGAATACATTCTGTCTGCTTCCGTCAGTAGTCAGCTGGCATACTCATTAGTCCCCGATGGTTGTGAAAGAACTGCTCCGATTCCGATATCATTTGCGTCAACTGACAATTTAAATGGCTCATTCGGTTTTGGAATTGTCAGGCACCGTCGAATGCTGGCAGCCTCCTGTTTGGGTTCGTTGAACGCCACTTCCGAGTCCTCAGTCCATGCAAATTTCCTGTCCTTCCTCAGTAATTGGAACAGCCGATGTGCTTTCTGGGAGAACCCCGGCGTACATTTGGAATCCTAACCGACCTTCCCGAGGAAATACTTTAGTTGCCGCTTCGATTTTGGTGTCGGAAAGTTTTTGATGGCTGTCAACTTCTCTGGTAGTGGTAGGATTTTTCCATTACCAACCGTGTGTTCCAAACAGACGATTGAACTACGGCCAATTTGGCACTTCTTACTACTCAGTTTTAGGCCGCATGCATCGATTTGTTGCAACCTTGCTCGCAGTCTGTTCACGTGTTCGGACACTGTCATGGAGAATACAACGATGCCGTCTCTGTGTACGGTTACTCTGTACTGATCCTTCAGAATGCAAATCAGGGGACGTCTAAAGGTAGCTGGAGCAATGCATAGACTAGGCGGCATCCTAAGGAACTCATACTACTGTCCGTTTGCACAAAAAGCAGTCTCCGCTCTGTCCTTCAGTGCCACTGGTAGTTGCCAGTAACCGGAAGGCAAATGTGTGAGGGATAGTACTCTAGCCTCGTGCTGGTGCGCAAGGATCTCCTTCATCTGAGGCGTCGGGAACATGTTTTTGATCGTCACTCCGTTCATCTCTCTGAAGTCGACACAAAATCGGCAGGTTCTATCCGCCTTCCTAATCAACACCACCGGTGACGAAGATGAGCTGCAGGTCCTTTGAATGATTCCTTTCTCCAGCATCTCCTCTAATTGCCTTTCCACTTCTGGAGTCAACTTGAATGATATTCTCCAATATATTGGTCTGCATTCCTCACCCGGCTGTAAGTTTAACTAGTGTTCCATCCATGTACAGAATCTGTATTGATCATCCGCGCCAGTAAACAAGTCAGCAAACTCATTAACACAATGCTTGATGGATGGGATCGGACACTCTGGCAGGGGTTTTACCGTGACGCTGCCCGTTCGGCACTGCTCCTTGGTTTATTCGCCATGAAACTTCACCACATCACCATCAACACGCAACTAGTTACTCTTCACGTCTACGCTTGCTTTCAATCGAGGCAGGAGATCGGCGCTCATTATCATCTCTTTCATATTGTCAATCACTAGCGTTGCATAGCGTAGCATGACACCACCTATCTGGATATCAACGTTCTGAGTCCCAAGTGCCTTTAACGCAGTTTTTCCGACCGTAACTACATGCCAATTACGGGATTTAACGGACAGTCGTTGAAGGTTTTTGGACGTGCCTCCCTCCCCGCTTTGAGTGTTGGAATACTCGCACATCCGACCTGATAATCCCCCACACTAGCACTTAACGAACATCTTTCTAACCATTCCGGGTGGTGTATAAAACCTGTTTATAAACAAGTAGGGAACTGCAGACCCAAACTCTTTGAAAATGTACTGTTCATATGCAAATAGCGTCAAGAAAGACGACGTTTCAAAAGTCTACAAACTAGTCTGGTGCATATAAGGTGTGACATGGTAGGTTCCACACTGTGCTTCTCTTGTACGTTGTCCCCCATGTATTTTGAACCATGAAAGTTCAGCATGCGACGCATCAGTTTACTGGAAATATGCTTTCCTATAACCAGCCTTAGGGCTTTGTATGCATGACGCAATGGACCAATAGCCATAAATTATGTTCAACACGTACGCTGGCACTTATAATACGTAACGCTGGTCATATAAGATGTATTTTCTGTTCAGTCACATACACGAAGTGATGTACAAACATTTAGACACGTGAGGGTCTACAGATATAATTTTCAAAGTGATCAATCATCATCGGGTCATGTAATCGACCATAATGAACATAGATACGGATGTAGATGTAAAGTGGAAACAAAGAATAAAGGTCAAGAAATAACAATAAGAACATTCAGTTCACGTAACGTATTACGAAGGTAACAATCGGTTCACCGCCGTTTATTTCTGAACGCTTAATGGTGGCTGTATACGGTGTATATTAGATGCCTCTAAAAATAATCTAAAGCGTGTTCGTTAATTTTCTAACAAGGTCTACCCGGTGGTCAGATTTCTGTAGTTGTGTTCTAACTGCATTCATTATATTTCCATTTTTGGTATTCAGAAATCATTTGGGAAGATGCTCTAAAATCCGAGTATGCAGTGTCCTCACAGTGTACCCATCGTACTGTAAACAGAAAGTACACGTAAATACTCAAATAATGTTTGAGCTAACGAGTGTGGGGACCAGGTCCTTTCTCGGATACGATAAGTTGCGAGTTGTTCAACGCAGCACAATAAGGTTGGCTGACATATACGTGTGATTTCGTGGTACCTTCTCTTTTTGTCCCATTGGCAATGCTACTCCATCCTCTTTGTAGGGTATGGATATAAACATAGGTATCCGCGACACAACTGTGCGGAAAGGTCCAGAGTGGAGTGGTCTAGATTGTTTGTAGATAAGATGAACCAGGTGACAATCTTGAATTGGAATCTGTTGAATAAAACCAAGCTCCTCAGAACTACACTTATTTAAACGGATTTTATGAATATGGTGGCAGTGTTTGTACCAGCCCGTACGTGTATGTGATTGGTAAACAGATTTTAAAATGCAGTGACTGGTCAGTCCATGCCTTCTCTCGGAAAATACTTTTCTTCACGTCTATTCAGTTTGATAATCATAAATATATATGATTATCCTTCTCGATTTCAGTCATAAACTGCATTTAGCGAAATAATGAAGGGTCCGTTACTGAGTTTGTTTCAATCTATATCGTTGAAAGTAGATTCCACAAGATAATCCATCTAGTTTCAACCCGTCTTCAAGGGAAAGACTGCAGGAAACTGAAAATAATTTATTCTGGTATTTTCGAAATCAATATGTAGCCTACACATGTAAATCGAGCTCACCTGTCACTGACATGGCCAATGAGAATGATTAAATGTCCAAGTGCTCAGAGTACAGCATTTCATACGTCATTGTTATATACGATCACCAGTTGTTGCCTGCATCCACACATTCATCGACTCGTGTACCGCTTAACCCAAACTATAACATAGACACATGAGCAATAAACGTAACGTAGTTCACTTTTAAAGACCTTTCGTTCAAGGATGGACCGGTCAAATTACTAGAAGCACAATTCTTTAAGAGATTCTCTGACTTGAATCCACTGAACGCCGCTATTCGACGAGTTCTGCGATCCTGCAAGCAGTTTATTGCAAATTTCAGTCCAAATGATAGGTGGTTTTGGGAAAAAACTAACTAATGTAGTAAAATGTTTGCTAAATATACTGAAAATTCTTAAGTAGAATGTATCCACAAAAATAATTGCCGAAATTCACACGGTGAACTAGATATCGGCTGCTGCCTAACAGCGCAGTGGAAATGTTCAAATCACTTGCATATGAATGGGCGAAAACAAAGTTTCTTCGGATAGAAAATGTATCTCATAATTATGACATTTCTGCCCTGTAGTGAATACTAGCTTAAGGTCAATCTAGCACTATCCGACCAAATACGATTGTAACAGAAGCTGTCAAATTATTATCGGGGAAAGACAGCGATTAATATGCTGTAACAGCCTCCGGTGATGGCAGACTGACGCTAGCCTTAGGAAGTTTGAAAGTCAAACCTTCTCCAGTTGTTGCTTGAAACATTTTTATCGACGATTTGTGGAATATCTCGTTTGCACCAACGGTGACCGTAAAACTAGTAAAACTGTGAAGTTCCAAAAGATTTTAAATTCCGCAATGTAAAAAATCGAAAACATGCCAACGTAGCTCACCGAAATACAATCGTGTCCAACGTGATGTACGCTGAGGTAATCTGCGACATGAGATTTCTAACGTGCACCAGTCTATATTAGTTGTGGTAATAACAAAATCTACACAATCAAACGGAATAAATTAGGCAAATTGATCGGTTTCCATAAACATTTTGCAGAAACAAGTCGTTCAATCGATATCGGTTTACTAGGAAAATATTTCCAGTGGTATACCGATTCCGAATGGAGATTGGTATTCTCAAAGATACGTAACTCTGCAGGTCGAGTAACAGTGCAACGTTGAAGAATGTTCCAAAACCTCCATGCTTACATAGGAATGGTTTGATATTGGTGAACATGACAAAGTGGACTTTCTGGTAAGATGACAACAGATGCAGTCTAACTTCATGAAAGTTATTTATAACTTATTTCCAATTTATCAGGACTACAACTGCATGACATTGGTGGCAATGGTAGATTCTGGCGTAAACTGATTGAGAAATTTTGGTTGGGCAATCATTCTGCCTGATAGCTGGTAGAATCCGCATGATACAGTAAATTGAGTGGGCAACTGGGTCCAAAAGTGACATTTCTAATCTTCTGACGTAACTCAGCATTGGGGCATGCTGTTTCTGACGGTGCTACAAATCCAGACGAGGTCCGAATTTTTCGTTAATCAATCACTTCCGAGTCATTTTTTACCTTTAAATATTCCACAACTGATTACTGCTCATAGCGATTCTCTGGATGTCATGACAAGGCACCAGCTAGATTCCGGTGACGGAAGTTGTTTTCCAGCTTTGGTTGACTGTTGCAAATACGTGGTGAATAAATAAATATGGGGCCTTATTTTGACAAACACAGTGTTAAGTAGAAAAAATTGCCTTCCAGAAACAAAGCAGATGCTCCTTGCTATTTAAGTAAGATTTCTTAGTGGGTAGATGTTGTATGACATTGTTTTTTATTCACGTACACCTGAGCTTTGACCCAAAAGAATCTGTCCTTGTTCTTAAAAAATGTGCGTTTCTGAATCAATGTTTTGGTAGTAAGGAGCATATAAACTGCATTTAGTAGAAAATATGTTCCGTCGTCGCCTAGCTGTTTCTGTAGAGTCGCTTTGTTCTTCACTGCCTGCAAAAAAGTGGTTCTGGGTACGGCAATTTTTTGACCCAAAAGAATCTGTCCTTGTTCTTAAAAAATGTGCGTTTCTGAATCATAGTTTTGGTAGTAAGGAGCATATAAACTGCATTTAGTAGAAAATATGTTCCGTCGTCGCCTAGCTGTTTCTGTAGAGTCGCTTTGTTCTTCACTGCCTGCAAAAAAGTGGTTCTGGGTACGGCAATTTTTTGAACGGTAGTGTGAAATAACAGTTTCGACAATCGTTCCAAACCCGGTAAAACCTGTAGCAGTCTGATAGATATTGGACTACCAGCTTGTATCCTGATCAACTCATTAGATTCACCATTATACAGTAATTAAACCAATGCCCATTGAACTACAGTGAGAGAGCATACAATATAACGACCGTTTCATACCAACTCCTGAAGTGGTCTTGTTGTTTAGCATATGAAGCAAACTGGTCAATAAGCAAAGATGTTGTGGCTGTTCGAAAGCAACTTCACTTAAAATAGGTTTACGTGTATAACTATGGTTTTAACAGTTCAGGACGCAAGGGTTGAAATCACTGGTTTATCAGTTCTGTAAGATTTATCAAATTTTTATACGTATATGTTGAGGCTCGGTCCAAAGACAACACGGTCACAAACTATATCACATTTAAAGGGTTTATGACCAATCAAGAAACATGGTCAGAAAGTGGATCAGATAAATATTCACACAGTACGACGATATTCTAATTAAGAACGAGCGTGTAGGCGGGGTGTCAGAATTTGCCACAAAGTTTGAGAACGCACGCGAAGGGCAATGTGACATATGACAATGCCGACTATGAAAGTCACTTCAAACAGTACTGAGATAGGTTTTTCCGAAGGCGAATGAAAATGCCATTTTCAGGGAATTGTACTCTTCGCCGACAGTATATGAAAAGCTTCAAAGGATAAAATTGTTCTTAACTATACACGATTTGGAGAAGAGAACCACTGATATTCGGGAAAAGCAATTACCTTAATAGGTTTTACCTTTGTATTCCCAATTTGGTTGGAGTCTATAAACATGAGTACCGAACAAATGTGAGCAAGTCTAATCAGTAGTTCGTGGTTCACCACAAACTTAAGTTCACTCATACATCTACCTACTTCAAGAATACTTGATACAGTCATATAAACATTATTCCCCCCCATCACGTCTTTTGAGCGTGCTGTAATGATCGCTTCAGAATTATGATAGCAAATGTGACAAATAAGATTGAATCGCTTATTTTATTATGCTTTTTAAATCTCTAATATGTTCTTTCTTTGCAGATGACAAAACCTTAAGTTTTAGCTATCCAAAGTTTCTCAAATTTGTATCTATCAATATAGAATGTAAGTGTATCCGTGCATAATACTTGGCAATAATGCAGAAATACGTCGTAAAAACATGAAAGTGATTTAGCTTCAATGCAACCAACCCAGAACTTATATTAACTACTGGGTAATTAAACAATAATTTTAAACATTTCAATGACGCATTGTTTACGTGTGGCTGTCGAAAGTTGAAAGCAGCTGCATTTGTGTTTGTCTAAAGTGCATCCGCAGATAAAGTACCACAGTCTGCTGTAACGAGCACTAGTGTACGTGTTTGGCAATAACCTAAGTCTGTTTACGTTGTAATTCTGTAGTTCACAGTTTGAACCAAAGGCATGAGTTCCTCATATGAAACAAAATTTAGACCATCTGAATTATCCAGAATACATTTTTGTATCTTTTCGTTCAAACTAATATCTTCCAAACAATAAATGTTGAAACTGACTGTTTTAATGATTAAATTTGCGCAAATGCACGACTGGTGTTAGAAAATATGTTATACCATAAGATGTAAACACATGTCATTTTACACGTACAATATTTGTTTCCAGTCTAGGTTCGGTCGCTCTGATTATTTCCGTGATCATGTGTTTAATCTCACTACCAAGTGGAATCCAGACAAAATCAGCTGATATGAGTTGAGGCCCAAGGACGGTTTACTGAAGGTCATTTTTTATTCTGTAACTTTTAAAAGTGATCTCTATATAGCCAACATATTAGTCAGTTTTATTTGCCATGCACGCATTCTGTGACAGTGATAAACGGTTTATTCAAGTATGGTTTGATTATCAGTCATCAGTTAACAAAGCTGCATTTTGGGCACACTGCCTAATATATTATTATACTTTTAGAATATTTTTTTAACAAAGCCATTACTATTCCGATGTTTGGTAGATCGTCGTTGATTACGTATAAATGATCACATTCAGACACGAGGATAGCCTTCGCAATCGCCTGATTCACAACGTGAATTGTACTGTTGAATAGTCGGGGATTTGGTTAAGTTCAAGTTGAAAATAACTCCCAATTGATCGCGGCTTTCGAGTTCCCATAGACTTTCCAGTAGGTCCCTTTTGAACAGAGGAAGCATTAGACTTGAGTATCGCTCTCATTAGAGCTCGTCAGTAGTGCATATCCTGGCCATTGCCGGAACTAGGACGCCGGCTAGGCTGTTCATGAGGCCACCGTGTTTACCACTGCGCCATTGACCTCACATCAGGCACACCCGAAAGGACCAGACTGGATAGTTTATGGGAATGTGAAAGCCGCGATCAACTGAGGATGATTTTCAACTTGAAACTAACCAAATCCCCGACTACTCATCAGTAATCTAAAATATCGCCTATCAAGTCTAGTGAGACTGGAGATTTCCACCTGTCTAGGAAGTCCTAATCGCGGGGTTATCGATTGGAGTGAACACGACAGTTACTCTGTCTCCATCTCAAAACGATGGGGCAACCTGATCAATACTCACGAGCGAAAGTGGTTGAGCGTTCACATATGGTAATTCGGTCGTGCCTAACGTGAGGTCAATGGCGCAGTGGTAAACACGGTTGCCTCATGAACAGCATGTCCGTGGTTCAGATCACGGCAGTGGCGATGATATGCACTACTGACGAGCTCTAATGAGAGCGAAACTCGAGTCTAGTGCTTCTTTTCGAAAGGGCCGACTGGATAGTCTATGGGAATGCGACAGTTGCGATCAATTGTGAGTGATGTCCAACCTGAAACGTGAATATTGCTTAAGACGTCAACCGATGTTTAGAGTAACGCCTGGTATAAGAAACCACTCATGAGTATCAAAACGTTCAAAGAAATACAGTTTAGATCATCCCGTTAGTTTGCACCAGATAGGGACAAACTCACCTTACGGCCTTCACATGGAAATCCGTGGGTAGCTATACGGAATGAAAATAAACACCCAGCTAACCTATTAGATACCGACTGTTGCAAACTTAACCGACAACTGTGTTCTCGCTCGTGAAAGTTAACTCCTGTCTGTCTCCGTAGTAAGACATTAACTGGCAACACTGAAGTCCCGAAAACGATACTCAGAAAATCAATGGCAGTGGGACGAAACATTCAGAAGGACAAAACCTATAACGGCAAAAATCTAAAACTACGTTATGGTTAAAATTTCAGAGGCAAATTCGATGTGTCAGGTGGATGAATTCACGACGTAAGTCTGATTGAACATTTCATGACACCTGCGAGCATGACAGTGTAGACACGTAAAAATACCCAATTAAAATATAAGATTTAATCAGTGTGTATCCAAGTAAGTTAATCACAAACGTATCGTTTTAGTGCTCCTTTATTATTTTCAAAATTAACTTTCGTAGGTGACTGATACGAGGAATGAAAGAGGAAATGTGTTCTGACATACAACACTGGCAATACATCGTGAAGGTTACACTCAATTATCCTAAACAATTCTGCAAAACAAATTCATCTACTCACTTATTAACTATGCCGATGGTAAGCACATAGTTAGTGCTACTCACAGACAACGTGACAACTGGAATCTAAATAACCTGGAATAGCAGTGTTTGAAGGGTTTAGAAAACATTCACAACATCTAAAAAGATATATATTATTCATTTTATTTTCCCAATATTATTGCACCGGCACCCAAGTGACTGAAAGAAAAATTCCCGTCGGTAAATTTAACGTCTTTCTACAACTCTTGGTTCGTAAGTGTATGAAAGAACAGGATTGTAAATATGTAAATAAGGAGATGTGTCAAGATTTTCTACCTTTCACCAGTATGTACTTCGATATGTAGAATAGCGTTCTAACGGTAGTTGTGGAGAATGTAGATCTGCAAACAACACAGGTGTTAGTTTGAGTATTTCATTGCACTGTATTCTAGCTCATGTAAGTAAAAGACATGATAATTTTAACCGTCAAAATCACTGAAGAGCAATTTGTTGAATTGATGTACACCTAAAGAGTATGTACCAGTAAGTTCACCGATTGGTAATGTACATATTAAGACTGCTTAATTTTGTAGTAATGTTTCAACAAATGTGAGTCTGATTCAGAATAACATCATCACACCTATTCATGGTATATTTAGCTGGTGACTGAATTGACATCGGACTAAATGCATTTTTTATCTGAAACGAGAAACAAAAGTGTACGGAACTTATTCCTTTGCAAGGTCCATCGACTTTCCTGGAGCTTATTAGGAACGCAAGGATTCT
Source organism: Paragonimus skrjabini miyazakii (assembly GCA_014338405.1). Lineage (NCBI taxonomy): Eukaryota > Metazoa > Platyhelminthes > Trematoda > Plagiorchiida > Troglotrematidae > Paragonimus > Paragonimus skrjabini miyazakii. Next base: position 75,547 of record JTDE01000089.1, read on the forward strand.
GGTTAGTAATTGGTCCTGGATGAAGTCTGAATACAAAAAGAGTACCTCATGTAAATATGTCTAGGATGGATTTGAAAGGAATTACGTTTCCTAGATCGGCTCTTATTTTATCGAAAGAGAAGCAGTGGATCAAAAATGATTCGAGATATTGCCGTGATCATCCTCTAACCTATACTGTTCCTACTCCATCATTCTTGGCAATGGACATTGCACTGATTCCCAAGTACATCCGTGTTTTTCTAAACACAGCTATCTCACGTCTCTTGTCCAGTAAGGCGTAACTAATATCGAAACCTCTATAGAACTAGACAATTTGGTCAGTTCACATTGTTATACCCAACCCAAACAGCCATATTTGAAGAAAAGCTCTTTTTGACTACTAACTCCTGGCAGTTTGTTTGCGTTCAAACAGGTAACACTTCTCAGTCTTACGTAACACTCATTTGTTGATTACTAGGGACGTTGCTGCTAGTCACACATTCCACACGTTACACAGTTTTACATTAATCAATATCTCACAATATGTCACTTCCTTTGATAACGATAAATGAGGTTGAACAACCCACTGTTTTCAATTAACTGTTGAAAACACTTTCGGGTGAATATCGCATCTGATTGTAAACAAGTTCTCATTATTGTGTTCATTGTATTTACCTTTAAACTTCTCGTGCTATCAGCAAAATGGAATTATTTTCAATCACAGGCATTTGACAACAATACTGATAATAATTATGGCCCAAAAGTAGTTTTCAAAACGTGCGGCAAACTTGAGAAATATTTCAGGACTTCGTTCAGCATTTTACTACTACAAAATCCGACGTACTTTCTTATAACTTTGGTAGAACATCTTACCACTAAGTCCATATATTCGAAGTGGTTCAGCTAAGTCGCGGCACAAATTTAATGGAGGTTTCCGTAGAGTTACACCGTGAATTTTGTGAGCGAATAGGTAATATTTTACATTACGGTACTACTGGCATATTGATCGAAGAGGCCAACCTGGATAAATACATGGAGGATGAAATTACATTCCTGCAAGGCATTCTGAAGAATAACTTAAGGTATTGTTACGCAGTGATGTACGAAAGTTTATTCATACTGTCGTTTTTACACAGAATATAGAAAAAATATATTTATGACGTAGCACCCTACTTTATTCATAGAGTCTCTATCCACAGATAACTTGAGAGCTTATGTGTATAGAATAAATTCGTTCAAGTTTCACAAGGTTAATTCACAACTTAAGTACATGCTGGCATAAATTGCATTGGCAGCACAACCTTCGGCACAGATTGTTCTCATCGTTGACTGTATTTTCTGAAAATCGACCAAACTTAGATGTGTCTAGTAAGTCTTTATCTTCTGGACTGTCGAACGAAAATACCCTTTGAGTCGTAGTAGACAACGGTGATGAAAAATTGTTTACGACAAGTCCTCATCTGATCAATACAGTTATATATGTTTAACAAAATTACGTCAATGTTGATTATACTTTTATTGGACCTTCTAATACAGTAAGAAATTCCAAGCAACACATATGACTACTCGTTGAGGATTGCAATGAGCGGTTTAGAGATACACTCAGGACAACTGCAGAGTTTCTACAAAATTCTTTTTAAAACAAAGAACTGATCTACGTAATCGAATAGCAGTTGATTCCGCAACGGCTAGCATTCACCATCTGACCAACTGCGGTCGGTTAACCAGAATAATTGGCTGATCTTACTTTCTTCATCACAAACCAGCAAACCAGAAAACCCTTTTTCATTTGCTAGCCCGATGTCAGCGTCCCTGTTGTCATCTACCTTGTAACCTATCACGCAACATTCATTCTAAAACGAATAACACAACCAGATGCCCTTGCACTATCTCAGTTTTATTATACTCACAGAATTCCTTTATGTCACCAGTTACCTATAGTCCACGTTACTCATTTTAAAGAAAAAAAGCTGGTGACTGTTTTATCTGTTACGCGGTAGATTTTGAAAACACAGTGTTGAGGAATTAATAGGCTGATTTTGTTCACAGTGCATTTTGTTGACATTGGCAGATATATGATTATAACGGCGGCGTGACTGACATTAATATAGGGATACATTGCTAACAATAACTGACACCAGCTGCACGTAAAATAGAGGAAATAAATTGTGTTATTACGCTATTTAAATTTGGAAGCTGATTGTTGTTCGGAAGTTCGTGTGAACAATTCGCTGGTTGTATTTACTGTAATCTACTTTGCTTAACAGTTCGTATCTAGAAAACCGTACGTCAGTTCGGCACTTTTGTGCGAGCGTTTCGCCCATGTACCTAACAAGTCCGAATGTGATCAGCAGAAAACTGAATTACTTCTGAATAGGCACCGTTGCTGTCAATGTTCGGGTTGAAGACAGTAATAACACAAATCCACTGAAATAGAGCGCGGATACTTTACAGATTTTGAGGCGATTTATTGCTTAGAGTTTCAAGCAATTGTAGTATACGAGTATTCAGCTATTTATTCAAACCAGTGCATATACCAAAGTATACGAGTTTGTGGGCGAGAAAAAGTTCACAATCCTATCCAACACAATGTCTATGTTGTCACAACCATGTTTCTTTGTGTTGTTTTTGATCGAATCAGATAAAGTCTCTTGTCGGATCAGAACAATACTCTTACGGTTAACAACAATATGACCAGAGTGAGCTGGTCAGACTTTTTTATGATATATTCTGTGGAAGTTGTAAGGTATCGTGGAAAAGTGTGCACATCTTGATAGTGCTGAACCCTCGATAGCAACAACTGGAAACGGTCGTGTTGATTACTTTTCAGACAAATTCTCATTGTCTGTTTTTGAAAGTGTATCGTATGATAAACAGGTTTGTTCCTCCGACAATCCCAAAGGTAAAATATGTTACATATCAAGATGGTGCACGGTATACATTTTAAACATTCTGATTATGAGTGAAACTGACACGTGGCTGCTGATACAACAACTAAACGCGCCACATATTTCAGTATAATTGTGGCAACCTCAAGAAAATGATGCCAGACCGAGGTTAGGGGTATCAATAAATGTCCCATGCTTTGTGGTCATCTTAGCCCCAAGGACTGATGACCTTCCGCATCTTCGACTTTTTAACGCCGTAGCTATGTCAACCGAATGATTTGGTTCCAAAGAAGACGATGTCACGTTAGATGGTCCGTTAGTTGCAAGCCATACAATTCTGGATATTTTAATTCTTTTATGTGGTGTCAAACCATTTTTCAGTGAATATTGTTCCTACTGAGCGCTGTCACTTGCAAAAGCCCTCGTTGAACAACAATGCCAAATTAGTAGTCCAACAATTGTGGCAATATAATCGTGAGACTGACCCTATGTGTTAGTACAGAGCTAACAACCCCATAAAAACCACTTGCGATGGTGTGATTTGGCACATTGTTTCTAAATGTCAATGTCAAAACTCATCGCCGGATTAACTCATCACTACATGCTTCATTCATGTATTTCGGGGATCAGCGTTCTAATACTCAACACGTCTCAGTGCTTGTTGCATGTGATCAAATCATGCGGTGCTTGCTGCTGGATCAGAATGTCACTGTTTGGCTGGATAACGATAAAAGTATTGTTAACATTTTAATCGCCGTAAGCTTCCGAAATATCTAAAATGTATCGTGCCCAAACAGTTAGATATTTTTGAAAAAGCCCGTATTAACAACATCCATCAATTTACCATTGTGTGTTTATAAATCATATTTCATTCATGGAATAGGTTTCTGCTGCTGTACTGATCTCCTATATATGACATATTTTGAGGCACGAATAGTTTATTTGCTACCTCAATATTCACAAATGGATACCACACATGCAAACGAAGTTAATCACTGAAAATTTCGCATATTATATCAAAGCAGTAACCGTTCCATGACAGTGATGCTGATTAATGCACTAGGTTATCAACACAGTGGGAAAGACTGTCAAACTCTTGGGACTTCAAAAGCTTAACGCAGCGATTAATTTTAATTGATCAAGTGTGTCGGAGACCCAAGCAAAAACTGTATTCAACACCCACGTCAACATACTTCCAAATAGGTTCGGGTTATGCGTTTTGTTCATGTTGAAGAACTAACAGCTATTGCCTATAATTCATGGTCTGTTTCTCATCCAAACACAGGTAGCCAAAACACTGCACATAAGCCAAAGCCATATCGACACCTGTTTTGGGGTTACCGATTTAATCGCAGCTATATCGAATCTATTGTTAACTAGTCACAGCAACCAATATCACAAATTACGCATTTGAGGTGTTCGCAGTTTTAAAATTCCATTCTGGTAGCAGTATACGCTTTCTTCCGTTTACTGCTGACAGGGGAACGCCTGTGTTACCTCAGGTGATGGTCTCAGAATGACTCAACGCAACGGGAAGCACCGGCTCAGCAATTCCTACACACAATACGACGACAAAGAAAACATTGTCTAGAAATGCATGTAACCCGCAATGTTAGAATGCATTTGAAAACGTCTCTGAAAAAATGACTATAAAATTGTACGCAACAATCCAACCAAGGCTAATCATATACAGGCCTTGCTCAAATTAGAGATTAACACAAATGATCAATCTCCTGACAAAATAAACCCTTTTAATTTTTCTCGAACAGTTACAAATTTGCCTTAATTTGCGGACATAAAGTAGCCCAGCTAGCAGCTTCTCGATTCACATTCGTCATTCATTTTATAATGCAGTGTTGGCAAAATGTAATATATATACAACAGTATGCTCGCCAACTCATTGAATGGGGCAAGGAAAATGTCAGTCCTCGAAATTCGGGGATCTCGGTTATTTCAGAATTGAACGCCACCTACACTAGATCGCAGCCTTCGCATTCAGGTAAGAACTTCGGCCAATCCACTTTACAAGGAAGCACTAGACTTGAGTTTCGTTTTCATTAAAGCTCATCAGTACTGCATATCCTTGTCCGGATCAGAGTTTGCACTCTGAGCCTCGTGCTCGTGAGACTAGCGTGTTAACTACAACGCCAGCAACCTCACAATAGGCATTACTAAATAATCAAATCAGAACTCTCAACCACAATCTTGTATGAACAGTGTTTAGCTTGCCCGATCATTTCAAAAGGAGAATGAACAATATCAAGTAAAGGATATGCACCGTTGATGAGGTCTGATAAGAGAGAAACTCGAGTTTAGTGCTTCCTTGGGAAGTGGGCTAACCAAAAGGCTTATATGAATGCGAAGTCCGCGACTAAGTGTGAGTGGTGGTCAATTTTGAAAAAAACGCAAATCTGAACATTTTCGTGGAATGTACGCAGTTGTTTCTAGTGACTAGATACAAAATCAATTGTAAGTGCTCCAGATTGAATCAGTCAGTTCAGTGGTATTCCAACAACGATAACCAACGTTGCGTATGCTAACAATTTACTCCACCGATATACACTCTTTCACGTCATACCCTTTGACGTGTTCAAGAAGGTTAGTCTTTATTGTCACGTAATTCATTCTGGTTTACGTCCCTTGACCCTACTTCTCAAATTGCGTTCGGTTCACTCAATCGTCGATATTCACAAATGGATTTCCATAACCGATTGAGTATGGGAAAAAAATAACAGGAACTGGCTAAATTTGACACTTTATGCTTAGCAGGTTAATAAAATCTGGAAGTAGACATCAATGAGCGTTGCACCAATAATTGGATGTGTAACGTGCGGTCGAAACCAGCAAGCGCGCACAGGTTGAATTTGAATTGTTTATCGGGGCGTGCTGTTCTGTTGTGGATGCTGTTTTAGTCTTCGTTTGTGTAAGTCGTTTGCACGGTTTACTGAGCGTTTGGCTCATGCTTGTTATTGTTGTTTTCTTTTACAGGATTGTTGCTGGAACCCCCTAATTCGGAAGAACGCTGTCCCCTGATGTATCCACATTGCCCCAAAATTGGTCCGTAAGTGTAACAGACAACCCGAGGAGAAACAGCCAGCTTGCATGCTACAGATGGGATGAATACATATGTTGAACTATAAAGTCAACCGTGGACAATAGTTTTGTGTGCACAACGCTGGTAATGCTTGCTGTATGTTAAAAGTAAAACTTACAAATGTCACTATTTGAAAAATTCCTCGAACCGAAATGAAAATTCATAATTCTAAAAACATGTTTCAAGTAGTGGGTGATGTAATCCTGACACAGTATGAAGTTTCTATCAAAAGTGAAACGTTACTAATACACCAAATTACCGTCCGGTTACAAATTGTTCCGGAGAGAGTAGTCAAACTTTAAACATGTAACAGTTGATTCACATAAATGTCGCGCACTTTACCAGAGATACGCAAATGTCATTCTCTGTAAAGTCCACGAACGGTGAATACAGTAAGTGCGCCTGTCACAAGGAACATTCTAATCTCAACTTGTCAGTTAAAACCAAGAAAAATGTACAAAATTCTGTTCTGGACCGGAATCGCACTGAAAATGGCTCAGCTAACGGATGTATTACTAGAAAGGGATGCTAGAATAACTGTTGGAAACAGCTCTTCAAATCAGTCTTATTCAGCTTAAAAGAAGCTTCATTAGAAGTCTCCTATGAAATCACATTCCAACTATACGATTAAGGGCCAAAATAGCCTTCGTAAGTCACAACTTTGCCATTAGAAGATAAATGGGCTTGAAAAAAACAGACGAAACAATACCAGGACTAGTGAACCGTAAATTTACTAACACAGTTCCAGAAGCGTGGCATATGGCACAACTGCGACTCAATTTTAACGATTATTCATTCGTTCACATACAAAAAAAGCTGCATAACTAGTCAGCCTTCATCCGTTATCTACTTTTTCAGTTTTCTTGTGAAAAGTGTCACACAGTCAGTCGTAGTTCTTAGAAATTACTTCAAACTCATTCACGCGTGGCTAAATTGGGCTAAATGATATTTACTTTGATTGCAAATTCAATACACTTCGTTAAACCAGTATACAGGATTTCGGGAGAGCTAACTTGATAACCAATTTCTTGCTGCCTTTGTCTCTAGACAATGATGAGCTTGTTGTAGCTACCACACAAGCTCTGCATTTTGAAGCCGCATCTAACGTATTTTGCTTAGGGGTCATTTAAACGAGACAGTCTAATGGGGGTCAAAGTGACCTACTTTATGCAATTCACTAAAATGAAAAGAAGACGTGTTTGGGAAGGGTGGATTACTACTTTTTTTTACTTTTTTAAGCACTCACTTTAAACAATACAAATATGACATCAGTGTGCATTTTTACGACAAATGAAAAGGAGTGAGGGCAGTAGATTTAAACATAACGAGTAAGGTGAACGGAAAATAAATTACTGTTTTTGAGCCATAACGCAGGTTAGTTTTGTTTAGTTGGTGAGACTTCACTCATTGCCATAATGAACACAAAAATCAGGTTGGTAGTCAAGTCAGTTAATGTGCTGCGTGATACGACAAGTCCGGGTTTCTAATGCAGGTATTCGCCTGATTTTTATCCACGCCAGTGAATGTATCAACCGTCTGAATGTCCATCATAGCAAGTGTTTGTCCGTTCTGTCACTGTTGACGTTATCGCAAATGAAAGTTAACCAATAATCACTTCCGGACAATAACGGAACGGCTAATTTGTTATCACGAATATGAAACTTGCCCAAGATATTTACAGCAACAGACAAATGTGAATAGTACAACACTTGCGGTGTAAGGTAAATTGACACAGATGACACACAACATTGCTTAAATGATCCTTGAAAAACATCATGCTTTATCTACTGTTAACTTTAATTGTACTTTTAAGTTCGATTATTTGTTAACCTATACAAAATTTTGAGATATCCCTTCATTAACAGGCTTTTGGTTGTAAACTCCCCATCCAGTAGTAACTGGCCGCAGTAACCGTCTATTCATCTATGTTAAGCAATATGCTGTGGAGCAACATGTTCTCAATAAGCAACGAGAAGGCGTCGTATTTCTCTTACCACGTCATAAGCTCACTTGAGGCGAAAATTCTGTAACTTTTCGCAATTTCTCACTTATCCATAAACTTCATTCAATAGTACGTTGTCTTTTGCACAAAATACTAAATACCTGTGTTTGTGGTATACTTCATCTGGAATTAAACTTTATTCATGATGCTTTGATCTGTGATTATTACCACTTAGGTCATAACGGCTTTCACAGCACATTGAAAGTAGCGAAACTACAAGAAGCATCCGTACCAAACAAATCCTTGTGTATACAGTCACCATATGAAGGGGGCAAACATTTGCATTTTTACCTGGCGTTTAACACACTTCAGCCGACAGGCGTGTAATACAACTTTATTGTGAATTAAGCCAGTTAAACTTAGTATAAACTGAAATGCGAACACGAGAACACCCTATTTCAAGTTTTATTCACCAAGTCACTTACTGTTGCAGTGACGGTTCCATTAACGCAGCTAATTGATCCCTATTAATAAGAAAGAACCTCACAGCTGATGAGAAACAGAGGATGTTGATTCTTATAGGTTGGACGCCACCCTAAATTGATAGCAGCCTTCGCAGTTCCATGAACTCTCAAGCCAGACCCGCGACTTTTACCACTGTCAGAGTTTGTTAGTATACCGTATCATTGGAATCGGATCAAATTTTCATGAGGAAGACGTGCTGACTGCCGTGGCATTGACTTCTAATGTGGGCAAGATCAAGTTGTCATTTACAAATAGTCAGCTACATTAGCTTGGGAATAAGTTTCAAATCCCAGTGGCGGCATGAATATGCAGTGTTAACAGATTTTATTAAGACCGCAACTCAACTGTGGTTAATTCTTTCAACGTGGGCTGGCTGAAAAATCTACGAAAATGCTAAAGCTGAAGTCGACCAGTGATGTTTGACTCGTGTATGAATGGCAGTACGCTGTGCGACGAGATGTGTCCGCACCAGTCTACACAAGCGGACTTCTCCGGTCACTAAGCGCCTGCTAGAAACTGGTGCTACAGTCGACCCGAAAAACGCTTTCTGTGTGATGGCGCCTCATCACAAGCTCGTCAATCCTCAGTCACCGTTGATGATTCGTCTCATGTGCAGTACGCTAGTTCTTTGAGTACTGATCTTGAACCTATGTAACTTGTGACTTTCATCATGGATATAATAACAGAAGTGGATTTCGTTTGTTTGAATGATTCATGTGATTACTCTCCTTGTGTTTGGATGCTGTCCTGCGTCGCCATTTTTGAGAACATGAAAATCAGATTATTGTGCTCCAGAACAGGTTTCTTCATTCCATTATTGAAATTTGCAAATCAGTATAATTCCACATTTTTTAGATCTGTTACACAATGAGTTGTGGTTGAATCCAGACACACAATTAATCATCATTACGAGCAATCGTTCAGTAAGGTTAACCCGACCACCGATAGCGTCGCTGTTTTGCCTTCGCTGTCAGTTCGTTGTATTATACGGTGTTCTTTCCAAATTGATGGTAAACCACATTCATTTGAGTTCATTTAGATGAGCATCAGTTACAAGTTTGCATTTAGCCCAGCGTTACCTTCTTTTGAACCATGTAAACAACGGACGTGATCCTGAGGTTAAAAGAATGAGCAAGATCCCTTTGAAAAATAAGGGAATTGGATTCCAATGTTATACTACATCAATCAAACCGCATTATGAATGTAAGCGAATTGGATATATGAAATGAATGTCACTTCATCACTCAAATAACTGCATCGTCAAATCTTAGACACAAACGTAATTTAGTAAGAAGTCTAAGTCAGAATTTCGTGGTAAACAGATGATAATAATGAGCACTTTAAGCAGATTAGCTACTTTGGCTGATTTTCAATAATAACCAGAATGGTCTATCTTACTAGTTATGATAAGAAAACTGTACCAGAAATAGGTCAGCAGTCATACATTTTGAAACTTTCATCTAGCCTTCAAACTCTCAAAGCAAAAGAGATCATTCGGAACTATCGAACTATCTGTGACCACGGCAATAAGCACTTCATCAGCATTATGACTAAGATCAATTTCATAGTTTCTATATGGTTTTTTCTTTGAGGTGATTACATTGTTCGGCAAAGCTCATATTTTAAAATATTTCAAAAGCGTGTAAAATTTACCCATCACCAATAATTCTGCCGGCGACGATAATGTATCGAGTGGATATGTTGTGATAATTCGGAACCTTTTTCAGGGGTTTTGAAAGCGTATTAAAACAAACGCCTATCTGTCTCAGTTGACTTTGGTTGACTGTAGTAAAATTGAAGGTACATAAGCAATAAATTGAGCATTTTTGCTAGCACATTTGTCATGAACAGTAAACTGTTCTAATTATGGAGTTTAGAATGGATCGATCCAGTAATAGACATGCACCCGGCAGAATTTAGACATTTCGCCTTGTGATAAAGAGAACGGAAAAAGTTTGTTTGAAACTGTCGCCCCGAGTTCCGTCCAAATGACTTCAAAAGAAAATCACAGAAGGTGGCTTTATTCCGCTCAAAAAATGTTTAACAGAGAAAGAAATACGGGAATTTTACATGATGCGTGGTGATCTACGAATATCCTACAAAAAGAAGGCCGAAGAACAGCACATAAAAATATACCTGAGGTCACTTTGCCACTACGGCAAAATAAAGATCAGTAAAGAGAAACAGCCAGGGTTGCCTCTGGATTGTTCTAGAAATTTCTACTCAGTATGTTTGAACAAAATCGTTTTCCCCAGATTGCAGGCGGTTCCTTATGGAAAAATAGGGTATCATGACTGGAATCGCTCCCAGCAAGTAATGTTTCACATTTGTTTCTAGGCAGCCAGATGAAAGTTACTTATTTATCTAGCATACTAATGCTGAATGCATTGGTAATCAATCAAGATATCTCAACAATTGTGTGACATAGCCCAGTACACTTCACTGAAGCATAGCAATATGTTAAGTCTGATGACATTTAGCTTTGAGATGAATGAGCCTGTACAGAGCACTGGTGTCTTTCTTTGTATGCTGCTCTAAAAACTTATGATATGTCACATTCAGTAGATGCGACAGAATTTTATGAATGAACAAATCAGTCATTAAATTTAATCTATTCAGCCCACAACAATGCCGTAAACGACAGCCGTCGGATTTTGTTCTAAAACAATAGTCATAGCAACAAAACCCCAAAAGATTTATTATGTTGTGTGCTGATAAAATTTTGCTCCGAAGAAGCATTATGGCAATATTAATACAAAGAATACTCTTCTCTTTCTGAAGACGTTCGTGGTAGACATTGAGCGTTTTGTGGGTATGTATTTGTGCAAGTTATTAGTGCATTTTAATACTACTGATTATGTTATCATTTTGCTTCAGAGCTTGCCGATCTCAGTCTAGACAAAAAAACGTGATGAAGCAACACTCATACTTGTACACGAACTTGTGCTAGTTTACATAGCGTTCATTCTTCAGAAAGTAGCTATTCAAGTGTGAAATCAAAAGCAGGTAACAGCAGTGATGACCAGTGATCAACAAGGCTGCCTCAAGAAAGCGTGACCGGAATTTCATTCCCCCCAATAGCAGAAATACGCACGACTGACGAACTGTAACAAAACTTGTGTGTAACTTTTGTTTTCAAAAATTTTAGGTGTTAGGTCTACAGAAGTGTGTGAGCTGCGTTCAGTGCCGTAAAGATACAGCTATAGAGATTTGAATATATTTTTCCCACTCGTTACAAACTATCACGTTATTGAATATTTCCACACTTATGAGCAAGTGCACTAAAAAATGAATTTAACAACCTGGAGGTCCGAGTGTTCTTAAATATCATTTGTACTAAGATTCTGAAAATAAGAACATAAGTAGAAATTTCTCCCACTTCATGCTTGATTTAACTTCTGTGTTCCCCGTATAGGTAATTGAGAATGCGATTTGAATCATTTAGTCAAAATTACTACCGTTGAATACTCTAACAAAATCAAACATTCAATTAAGTCTACTTTCCGCCATAACGCATTCTCTGCTTTTTACCAAAAGCACTGCGTCTTCGTTATTTTTGCGAATTATATGAGGAGAAATGGAATGTCTGACAAATATTTCCAGACGAAAAACTATACAATTTAAACGGCCTGAATTCAACCGTAAGGGTGATTTGCATTATTCATTGGAAACAGACTTTTCTATCAACCTAGAACCAGAGAACAGTGAAAGTTACAGGAAGTTGTATCCAGTCAATTCCACAATGCAATTTTGTGCTCCTGCTCAACAGAAATTTCAGCCTTCGATGGTCGTGAAGATGATCGTTATGACGTTCAGTAAATAAATGAAATCAGGCCCAGTTCAAGTAGGTTTCCTGATGTGTTGTACTATTGTTGGATGCGAGTTGACATGTGCGTGACCCATTTAACATGAATTACGCGCAGGTGGTTTCCCTGAAAAGTGATACTACTGCAAGTCCAACACAGAAGAACTCTGAAACAAGCATTAGACTTGATATCATGAGCAGCTTTCTGAACAAGCGGATGGAGGGAACAATTTGCAAGTCAATAGGACAAAGGACTTTCATTAAGTCGAATGACTGCGGTAATTGGCATAAGGAGCTTAGGCTGGTTAACACCGTAGGTTAATTTTGCACAAAGTTTGAAGATCTGTATCACCTCCCCTGGTACACTTAGAACGGTCTGCTTAAACATCTGCCATATGTGTCAGTCAGAAACTGGTCGAAGAGACGTCGATAATTAATCACAGTACGGCATCACCAAAGTCAAATGAACTATTTCTCCACCCAATGGAATCGACTTGATTTCGTTTTTAAAACTAACATTCTGCTTATTCAGCTTGCATCTAACTCTGACATGATCAAATTGTTGTAAAAGCTTCCATCAATTGCAGGTAAACACATATTCCGAGTGTTACAAGCTTAGTTCACATACATTCGTCGGTGTATAGCTCCGCAAACTATTGACGACGTACCCCTATTTCTGTAGCTCTCTCAACCAGCCGAAGTACGGCGATCAAAGGTTTTCTTCGTATATCGGGAAAGAAAGATTTGCAATGTGACTGCGATCACCGGTGGGAGAATTTATGGGATGAGATTTCGATAATTGAAAAACACGGCAAGAGATTCGGAAAGGAATGCTGCAACTTATCTTGTGTTCATGTTTCGGTAATATTCGTACTTGATACGATTGATCAGATTACCAGTTTTGTTACGAAATGACAAAGGCAGATTGACCATCATATGTAAGCCTCATTGTCATTGCAGGAATCGTTTCTCCAAGCTTACGGAATGACAGCTCGAGGAAATCAGTACGCCGTTACTGAGAGACCTGTGTATATCGCGAACATTAAAGCGAGAGGTGAGATGAATCAGAATTTCTCAGTGACGACTCAAAGCATCCAGCTAAATTATTTCCAGTGGCATTTGTGTGTACGATGGGTAAATAACCAGGCGAAATAACATTGACTCGAGTAACAAGCCTCAAGTATTTTTAAAAATATACTTTGTAAATGAAGAAACAGCATATGAAATCACTTTTGACGAACACAAACAAGCACTCCGTAGTCAGGCTGGGAGTCTTTGGAGAATTCTATAAGGCATAACACAGCATTCATTTATATTGACGCACGGACACAAAGCTCACATATTATGGATGCACATTCGTGCAGAAATCCCGATTAGCAATTCACAATGTTTTACGACGCCGAATAATGTGTCAGTAAACCGCTGCAGAAATATGCAGCTGAACTAATTCATCATGGTCTCAAGCAACGTGATCTAGTGAAAACTTACTTGATTCACTGTTTATCCAAATAATGAACCGATAGGTAACCCAGCATGTGACCAATTGAAAAGTCACGTCATGATACCACATCCGGACTGAACGAACAGCTTCAATGTTATACATTCCGCTATTCGTCGACTTACGTGTTCTGTACCGCATCAATTAGCTGACAGTTTATGATTTCGTATATGCCATTATGATCAGCCAGTGCTAGACTCATTACTTTATAACTGATGTAAATCTATAAACGCGAGTCCAAGTCTCATGAATAACAGGTGCTTACTGCAAACATCCGACATCTTCTCCATGTAACTTACGGAAGGAGGTTTCCATTCAATTACGATTCCGAAGACTAGTTGAAGTCCCCATTTCCGAATATTACACTCGGTTAATAGTTGGAATTGTAGTCCTATCGTCAAATATCAGTATAGGACATATTTGTTTAATACATTATTTTCACTGTTCACATATGCCCAGGAGTTCGAAACGTTTATTTGTTTAACGGGAACAGCCAACTATGAGATTGTGCTCTTCAAACTCAACATTACATAAATCAGTTTTGAGCATATGTTAATGTACTTGGCTAAATAGAGCTCAGTTTGACAGGTTCAAGAGTAGTGTGACGACCTGCAAATTCATTCATGATCGACCTCCATAATGAGCGACGTGGAAGTTCACAGCCGAAGTGTCAACAACAGTTTTTATATTTTCCTGAACCCATCGAGTTAATTGACGTGTTCCACCGACCTTCAATCCGCTGTCCAACAGGGAAGCTGAAATGCTATCTGGCCGCACAAAACTGCACTGTGTTCTATCGGATGTATTAATAAATCAGTCAGCATACTTGTTTTCGTGATGGTCTGAGTTAGAGACAAAACATAGACGACAAAAAAGCGCACATCAGTTAATCAGGTGTGATCTTGTCGTCCGATCGGCCGAATTTTTTCATTGGCGCATTAGAAAGCTGGTCAGCTGGTAGGAATTAGCTGGTAGAGGAATTTGCAAACAAAACAGGTATTCAAGAGTCTTACCAAAGATATGATCGTGTGTTCACCGTTTCACTCTATGAAGTATTTTGAAATTACGCAATTTGTGACGTATTTAAAAAATAAGCTAACGGTTTCTGCTTTGTAAGATATGATTATTTTGATGTGATTGCAATCGAATCATTTATTCAATAATTTGTTGACCGCCACCCAATGTCCTTAAATGTTTGAGATGGCAGCAAGTTGACTATTTATGGGAATAACTCTTGAGATTAACTCAACAGAATAGCAAGTGCTCACAAGCTTTTTTTCAATGGAGCGGCATTACAACTTACATTCCTCTCCTAAAGTGTGAAGTTGCAATCGATCATGTCTCTCTTATTCTATTCTGTTGTATACTCTACTAGGATTAACCATGAATATCAACGTTAGTATGGACTGAAAAAAAGCAGGTTTAGCGTTAGATACTGTCCTATGAAAGATATGCTCCCAAACCTGCAATTCGTCCCAAGACATCCCAAAAGAATCGATGATACATGAAAACCTTGTATATGACCGTTAAAATCAATAGTACTTCCGACGTAACATCAATTGGTGAATAGTACCTATCACTTGTGATAAAGATAACCGGTCGTATGAACCAGCATCCTTGTAATATGCCCGCTTTTTGTTCAGCCTGTGCAATTTCAATTTCATGCTTATCTATGTGTTCTACTTTACTCTGCCAACAAACACACCATCTCCAATTCATAAACGAAATTCCAAATGTGCTTTAATTTCCTTTCATTGTTCTTGTTTATTTATAACATTTTAGCATTGCATCCCGCTTGATTCAAGTAGAAGTTGTTTCGAGGCTTAATTATATGTATTCTGAATCAGTATCTTATATGAATTGACTAGACAAGTGATACAGTGGAGTAAGGTTAATTATTCTGCAAATCTGGATCGTAACTTCAAATTTTGTAAAGCGCATAGATTATTATTCAGTTTCTTGAAGGTACACTAAGCTCTTCAACATAATGCCGACTTGAGTGAGCTTCATAACCCCGTTCTATAATGCGAAAGTCCCACACGACATTTGGGAAAATCGTTAAACTTGCGCAGCTCTAAACAACCATTTTCATATCATTCTACTTAATCCAATCTGGTAACGCCACAAAACTGCGTAACCCAGAGCATGGTTTTGTTAACCCAACCGCAAGTGGTACAAAAATCAGTTTCTCATAATTAGCCGACTAAATTCATATTTTGGCATTTTGTTTCTCATCTACGAGTCAATGATACTTTTCCTACTTATATGATCGGTTGTATAATCACAATAATGGCTCAGTTTTCAAATATTTTCCTCAATCACTTTGGGATACTTTTACTCTATCCACTGCAGAATATATCCCATTAAATAATTCCGCATTAATAGCACCAGATTCATAGTGAACGGAGATATCTGGGGAACCTAAGGACAGAGTGCCGCAGAATGTCCATGTACCCCGTGTACATGTGACTGATATTAAGTAGCAAGATATACATTAATTCCGCAAGCTCTATCACATAAAACAAGATGTGAGTAGATAAAATAAACCTCTTAAAATGGTACACTTTTCGGGCAGTTACAAAGTACAACATTTGGAAGTGCTATACTTTCGATGCCAGATTTTTCCGTGGTCACTCATGAGTATTGCATTCTCACTCAGTTTGGCTGAAACTACAAAAAAATACGATTTTCCTAGAACTTTACCTTAGCAGCCGGGCTTTGCTTTGAAACAGTAAAACGACTGAGAATAAGTGCCACCTTAAAGACCAAGAATGTAGTTTGTATAATCTGTATTTGTTGGTTACGTTTGTACTCCTAACGTAGAGGCTAGCCATTAGTCACATATTGTTTGAACACAGCGCATGCCCATTGTAAAACTGATTACGCTGTGTTAAAGTACTAGCTTGGCCATTGATTTTGGATGCGTTTATATCTAATGTTGTGATGATGTTGAAATTTCGTGTAATGAGCAAACACGCCGAATTGACTTGGAATTAATCGTTGCATTATTAATGAAACAACTTTATGTCACTGCCATTGAGCAATCAGCGAATGTGCAAGTTGGAAGAAGACAGAAGACTTCTTCATAGTTTGCTATGCCAAATGTGAACGTAGCAATCGATGGATAAACTGCTTGAAAACAATTGGTGACTTACCGCAAATACATGGCGATTAAACTCGTTTATTTTAGTGAAACATACATAAAAATCCGTAACAGCACTCGACAAAGTTAATTTCATAAACGAAATCTGGACTCATCAAGTACAATGATTTTAGTCACAAATGAACTACAGAGTGGTTTGACGGGCGTTTTGACACCATGAGGTACGGATCAAAATCGATTACACTGTTGGCTCGCACGACACTTCGGAGTGTTATGTGATGTGAATAGCAAACACACGAAACCAAATTTTACAATCCATTGTACGTGGTAATACCCGAGGTGATGTCCAAACTCGCCTCAGCCAACCGTGGGAGAATTATGTGGGCAATCTGAGCAGCATGCAACATTGGCTCCAATTCACGTCAGATGCCTGACAGTACGCCGGCCATATGTTACAAGCACCATTTCATCTAGTCCTAGGGAGGTTTCGTAATAAATATGACATTACAAAAGTAGGTCCGAAGGCTGCAGTTTCATGAGAACACCAATAAATTATTACAGGCAA
The DNA here is from genome assembly GCA_014338405.1 of Paragonimus skrjabini miyazakii. NCBI lineage: Eukaryota > Metazoa > Platyhelminthes > Trematoda > Plagiorchiida > Troglotrematidae > Paragonimus > Paragonimus skrjabini miyazakii. The sequence continues at coordinate 92,946 of JTDE01000089.1, forward strand.
TACCGAAAGGGGAAGTTGCACTGTTGCCCTGGCTATTTTTTAAAAAGTTATCAAAAACAACTCAAACGAACTTATGAGTAAGCATTACTTATTAGGATTAAATGGAACAAAACATTGCGAACGTGACAAAAATGGACAATTTATGTTTCGAACTGAAGAACCTACTGATTCTGTGAACAACATTATTTGCATGATATAAAGTTAGTCACTTTGGAAGTTAACAGATAGTTTCGATAAAACACAATTGCACAATAGCATAAATTATCACACTGGCTACCGTTATGTTGCCAGGCTGTGAACTGATGAGTGATTCACCTTTAGAATTCGCTGCTGACTTAGGGGATGGACGCAATTTTGCGGCTTCAGGGGCTTCTAGATAAATTCTTAAAGTGTCACACGAAGTGATGGTTGAATATAAATTGAGGTGCGCCGGATTTTCAAGACGTTTTCCACTTCATAAGCACTCATTGAGTAGACCATACTTTAACTAACTTGTGGGAATTGTTAATGATATCTCGTGTTTTAATTGTCTTAGCCACAAACTATCATCACCGTTGGGTTGTTGCCTTAAAGCTCAGCTCGCTCCAGAGTACTGGATGCTAACGCAAACGCCTTCAAGAAATGTGCCGGACATTCGGCCAGAAGTATGAAACCAAGAGATTAAGCGGAATTTTCAACAACAGCTTCATGGAAACTACTTTCAGTCTCCTGATTCGACCGAACATTTCCACGATAACTGGTGGCTATGTTTGAGGGTTTATCTAGTGAACATACGGTCACCGATGAACACGGCATTCAGGCGAGCGTGAAGTATCTCTTTGGAAACCAGCAATGCGATGTGATGAAGGTGAAGAGCTTACAAAGACGCGAACTATTTATAAGAAAGTGCCCATCAAAGAACAGTTGAGCGTCTTGGATATGTAAGGGAAGTCTGGAAGACATTGAGATGTTTTAGAGCAGCCGAAAGCCATGTAGAATCTTTGAAACGACCGGCAATATGTAGAGATTCGAACTGAAAAGCGGGCAATTACAAGCGCCTGTCCTAACGGTTGGACAATGAAAGTAAATTTCATGTGGTTTGAAGACGTTGGACTGGTCACTTTTTAAACATCGGTAAGTTATCGGCAGAGATGGATTAGAAACAATTAGACTCAGACGGAAATTAGCTCACATTTCACTGTGGAAATCCACGAAAATCTAGTTCACATTAGGATGTGCGATAACATTCTTTTACAAAATTTAACGATACTTAAGCTTCAAAAAACTAACGTAACTGAACTATAATATGTTGTTTCATGAAAATTCACATTAAACACAAGACCGGTTTCCTTGTTGCAAAATTAATAAAGACTCTGAAAAGCTAATCTCCCATAAAACCCAGGGGCAGACAGAGACTTTGTTCTAATTTTGCGTTTCAGATAAACGGCAAAAATACATTGCAAGTTAAGTAGTGACTCAAAATTAATACTCGTTATTTCTTACTTACGGTTATGGCAGTACTTTTGGTAATAAGTTGCGTAGAATTCCGTTCGCATTCAAAATAATGGAATCGCAGAGCTGTAATTTTTGCCTGCCTTATCCAGCAAACAGGTAAGCAACTATTACAGCCATCTAACTTCGTTCCGCTGTCAGTAAACTTATCAAATGTTTCTTTGTTTTAAATTCGGGAGTTGATTTCTATGATATTTTGTCGGTTGTTTGAAGAAATTTAATCAAAATCGCACTTACAGTTTACAAGTGGGTTGGCGGCTTTAAAGTGGCATTCAAATGAGTTAGTCATGGATTACGAAATGAGTTACGAATGATCTTAAACAGTTTTCCTCATTTGCCATTGCGTTACACGAATTCACACTAGCTGAGAAAGTGGTACGAAACAAACTACGCATGGTCATGACAGAACTAATGTCCTGTTTCTGTCGTCACATGTTTCATAAATCACACACGTTTGACATAGTTCTAAAGAATGACAGTGTGAGGTCAAGTGAAGTGTTCATGTAGAAGGAACGTCTGACACTTTTCAATAACAACACTAGAGTCCTTACGGAAATCACGGACAGGCTTGGAAGATGGTGTTCACAAAGCTACTCATCCATGTCGCAACTCAATGTTAGGACATATGGTTATATAGTATGTATAAAAGTACACATAACTAGAATGAAGTTATGCAGTTGCAATCTTTGTGAGTTGCGAGTGACTGACAAGCCGCTTCCATAACTCGTTTGGTCTAAACCTTACCATGTTTGGAATATCGTTCTAATTCTCAACATTCCATGTGTTCAGATGAAACCGAGCAACAAAGTGATTCTTGCAAATCATAAACAGTTCTAAGTTTTCAACCTCATTGTTGGTAGTCGGCTACTTACGGGAAAACAAGATCCGTCCCGGCAGTATAGATTGACTTGAATGTGGAAACTAGATATGTCTGTTTGCAGAATGTATCAAGAATGCTGACTAAATCCGAACCAGTCGCTGAAAAACTGCAACCAAAGTACTGTTTACAGAATTCACATTAATGGTTTAAGGTATTTATTGGCACGAATTCATCATCAGCCTATCTGTGGAATACATAGCGATGAGCATAATACAAAAATACCCTTTTTATTGTTTCGATTATGGAAATTAAATTACCGCTTTCTCACCGGGCTTCAAAAATACCACCAGTAAAAGTTTCTGTTCAAAGAGACCTTTGTTGCTTTCAAGAAGGCGGTTGTTTATCTCTGGTGGAGAAGTGACCGCCCCAATCATTTTCCTCTTTCAGTTGACAAGCCTTGCCAGATTCATTTTCTGTTGGTAATCAGCTAGCCTCAAAAAGGTTATATGCCAGGAACCGAAAAACGCCTAATGATGCTTATACTCTAGCTAAAGAATCAGACAGAAGCGGCAAGTTCATATACGGTGATTTTGTATGAGGATCAATTACGCATACACTTGAAAATCTCGGTAGTAACTTGAGTGGTATGCTTGCATAAATCATGTATTATACATCAGTAATATGTTTGCTATCCAGTTTGCAAAACTAAAAGAATCTAAAAGAGTCCTGACTAGAAAGCTCGTTGACTATACCAGCCTTCTGTGAAGAACTTTGTGGATATATCGGAACGGATATTTGCCATTTTGACATAGCGTATGACCAAACGTAGATCAACCTTTTTTAATTCAAATACGGTAGTGACCACCGTAAAACGAAATACAGAAATAAAAAGCTGTTGCATATGAATTACATGATTTACTCAATCAACCATATCAAAGGAATAAAACGGCATGTTCACCTGAAATATATCAAATACGATTTTCTGTGAATTTTGATTGTTCTAGCGATCCATAAAATGTTGTGGTGTCACTCTGTTGAAACCTTTTTATGCCGACTCCGAGTACATGGTGGTCTTCACCTAAACAGTTGTCTACTTACTACGGCATTGGACAAGGATCCAAACTCCGCCTTCGTTTTCAACCGTATGTTGGACGAAATTCCGGAAGGACTTCTTCAGGGTCTTAAGGATACTGGAATAGAGTTGCTGCCAGGTGATTTGCTAACTGACAAAAAGTATACAGTCGAAACAGAGTTGGTTTTGTTTTCTTGCAAAATGCATAAGACCCTTCTGAAATAAATATGATTGACCTCTTATTTAGACGCTTTGCAGTTTCACAATGTAAACTATTGCTATATGACTGAGTGAAAACTGGTCGTTACCTTGCTCTACCACGTAGGTCACGAGAAACTGGCGGTTATATCATCTAACTGTGTACCACTATCTCGTCAAGCTTTGATAATGTTTACGAAGTGCTCAGAAAGGCAGCCTTAGCATGTAATGAGTTTGCCAACCTGCGCTATTTTAGATGTAAAGATGTTTACCTGTCGATCAAAAACTATTCATGTGAAAGATTCCTAGAGAGGCGTTAAGTATTCGATCAATAGTGATTCCACTGTTTGGTCTGTGTTAGACGGGGTGAATGTGTGCGCAGTACGACAGTCTGTCAGTGTCTTTTGAGGTGTGCAAGTTCGTAGTGAGCAACCGATTTACTGGAATACATGGTTTACGCTGTGCTGTTACACATACCTTAAACCAACGAGGTATCTATCACAGAGTTCTGTGTTTAGTGAGGATACTAACGGCTGGAAGCTTCCAAAAGATGAGCAGATTATGACGTGGTTGTGAATAGGTAAACCGCTGACCGTCCAATTGAGCTAGATTGTTGTGTTATGTGCCAGTTTGGTGGGAATGCATCGCTGGTTAGAAACGCCATCAAACATGACAGTGTAATAAAGTCATTAGTAAAGTGGTATTCTTGCAGTTTGCACCTACTCCTTCTCAATAATTCCCATTAGTTTTGTCTGTGTTTTCTCCCTTTGGAATTTCTCGTGAGCTTCTGACAGGTTCAACGGTAGTTCGAGCTTTTGTATCCGTGGTGACATAAACGGAAAATGAAAGGTCAGACTTTTAATCCAATGGGCCGAGTCTACCAAAACAAATTGCACTTATAGCCGTTATCATCGTGCTATTTCGTGATGCTAGTTCCGAGGTTCGTACATCCAAGGTTTCCCTAGCCTTATATTAACGCGGATCGGAAGTCACAGTGAGAAGACGGTGGATCAGCAAACAAATTATTTATTCACCGTACAGAAACGGACTTCAATGCAACAATTAAGGGCGCTAGGGGGCTGGACGTGAGAGAACCTTCAGCACAACCGCACGGCAGCCACCAGAGAGGACGAGTGTCAACGGAGATTCCAGTTGACCTTCAGGATTCAAACAAGTGTCAGTCTGGTTGGGCGACGTTCTCAACGGTAATAGCTAAACCATTGTTATCTTAATGAATGTAGCATACAGTAGTAGAGATGGCGCGAAATCCTTATACAGCTACGAGTAAAACTGCGATACCTACGCCAACACATTAACTTTGATGCTAATGGTTCGTAGTAAATTTACATTCACAAGGTCATGTGAACCAGAGCGGTGGTACTGGCGAGGCAAATCTCACATCGCAGAGAGCTTAGGATTTTGGGGACGTCGAAGATGATCTCACTATATACGTTCAGTCACAGGAGATTCACTGCAGGCTGATCAAAAGTGAGCAAATCTGTAGTAAACCTCTGTAGGAATAAAACCTCTTCTGAGAGGACAGTGGTGAAAACTATGCGAAATTCATTTCGTAATTAACTAGCTTAAGATGAGGAATTTATAGATAAATTACTGCTAATGTACGGAAGCGACTAGCTATGAAGAAACTAGAATTTGTTTGGTCTTTGTCTAGGGTCACGTTGTTTGAAAAAAATGAACGCTGATAATTACCACGAGGCAAAAAATTATCCACTACAACCGATTTAGTGATTCTGACCTAAATGAGATTGAACAAGACCCCAATTTTGCTTTGAATATTAACTTAGTTCTAAATATGCACTGAAATTAAATTGAATGATGCACAAGTTTGTTTGTTTTTGATATTCGAGTAAGGGGGTATGCCGTAATTCAGTCACTACAAATGAAATTGTCAGCGGGATGTCAAAATAGCAGCTGGGGGATCGAACCATGGAACCGCCAAACCCTGCGCAGCGAAACTACCGCCATACTAACCGTCCACTGCCAGCTGTGCGCACAATGCCAATCTCAACTGATCCCCATACCTATACCCCATTGGTCAAACTATCGTTCTGTAGGTCCTATACATATATCCCTCTGTATTGTTTGCAATGATTACTGGCCGAACGTTTCTTACATTATTACACATAACTAACTCTGCATCGACACTACGAACTTCCCCTGGGACTTGCTCTTTGTTTGTTTCGTACCGCCGCATTGAACTGTTTACGCTACCGTGTTACTGGTTGATATTTGCTGACGGTTAAACCCCGTGCACAGAATTCACTTGATTGTAAATTGTATAATTTGCTAACCGTTGCTTATTTATGTACAGAACCAGTTTTATCTGGGTAAACCTTCAACATTCCGTCTTGTTCTGCCCTGAATCAAGAGGTTTACAACCGCCCCGACAGACTGCGTATAGTCGTGAATCCTGATAGATTCTACGGTTGTTATTAATCGTTCACCAAAACGTTTGATAATTGTTTGTACAGGCACTGTACCCCAAGTTCCAGTGGTTTTAGCATGTGATCTTTAATTGGGTGGGCTGAACGTTTGAGCGGGAACAAAAGGTGGTGTAAAGCACTGTCAGCATCCTGATTTAATGAATGATCCCCAGGTCCAGATCCAAAATCTACCAGAAACGTTGTGGAAAATAAATCGGATCAGCGAAGTCAAAAAGTTGTCTTTTAATCTCGGGTAGTAAATCTTCAACACGCGCGAACATAGGACGATAAGAAAACTTGAATAAAATAAAATTGTTCGCATACCCAAAATCGTGACGAAATGGGTGAAAATCGAACCACTTAAATCAGCGAGTGAAGAACGATTTATAGAACAGTTCGTTAGCGTTATACCAATAGGTGGTTAGCACAATACAACCCAAGAATAACCTCAGTATGTTCCAAATGATTCAGTTGAAAGAGTTGTAGAAGAAGCAACTGTTTGTTTAGAAAACCAACCCGCGTGGAAGCGAAGAGGTATGTCCATTTTAGCACTTTCCGTTCGAAGCACGCTTGATGAGGTTCAGACTCAATAGGCATCGAAATGTTATACGTCGCATGAAGACAATTCCAAGCCCTCAAACGAGTGTTCACACTGCGCTGATACTCTCTGGGCCCCACTGTTTGAAAAGGCATTTTACCCACTTTTCAGGCCGAGGTGCATACCTCTTGGGTAAGAAACAAACCACAATCGGCTGATTGGTTTTAGTTTGTGACTAGTGCAACTTTCACAGTTGCATTCAGATATAGAGAACTGGTTTTTTACGTTTCCTATCCGGAAACAAATGAGAAAACGTGAACTTGGGAATCCTTCGCTGTTTTTTAACAGTCAACCAACGGTTTAGTGTTTTCGCCACATTTCGTCGTGTTATCCCTGATTCGAATGTGCAATAACGCGTGGTAAATAGTCTTCTATATAATACCCATATATACATAGTCAAAAACAGTATTACCTGATCAAAGTAAATAATTATGAGCGTTTCATTAGTATTTGTAAGGTGAAACAAAGTGAGAAAGCGCGCGTCATATGCTATTAAACCGCGGTTAATCCTTGCCTCCCTCCATTGTGTTGCAGAGTCGACGGTTAGTGCAGTCTCCGAAGAAGAGGTCCCAATTGAGGACGAACTACCTGAACGGACAGTGACGTAACGTTCCATATTGTTTTTTACCCGTCTTACTTTTGTAGTAGTGTTACATGTTCTTGATAAACCATTTCTGGCAAACCCTCGTTCTCTCTCTTATTGGGTATACTACAGTATTATCACGACCCCCTGAAAGCTCGTTTGGCTTAATATTTTGTCCACAATGTCCTGAATATTCTTCCCATGTTTGGTCCACTACCTTAATCTACATAGTTTTACAAACCAATATTTCATCGTGATTATCTTCCTGCTATTCATAATTGTGTTACATAGACTGCAACAGTCAAACCTTAGTAACGATGCCTTTCTTCGGTAGAACCACACGTTTATGAACGTAACAGCTTAATTCGTTGATTCAAGGCCCCGTATAAACTACAGCTCCAGCACACTGAAGTAGTGCGGTCTTGCTGTGAAGGCTGCTCTCATAATCTACAATTCAATCAACGTGCACAATCCATTGTTCACTGTGGTGTCATTAAGAAAACGTTTTAGAGATCACGAAGTCACCAAAATGAAACGGTGTTCCGGCTGGTCCACTAAAAAGATATCATTCTTAAACCTGATATAAATAATTTGTTAACTCACTGTTGTCGCACATACACCAACAAACATGTCGACTGGCCGACCGTATATGATATAATGTTATGTAATTCCGGGAGCTTCAGTCCAAAAATGTTTGTTTTATGGCAAAATGGACTGTTACATATGTTATCATAGATGATGATTAGCATTCAGCGAGAGACATGCATTTCATTCGTTCTTGAAAATGTCAGTCATACTATGTGTAAGGACTGATCAGTTCAACCCAGAAAGTCGGTTCATTGTTATGTTAGTTTCTACTATTAACAACCCTGCTGGACTTCCACCTGAATGTGCGTGATGCTGCGGATACCCGCCTACAAGAAAATTGCACCGAGTAATGTTGATCAAGAGCAAATGAAGCTTGCAGTCAACAATGAGATTTGGCCGCACTGGATTAAATGTGTCGAACGTCAGCGGACTTTATACCCTAAATGGTATAAGCGGTTTGGTTGTGTTTCTGAGTATAAGTAAAATAACTTATAGTGTTGGAACTGTGGTCCACAAAACTTGAGAATTGTCTAAGCAGTTCAGTGTGCATAAGAAAATGTGTGTAGTTAACCGGCAGAACTAACACTGTCAGCCGTCAAATGTTACCAAGACTGACTTGATGCTCAGAAGGTAAGGGCTATCTAACTGAGATTGTGAAGCGAAATTTTAAATCAACGTGAACCTGTATGTTGAATATCACCAGCACATTAGTTGAAAATTGTTTTCTTAGAAAACAATTAACACTATGCTGCTAAAGAATACCTGTTGACAATATTAGTGGATCGGGCAACCCGGATTGATGAGTTAGATGTTTGGTTGCTTGCCTGTCTTGGTAAATTCGGACTGCAGGCGATTCATCACCAACGATTGGGTGGACACATGGGAATAGTGAGATTAATTTCCATATTTAAAATGGAATACGCTTCCAACATGGATCATAATTCTGCATGGTATTGAAATTAAGCGAGTACGGTAGACAATTGATTAGCAAATGTTTCAAAAGCCAACAGCAAATTTAGGGCATTGCCGGGTTCAATTTGTTAACGTCAGAACAGGATACTTATCCGAAGAGTTTTGACATTTTTCTCAGTTTTGCTCTGACGGCTACATTAGCAATGAGACCGAATTTGAATGCATAGGCTGAACGCTTTTGATAATGTATGCTATTCTATAGCATTTTATCCGCTTACACCGTTTTCAAGGTGAGCAAAAAGAAGCAACTGTCATAATTGTTTATTTTTCTCTCACAGTTAAATAACGTAGTTGACCAGCAGCAAAGTTTATAGCTTGCTTAGGCGCATTCAAAAACAATACATCGCCGGCTAGTACACAACAAACCGTTGCGCTTATTTGCTATGCAAACCGGATGGGTGTATATCAGGTTGCACCGTAGCTTCAGTAAACATTCCCTAAACCGGTGGCTTCAGTGCACCCTGAGATGCAGACGTCAGTCGTTTTGAGTTTTGCCTGTTCAAATAAATTGTTTCCGGAAAACCAGTCAAGAAATTTTTGAAGCCGTTGCTTTTTGACCAAAATTTGAGCAGAGTTATTGTTGGTGGACAAGAAATAGGAAAATTATGTGACACAAACCCACATACAAGCCAAGCTTATCCATCTCACCTGAATCGAAACTGTCTGATAAAATATTTTCGGTTCATTTTTCAAATAAATGATATATGAATTGCTTGTTAATTTATAGTTGACAAAGATCACGCAGTCACTAATTACCATTCTTTAAAATTAACTGACAGTGTGTGTTTCTCACTATTTTTCTTCACCCGAGAGGAGTTTTTGTTGTGAAATGAAGTTCACACTAAGTCTACATCGGTGGCGGTAATGAAGCCTCTTCGTATACGATGATTGACCCATGAAATCATTGTCTTATTTTGTACAGGCAACCAAAACAACAATTGAACACAAACCGCCTGTAAGGTTGAACGTCTTATAAACAGTTACAATTCTTAAAAACAAATTAGATTCTGGTGTTCAGTCGATTATGTTTTACAGAGAAAGAAAACTCTTATTTGGCATTTTCCTAACACCTGGAACATTTAAAAACTATTCAACTTATAACGTTGAATGAACTGAATGCACAGGAACGAAAGAGAGATGAAAACTATCATCTAATTAAGCACGATAGAACTGAATTGATATGTGGAAATAAAATAAATATGCAGCTGGAGACCAACAGTTTGCTTATATTCAGAACAACTGCACAGTTTAAATGATTTTTACGTTACCTTCTACAATAAACTATTGCTTGGCATTTGTAATCTTCTAGGCAAGCAGTGTGATATCAGAGGAGAACCCCCAAAACAATGTAACAAAGAAGAATAAAACACTAGCAAAATATTTTGAGGAATCCGAACTGGAAAACCACAAATCTTACAATTTGTTTTCAGGCAAAACTGTAAAAATGAACGCTCCTGTCTGGGTTCACGTTGCACATTTTTCGGACTGCTTTGTTCCACATGTACTTTTGAGGATACCGACACGCATATCCAACTCCAGAAAGTAACAGGATTGAAGGGTAAAACTTCGTATAGTGGAAAACTTCAGCAATTTTTATTTACCCGCCAATCTGTTTGTTAATTTTGACACCAATCTTCGTTGCTGCTATAAAAACGATAACAGAACTGAAATAGAACGCAAGCTCCAGTTATTCCTAGTGTACACTAAATCGTTCAAATTAGGTGTTTCCAAGAACTTTTGTCGTCAATCTTTAACCTAAAATTGCCATATTTAGCGATCATTGTTACTAACTAAAACGAACTGACAAAAATATTTCTTTGAATTGAAATATATTCGTTTAAATGCACTGTAGAAAACTATCGTGATATAGAATAGTTCCCATGATTTTATCATGAATTTTGGCATACGACTGAATATAATTTGTTTATGATAGGATCTGTCAATCGTGGATAAGTGGTTAAAAGGGGCTTACTAACGACCATTGTTTACGCAATTGTATGAAACAAAAATTTTACCTCACAAGATACAGTTTTTCATATAAAAGTTTACTAAATGTTTGACTATAAGCGTAATAAATAGAAAAAGTAACCAGCTACTGGTTCATTTTTGTTTGTTTGTAGACTTTTGACACGACACACTAATGTGTCTGATTCATTCTTGAACAATACTTTGGGAGAACGTTCAATCTATTTATTGTGCATATATTTAAACTTCATCCCAGAAATTGGTTCAATGTACGGAAAAACGGTGGTGGTTCAGGTATTTCGTATCGCTTCTGTCCCAAACCGTTGGCTTGTTGCATTAATTCCTACATGTTTTCTGAAACTACCTTGGATATTTGTACCGTACAACACTTATTGTGTACTCTGTACACACTTTCCATGTGTTATGCAATCTGAAACATATTTTACCCAAGACTGCCAGCGTACTTAAATTTAATCATCACACGATAGAACTGATGTAGATTTTTGCCCATCAAAATCCGTTGAACAAGGGTTCAATGAATTTATTGTCAAAAGTCCGGAATAAGATCAACAAAACCGACGCATGTTTTCTGCCATACCAATTCTTTTTACATTACTTAACGTTTTTCTTTATTTCCGAAAGAAATCTGTTCGATAATTGCAACTTCCATGGCCACAAATCGATCAATTTTATTTTGATTACAGATCATCGTTCAACGGTCGGTCCAGGTCTAACGAATTCGGTGAGCTTCAGTGTCCTCTCGGGCGTCCACTCATAAACCATCTGGTTTGTTGTGAAACTTTCGTTGATGCCCGTTTAGTTGTATAGTCTGGATATAGTCACTGCATCCGTTATTCACTAAGTACTGTCCACGATAAATTATGTAAACTACCTAGTATCTTGTAACGTTATACTTTAGTTGACGTACTGACACGAAACAATGAAAGCGTTCTATAAAGCATTACACCCGAATTGTTTGAGGTTATTTTTGAAAATCTCAGATTCCAGTCAACGAGTAGTCTTTCACTATTTACATGTTGATGTTAAATGCAGAATTTCAAGACAGGTGAAATAATCTCTTCACAATTTATTAACCAATTCTGTTGCAGGTTTAAGACAAAATTGTTCACCTATTCTTCAAATCATTAAACTTTTCACACATGTCGATATTAAGTATTTCTTCATATATATTCCCTTTGGCTTTAATTGCTCCATGGACTGTAAATTTTAATTACCATTTCATTTATGAAATATTGTTGCCGCCGGTCTCATCCCTAAAGGAATCGTGCAATTTCGCACTTTCTTCGCGTTGTCTCAAAAATCGTCTACTTCCAAATGATATACGTTTCGTAAGTTATTTGACCGTACAAACTCGTTCCACAACGTTTTAGCATCATTTGCAAAACGAATAACAGTTGGTCTAGAATAAAAACTCATTGTGTAACTAATTATTTCAAGACGAATGCCTGAACTGATCGATCCATTAACAGGAGAGTCGGAGTAAGTTACGGTACTTTTATTTAGCTGACAAGCGAATGATGTTACCAGGAGAATTTACTCATCCAAGATGGTTAAGCACCGTCAGATAGAACGAAAGAGGTTCGTTATGTTTCTTTTATAGCATAAAAACACCAGGAAAAAACGTCGTGATTCTCCTGTTGAGATAATCAATACATTCCTGACAATAGGTTCCGCTCGAATAGTCGGCATTCAACCTAATTATACGCTAGAAATATTCCCTATTCACATACTTGTCTTTGCTATTCGCTTGATAGAATCCTCAACGGAAATGAGTTTAGGAAAAACGTGAAAAGACCGGGAGATTTTCGGCACATAATTCGTTGATCGTTCAGTACGATCCGCTGGATAATGTTGTGACCACTACATATGAGGGCATTCTTCGATTCCGGCTGTTATCACGTCAGTAAGTTCAAGGGCGTAAGACAGTTTTCTTTGTGTTGCTAGTCGTCGTAGGCAACAAAGTTTATTTGTTCTTGACTACCTCCCCAGGTGTTTAACGTTTGTTGGTAACCACCATTTCAACATAGATATACTTGATTATCACTGTCTTTGGTTACAATATGTAAAGACTTACGTCAGAAATGTACTTCATCGAACAGTTTTGTCCATCTAACAAAAATTGGAAAATAAGCATCACGTCATTTAAATGGTTGTCTACACGTTCAGACCAAATATAGTAACGGTGACAAAATTCGAATAAATATATGAAGTTACCGTCATGGTTTGTGAAAGCTGGTTACCTTTAGATACATTTTATAAACCGCTGAACGCATTCTGCGATTTGAATTACTCCAGAATATTTGCTGAAACTGGTGTCTTGTACCCATCTTATGAGTTTCAACAACCATCCAAAAGTTAACATGACAAGCTGCTTTGAGTACTACAAGAAACGTATTTGGTTCACTGATAACGTAAAGATAGTTGTCCCAAAACCGCAGTTTTGACTGCGTGGTAAGTAAAATAATCGATACATATTATACTGCAATATTGGTTTTTCATGTCATTAAAAAGGAGCTAAGAAAACTTAGGTCCAAAATTCGGGGCGATCATTGTTCCCTCTTGAAAAGCCGCTCTGAACAGCTGTTGGATAGCAACTAATAATGCTCATTTTATGAAACTAAAACGTCAGTATTATTTCAACTCCCAACCGTGATGAACAGGAGAGTATATACTGTTAGATAGTTACTTTCTGGCCTAGTGGGTGCTATTCTGTAGATATTAACTGTACACCATCTAGTTTGGACTTATATGTCATTGGGACGCAAGAGCCATCGTATCACTTCAAAGTATAATCGCATTTGTCCTGTGATAATCACCCAGTTGAAGGATGTGTACCTTGGGTCACCGCCTGGTGTATACCACTGCGCATAAAACTAGTCGCTAACACGTTCTGCTTGCTTTTAGTGACCTCCGGAAAATTCCTCTTAAAAACACTCCTTTAACGCAATGACCTTTGCAAAGAACAAAATTTACCTTTTGACTGATCCTTCGAGAACAAAATGAGTCCACCAAAACGAAAAGTATCTAGACAAAAGTAAATGACGGAATCCATCGCATTATGGAAGTTATCAGCTTTACATATCTGCATGAACTCAACATGCGATCTCGACATTTGATCTTAAGGTGGCCTTTGCGCATGTCAAACATTTTGGCTTTCCATTCCACATAATTATACCAATATTCGAACAGGCCAGCTCACGTACTGGCGATTATTAAAGTTTGTTCATGTGTAGTTATAATCACATCTATTTTTATGGGAGCTGATGTGTTTAATGGTCTTGACTCGGAACAACAATACTTTTGTCCTCAAAGGTAACAGGTTGCCTTCCACATACACCGGAAAGTCAGCTGGCAGCGCTCAGCACTTTCTAAAAAGTTGATCAAACGAGAGTGAACAGGCAATCTTATAGGCAGATCGCAAAGCACTCTCGCAGCCTAACTACTACTATTCTGAGTGGAGTGGGTATCATGTAATTCAATACACAGGATCGGTACCGAATTTCCTCCATGGCTGTTGGTGTGCTGTTATCGAATTACAGAACATAGTCGAGCTTGCCTGACTAACAGAACACGAACGACTTCACAAAACATCGTATCTTCTCAGGTACTTCATGGAGCCATGAGTTTAAGCAAATTATTGGCACCACCAGAAAGATCTTTGAGGTTCGAGTAAGCTCAGATAACGCATAGCAGTATCTTTTTGAGCATTTTTAGTTTAGCGAATTATGGTGATATGCAGCAAGTTATCAAACGGTAGCAGTGTGTTTGGAATTATGTTGAAGTACCCGAATATTTTGTTTTTGTGAGGTGATGTAAACTCGTAAAGATGCCCGGGCTTGCATAACCAAAACACATTATTTCACGGAAAATTACCGAGCCACTATTTCAGTAAGTTATTGTATGTCACAAGATTCATCACTTCCACTCATATCAGTGATGCTTTTCGTGTACATGTTTAATTAGTGAAGTTCAATCCCTAAGAAATTCTACTAGTCCTCAGACGACTTCGAAAGTGCACACTTCCTTTACAGGCATACAATGCTCTCACGAAATTTTCCGGCTACTTACATAGAAGAACCGCATCTCGTAAATAGGCACATGTGACCAGTGTCTCTGTTAAGCAGCATGATATGCACATATTTACCGGGTGTTTTTATACATTAACACCCGACAGCAGCGAGCAGTTTTCTGCTGGATATCACTGAACGGAACTAAGTGCAAATTCCTGCATGTTCACACCTAGGGTGGCCTTGATCGCCGGAAATCTATTAGCTGACCTAGCGCTTACTGGTCACTTCTTGTAACACGTCAGTGAAGTCTTTATGCACTTGCAACGAGCCCACAGGACGATTGGGCGCGTGTGCCATCTTGTCTTTATATAAGTACATCATTTATTTGTCTTGCATGTTTATTCACCTTGACAACCACTGTAAGACGCATTTTCACAACGAACGATTCTCGAAATTGAATGAGTTTGTTGGCCAAACTTCCATATGTCTGGTATACATAGCAAATAATTTATTCACCTCGATGTGACACATGAAATCACTATTCCTTACATATACAGTACGTTCCTGAAAACCTGTTGACTCGCATAGCATCTAACCGGAAGGACTCTAAATGCTTGCAACTCGGTGGTCAGTTTGAAAATCAGCACTCAACACCACCTATCACTAGTCCCAGTATTCTAATTAGCGATAGTTAGGTCAAACAAAATCTGGTTCGTTGACAACGTGATAAAGTGAGAATATCACTTCTGACATGCGAAGATGAACTCTGCACGCAATTCTTTGAGTGTGATACTTACTTTTATTTTATATAATATTCCTACTGTTATGACAACAAGAGACACTTGACCCACTAAGTAGTTTTTTACGTGAAGTCTTGCAGAGGTTATGTGAAAACATAGAACGACGAACGCGCACAGTCATTTGCATGGCTAGCGTATACGCATACACATTGGGCGTCAGTACATTGTTAGTCACCTTGACGACACGTCCCCTATAGTGCGTACACACTGCCCCAATAGTCGCTTCTAAGCCTTCTTCTTTCTGACATTCAGATATGCTCTTTAGTTCCCTAAGGTAGGCACAAAGAAAGCTGCATGTCAAGCGGCAGTACCAGTCCACGTTCGGGCATTTGTAATCAAACCCATAAATGATGTGGTGTCAAGAATCTAACACCGGAACCGACTTCATTCTCCTGGCCTGCTAAATAATTTAGCAGAACGAACAATGTGGTTTCAGTCCTGCAGTTTGTCCACTATCACACTTATACGTACTGATACTTTGTTCTCGTATCTGGACGGGAATCGATATGAAAACACCTTCCTTCATGTACTTGACGAACATTTACCTTGACATCCTTCTGTTACATATCTGGGGAAAACTGAGTTGAATCACAACGTGATCATTTCATGTTATTGATGACTTCAGCAAATTTAAAGCAGTGCGTTTTCTTGCTGCAATTTACCCATGATAGAATACGACATATGTGGTGAGGTGTTGATATTCCGTTTGCTCTCTCCAGGCGCGAATGTGAAACATTAGAATATACATGACATGCGGGTAATAATAACATTCTTCTTCCGACCATGTACGTGCATAAATTGTTCGGTCAGGCAGCTGATCTGTTTTGTTCTTGAAAACAGTCCTTCTTTCGTGTGAAACCCAATGGTTAACAGTTCAAGTGAAGTCTGAAAATTCCGATTTTATGTTAAGCGCGCGAATTTGTTCTCCATTCCATATCACTTGAGTAGTTAATGTATCAGAGTCTGTATGCTCCAACGTCAGAGGTTTTGTTGAGTTTGCGCTTCTCTTGTTTGTTGCCCGAGGAATTCGCACTTTATCTTGACTACTATACCTTCTACTCAGTTGTCACTGGATTCCTAGCAGAGATCTCATCGGTTTGCAGTATGTAAACACTGTTTGGCAAACCTCAAACTTAACACAAATCTGCTTCTTTATTTAGATCGCTCTGAACGTATTTGTGCATTCTTCATTCAATCCTGTCACTCGGAGAATGTCTATCTCTTACAGACATTGGCCAAGTTGGAAGTTAAACTAGCGCATCACTTCGGCCATGAAGCAAACAAGTTCAATGATGAGAACCTCAGATATTCGGGACCTACATCAATTATTTCTTTGCGCAGATTTCGAAGGAACTTACTAACGTCCACTTTGTTTGGGAAAGTCGGGCATTTTGATGTGTTTATAAATATAAGCAGAGTTCCGCGAATGTACGTATTATGAGTCATATGTGCACGTGCTTTTGATGCCTCTCTCTCAAGTCAGTTGTAGTTGTATGAGAAACGTCAAACCAAGCTGATAACACATTGGTAATCAAATTACGACAACCAAGAGTACGTGCACAAAAGAAGTCACGCTAAGAACATTCCGCGGTCGTTACCTCTAGGTTATGCCTGTCAATAGTTCCGTTCATTGACTTTTGTCGTGTTTATTGCTGTATGCATTCAGTTCGGTGACAAACTGTTTCATCCACTTCAATATAGGACTCATAACTTTGACTTTCATCCAATGATTATTGCTCTAGATTGAAGTGTCCATCATCCGTCCCGAAGTCTGCATCTTAGTTTCTCTTGTCTGATTCACCAAAAACAAGTAAACGAGGCGATGGATAAAACCGCGCCGCTTTCACTTCGTCACCGGGTAATTGAAAAGTATTCCGAAAATATACATCAACGCGTACTCAAGACCTGACGGGACTGAGTGTAGAGGGGAAACTGGAAAGAAACTATCAGCGCGTAGTGAGCTTATTTCGTACAGACACAAAGCTCTATGCTTATTGAGAGAAAAGCAGGACCTTTTACGTTACATTTTCTAGCGGAGGTGGCAGTATATACACTTTTGAGTTTACTGCGTCCGCTTCTAGGTAGCAATTGCGTCTCGCTGCGCAGTATTGCTAGACTTTCCCGTAATTGGTGTGTGCATTTCAATTACACATTGTCTTCGCGCTGATTGATTTGAGATATGTAATATTGAAATGTACTTGTATATGCACGGTACAAGTTGCTTAATTCCGATAGATTAATTTTAAGCCTCCTGTTGTTCATTCTGTTCATGGTGTATTCAGTGGTGCTGCTCTAAGCCGATGACACCACACTCTTGGAAGTCATAGTATCCCGAGGGTGTGGGGCTTTTACAAAAGGATTCTAGCTGTCCAAATCAGTAGTCCGTAGAAAACTAGTTGTCACGCAACGTTACCGAATACATAGTGATACCTATTTTCCATCAAAAATTTACGGACTGCCATCGGACGTATACTGCGGTACTCGTATAAGTTTGTGATTGAAACTAGGTCTGTCTACATATATGTGTAGTCATAGTTGAAACAACACAAATGGTGTTAGAACTCCTGAAAGAGGTTTGTAAATAATCCTACTATGAAGTCTCTCATTATGTTCATTTCCTTAATGCTCCCACGTCTAGAAAACAATAGACAGACCTTGTCAAGAAAAAAAACAGTTAACAAATGTTGTACGTGTGCGTGGATGGAGTACTTGTGTTGTGAACCAAGAACACGGATGGTGCAAAGGTTGTTCATTTAGGAAACTAGAACGGGTTAGATGTCCGAACAGGACAAGAAACAATAATACTCATCTGCATATGGCATATGGTCCCGGTTGCCACAGACGCTAACGCTCAGCTTCTTTGCGTAGTCAGAATTATTACATGGCACACTGCACTGTTGTGTTGGTGTAAATGATTCTTTCCGTGTTTTTCCTATGGCTAATTTGACGGCAAGATCCATGCTGTCGCCCCAATGTTGACTAGTGATGGTGTGAGTAGTACGGGCGATCGCTCGTCCTCATCACTAGAACAGTCGCGATGTTAGGGAAACTTTTCTCCTAGCCAGAAAGAATGGCAAAAATAAGTAAATTCTCAATAAATTACAGACACCTTGGAGAAGACTTAAATGTGATATACAAAATACTTCATGTTTCAAGTCACCTATCTTCTCTCATTAAACACGGATTAACAACTAAGGGTCACCTATTAAAACGGATTAAAGAACGAGCAGATAGAGAGCTCTGTTGCACTGTTAGAATTTGTTCGTACAGGAACACACTAATCAACTTTGTGGTTACGGCCAAATTGGCTCACAGTTTTAAACGCCTACTCAATCGGTATATATATATATATACATGAAAAACAAACTGAACGACTTTACTAGAGCACTCACACATGACACTCAGTGTCTTCCTATGTGCTGCTGATATTGCTACGCGCAAGGAGATTAATTAAGGTCAGCTCCTATTCATTATATTTGCTTTTGTGCACAAAACCTTCCAATAAATGTTAACCTGATCAACATGTAAACAAAAACGCACGAGCAAATATCATTCTTTCATTAAAATGTACGAACCGGTCATTCCATCCACGTGAAGTCCCGGCTGATTACAAATGAACTAAAGTATTGTGAAATAAAAAAACTTCTTTATATATGTTTATTATCAGGCTAGCAGCCCAATAATCCGTGTCAAAATGGTTTTTAAGAGACTAACCTCAAAAATGGACTACCTCAAAAATACGTCATACATAAACAACTCCGAAAAATCTGTGACAACTCGTCGTGATTGATTTTGTTACCAGACAAAATTTGGTCAGGTGAAATCATAGTACGCGAAACGTATGGTCTACCGAGTGTTTGAAACTAACGGTGGCCTTTGCCTCCGGTTCATTGAATGTGCAACTCACCGCGTTGTTTTTTGGAACACTGGGCAATGAGGTTATGGGAACTTTTGAGTGGGACGGTAGTAAATTCTTCAAAATGTACATTCGAGTTCATCGACTTCATCTGTTCACTAAACATGCACTCCCTCAATTTAGTAAGATGCCATCTGTCAAAACTGTTGTTAAATTATTCAAGTTTAGTTCATCTGGCGGTTTTACTGCTAGCCTACCTAAATATATGTGTAAAGGTTTAAAACGTATAAGACAAGCAATTTGTTCAAAAATTCGTTACGCTTGTAAATTGTCAACAGTTCTGCAAAGCATGTTCGACCTGTGGGTTTAAATATTACCTTCTGCAAAGCAGTTACTTTTCACTCACGTAAACGTTGAATAGCATTGGCAACTGTCACAAGTATAGCATTATTTTCAAATCAACTTGTAAGTTAACAATTGGGGGAAATGTGTATGGAGATAGTGAACGTGGCATGTGCTCTAAAAGAGATACGTGAAAGATGCAGTCAAAAAACCGTGGGCCTAACGGACATTTCCCAAGGCAAACATTGCGTATTTAAATATCGTCTTCATAAAAAAGACCGAGAAGGACTGACTGACCACCGAGCCGGATATGATATTGCGCTATCCGGCAGTAGGCTTACCTCACTGAGACAATCACAGGAATTTTTAGGTACGTAACGTTCGATTTGAAAAAACTGCGTTTGTGCTTCGAAGCAAAAAATACATGGCTAAAATGTCTCCTTCCTTCAAAAAGTCTACTCAATAAAGCAAGTACTAAGCAAGCCAAACTTCTATAGACGTGAAGTAATTCGGTTGAACAAAAAAAACCCAGCCGTTAGCTCAAATCTTGACACGCGGAAACGGTAGAGAGAAAACATTGTTGTTTTACAAATTTCTTAATTTGTATTATTTCATACGGTTGCACGGTTCTCCTGATTTGTATCTAAGGTACCGTTTGGTAACCAACTTGTTGTGCTCCTCGAAAGTACAGTTTGGTCTAGTCCGGCTTGCCACATCGACTAGCATCGGCTCAACGCGCGCACTTAATTGTGCCTCGTGACGGAGTTAACCTTGCCATGAGCGACACACCGTTCCTCTCGCCTTCTTCGTTGATGTTAGTTAAATTACAGACCCACTACAAGCCATTAGGAGGCGCTGCACTGCAGCATAATTGCAGACTTCATTCAGATTCATTTGGAAAATATTATTCTCATCTACGTAAACTTCGCATGGTGTTTGCTCATCCATAAATTTCTGCAAAGATGGATTCATCAGTCATAAAATTAGGCATTTCGAAAAAAATAATTTGAAGCCTATATCAGCTGCAACCTTGTAGTACCTCACTGACTCAGTACACAGGATTTCACGGTAACAGACTTGCAACTCACTTGTCGCTTTTGTTGTCATCAACCCAGCGAGGCCAGAGTTCACATTCCGAATACAGTGAATGCTGTTGTGAATCAGTCATGCAATTCCTAAGTGTACGGTCGGATTAAATTGGTTTAAGTTGTACAGTTACTCTGGCTGGTAATCACTACCCTGACCACTATGTGTACTAATCTGTACACCCACTTACACTTCACGGCAAAATAGGTTTGTTCAATTACATCACAAATTCCCCTTTGATTTTATAAAATCGAAGTGTATTTCTTAATCGTCTGCTTATACACTGTAACTGTCACGTACAGTATAAAGTCGAGTTACAGGCAATGTAATCAAAATTT
The DNA here is from genome assembly GCA_014338405.1 of Paragonimus skrjabini miyazakii. Taxonomy (NCBI): domain Eukaryota; kingdom Metazoa; phylum Platyhelminthes; class Trematoda; order Plagiorchiida; family Troglotrematidae; genus Paragonimus; species Paragonimus skrjabini miyazakii. Next base: position 114,130 of record JTDE01000089.1, read on the forward strand.
TGCTTTCTGTTTTCTGTTATCTCTCCCTCTTAAAGATAAATGGACTCAAATGAATTAACTGGCGTGAGCATAGTCCGTTCTGTTTAACTTTCAATGATCACGCTTTAGAGATCCAGGAGCAGGTGGCACACACGCAAAGTAAGCAGATAACATTTCAGCAGTCTCAAACGTAACCATAATCGATTTCCAGAGCGAATTGTTTATTATCCGAAAAACATGTCAAAAATAAGTAAGCTTAGCCATCCCTACACAAAAGATAGCATTTGGTGAATAAACGAGGATTACGTTACTTTCCTCAGACAACTACTGGGTTAACTTCAATCTGTTTTGCAGAAATGTAAGTTGATAGCGATTGTAAAGTGATAACAGTTCGTCTGCACGTCTTCGGCGGCAAACTAGAATAACTTTAATTTGCGCTTCAGTTAGTAGGGAAACATAGACTAAACAAAATTGTTGATAACCGTGGGCCAAAACAGTATGATAAACTAAACAGAACCCACTGATTGTTATCGGTTGTTCACATTACATCAAGTGTCACGAGTAAATCAACGCAAATTTACCGATCAGCAATTGTTTTAGTTTGCTGCTGCTACCTAATGACACAACGAGCGATTTGATCAAATCAACAACATTACCTGTTCAGAGAATGTGTTTGTCAGTCAGTGATCCTGAGTATCTTATTTGATCATTAGATCAACTGACTGATTCAAGTTGTTAGATGTATCAACCTTCTAAGTGGGTGTCCAGAATTCCACGGAGGCAAATGCACTTCCATTGTGTCAATAAATTTGCTACTGCAACTACAAGTGAACTGAGAAACAGCGGGTGAAGCATAAAAGTTAAGGTGAACTAACAAACGCGCTATTGAAATTTACTCCTCGGTTTGAAAGCAATCAATATATTTGAATATTAGGGTAAGCGTTACAGTACATTTGCCAAGTATTCTTCAAGAATTGTTGGTCCTTGTAGATTTTGCGTCGTTCTATGTTATTCCCGATTTCAGCGAGTATGGAACGTTTAAAAGTAGTTTCGGGTGTCAGTTCAGTAAGGAACCTAAGAGGAGAAATCTTTGTCTGCCGACAGCCAACTATTTCTGTACAGTTGCAGTCATGCGCAAACTTACATATAAATGAGACCACTTTCCTTAGCACTGAACGCGAAACTAGAGGGTTGGAAGGTTTTACACTATCGGATAGCGCTAAGATGAACTGACTTCTAAAGAAGGTCATAAAGTAAAGGAGCATATATTTTGGGTTATTAAAAATAACGAGGTTATTCATGTAACGCTTATAAAATTTGACTACAGAAGTGTTGCAAAGTTGTTGCCTTTGAAGGTTTAAAAATATCTGCTAATACTGGACCAATATGCCGTTGCACCCCTAGCTCACCAACTGTTTTGGAGTGAAGCATTCTACTCCAACCGGAACATTTATTATGCCCGTAAGAGTACAGCTTTTGGGGTCATCACTGGAGTTATACATGAAAACGCATTTGATGGCATGTAAGTGTAAAAATGTGAAAGGTAAATGAGGAAGTGATATAAGCGGATACACTCCTTTCGATAGGGGATCCAAATAAGCGAGCATTCCAGAACAGCCTTTTAGAGATAGTTTGACCAAAATAGCATATGCAACCCTGTACTTCTTTCTAAGACACCGTACAAGTGTGTGACGGACTAAGATGTTCGCTGCGAAGATATAGCGTATCACAACAGCAACGTTGTATGTTTTATGATTTACGTTTTGGAAGAGTTTACGCTGAGTTTCGATAGCGTATCTTTATCAGTGTGCTTTTTTATCGAACACTTTTCCCTGGTTTATTGCTTTAAAGTTTGAGTTTGATCCGGTAAGTAATTTTTGACCTACCTACTGAAATAATTCCTTTCAACCATCGGTACCGTGTGCACTGACATATACAGTCGGGTTGTCGTTACTAAGCGACTGAAAGGGTAAAAAATGGGCGTGTCTACATCTCATGAGATTGCATTCTTAAAGCTACAGGAAGCTGAAAATTATTTAATGCAATATTACAGAAAAACCTTCGCGTATTTTGGATCGGTTTATAAATTTTATCCAGTGTACTAAATTTAAACTTTCTATAACAGTCGCTTGTCAGTTGTAAGTTAAAAGCGTTATCATCTTGCACGACACAGCAGGCCGCTTCATGCAACAAAGTGTTGTTTGTTCTCTTTACTAGCCTACCCGATACGTGAAGTGAATGGGAAACAGAGGAACATAGATTTTAGGATGTTCATTGTTCGTGCAGTTTCAAAATGACTGTACATTTGGTATTGACCAAAATCAGCAGGCCTAGCCAGAAAATGAATTAGAGTATCACTAAAGCTAGTAATTTAAGTCACACTATGTTCATGGTAATTTCGCGAAGGTATGTCGACCCTATGTTGCAACCATCATCCACATAACTATGGGAGCTTCGTGGCAGGTCATGAGATGCAAACGAAATCAGACGTAAATTAAGGGCGTATGGAATTTCGATGGTCATGATGGGCGTAGAATAAAGGCAATAGACAACTGGAAGTGACAGTGTTATTTAACAGTGACAAGCGATAAACTAGAGTCAAAGAACTCCTATTAAAAGTTATATATAACAGCGGCACCAAAATGAGAGTCAACATTATTGTTATTTATAATTATTATTTTTTACAAAAAGGTGTCCCAAATTTAAGTAAAACAGACACCATTAAGTTTAAAATACAAGAACCTGCCAATATTCTACATAGGATAATTTGTATGATAAAATATTTTTTACATATGCAACGAACGTATTTCTATCAGTAACCCATCCTCTGTAGAAGACGTTATTGCATTGATTACTGATTGTTGCGAGTCATACGAACTTCTTCCAGAGAAGAAACAAACTGAAATGACAAGTAAGGAGTAACAATGAAAATGAACCATTCCAAGTGAAATGGCCGTCAGATAAGAAGTTAGACAGAAGATCCAAGTTTACATAAATGATGTGTCTTCTAGAACCGATTGGTAAAAGCATACAACATTAGCGTCATCAAATGTACATATTTTCTTGGAAACGGTGAAACTGCGCAAGAAAAAGAATAAATGTCAACAACATTCTCGCACAATCACTGGTTCCGTAAGGAACTTGACTGCTAGCAAAGTCCAGGTAGACGTATCGGAAAAGCTCTTTTATTTCGAAACATCCGCCAAAGCTAAAAGCAACTGTCCACGCCAAGTCTATTACATAACAAACCAGAAAATGTCAGAAAATGAAAGTCAATAACTGTCGAAATGGAAAGTTCCAATAAAGTATGGTGTTACATAAAGCAGAGTGAAATGTACTACGGCACCTAATGACTACGAGTGTATAAGAGATTGAGTCTACCCGGAAGCGCAATGTATACAAAGCAGAGCAGTGTCAGAATTGGCACTGTACCTTTCAATTCCACCAGGCCAGGCATGCCTGGATTTGACGGCTATTTCCAAGTAGATAGCAACAGCCACAGGTTTTTGTCGTAAACAGCAGACACCTTGGCTTAATGAACGAGTTCACTGTTGGGTAAGGATGTTCCTTTCAGGCTGCACGGGCAGACTGTTCGGTGAGTCGTCGGATTGCATGTACGTCCACAGCTGGTTGATATTCTAGATACCGCGGGCAACTGTTAGTACCTCATCGCTGTGCATGGTAGCCTTGCTGTTTGACTTGGGAGGGGGTCAGTGTAGTTCAGACCAAACCGACAAGGCGTTCTACGTAATTAAGTTCTAGGCCCCCAACGTTTAACGTCACGTTCAAGTGTAAGATGGAGGACCTGTTGGCAGCTGAGTCACAAATTTCAACGTGAGTAAAAAACGTAGATAGATCTGGGTAAACTTTAACGAGTGATCAAAGAAATGAGCCTCCACCGAATGATTCATTTCACGCCCAGTGAAACATAACGCTTTCAGTTTTTCAAAAAGTCTTAAGAAAGATGACGCCTATGTTCAAACAATTAAATTCAATGAATTTTGAATCAGAATTTACCCCCAGTTGTGTTCGACTGGGCGAGCGTGTCTTTTTTTTACTGGTAGAGATATTGACTATAATCAAAGAACGTCACTGGCTAAATACCTACACTGTACTCGATGTCGTCCTTGTAAATAAGCGCGGAATAACTGGCGCTAGATGTGTTCATCTGGCCACATTAAGTACAAACATATTCTGCTTCCCTTCCCTGTCCAGCTTGTCATGTTTCATTGACAAGGGCACAAATGCGCTGGCTTTGTTCACATTCTTATGATCAATCAATATCACTAACTTAAAACAAAATGCAGTGGTTAGCTTTAACTAAAATTGCTGAGCTTTTCGTCAGTTAAGGTTGAATCATGAGAAGCTTGTAGAACACGTGAATCCGTGGACGCTAGTACACCAATCAACCATAGCTTTACCGCGACCACACAGTGAAACCAAACTAAACATCCTACTATGCAAAAGACAGAAGATGGTGCTCTTAAGTAATAACACATCTAGGTGAAATTTGACGCCTAATTCGGTTATTACGAGAGCTTGATGACTTCAATGAGAACCGGACAGAAATTCAGTCTGTCTCAGGATTCAGGGCTGTGTAAAGTGAAATATTAGGACAGTATAAGTACTACTACTCATTGGAATCCCAATCTTGAATTCGCGACTGTTACCAAATTTCTACAGTTTTGTAGAATGGTAATATAGCCTAGTTTCCTAAGCAAGAGTGCCTGACACCTGCACTGACCACATATTTTACTGCCAGAATTTGTGGTTTATACCTCAACACTACTGGTATATGGAATCCAACGAACATGAGAAAAACTGCACGACTGAATCATGAATATGCTATTAAATACAGAGAGTGCCAGACTGTTTGCCCTGATTGAGCTCAGTCAATGATAAAACAATTGTGATATCATATATGATAAATTGTTGAAGGCACAGGTTTGTGATTATTTGCTATTTCATCTACTAACTATATTCGCCAACAACATATGCAATCAAATCTGTATACAGTACAAGGTGATGTGACCAAGAGATTCAATATTGCCGAGGTTCAAAGTTTGAATCCAAGAGTCTGCTAACTACAAATTCAACAAATTAAACCAGATAACTATTCTTGAATTTTCGAACACTTTCAATTCTGAATTGTGTTTGTTAGTTTAACTGGAGATGGCGAGCAAAAATTTCTAGTTTTTAACCAACAAATGAGACGAAAATGTTCCATTTTATGCATAATTATAGTCCACAGTATCCTAGGAGTAATAGAACTCAGTATACTAATCAATTTGTCCAGAAACCTTAAGTGAAGATTGAAACACTGTGTTCCCTTTAATAACTTCATAAGTGCAGTAAGAAGACATATGTTGCGATATGTTAACATTTCGTTTACTCTCATCAGTCGCAGACGTACAACATGCGATTTATATATGACACAAAATTAGAGATAGACAGGGTACGGACACGCATACAGTCACACCACACACTATGTCCTCACCACCACGGCAACCCTATGGGTTGTTCCAACCACTTTCGTGCACATAGCACCGGCTGGTGAGCTCTAATCAACATGGCTTCGCTAAAGGCCAGTAGCTTCGAGTTCTTTTGATGTAACAATATTTTGAACGATCTAAGTGGGTCAATCTGGTGACCTGTTATCATGAGGTGTCTGGCTATCGATGATGCGGGGCTTCGAGTAACTGATTCACCGGTTCCAGATTGTTTTGTCATGAGTGGCAGAACACGTCCCGAACTGGTTGAAAATGACAAAAGTAAAATTGAGGTAAAATTTTAGTTAACAAACTTCTCATCCATATTGCATTGTTTGAAAACAGCACTGAGCTGAACACCGCTTCTTTTGTATCTCGTCCGGGGATAACAGTCCCCGATCTCAAGAGTTTACCGTGTTGATTACTGCGTTTTTAATTTGGATAGCGATGTGATCAAATTCATATCAACAAATTGCCATACCATAACTCAGTGATCAATAGGTTTCTCAGATAGCTTAACGAATTGTTATTTCAAGTGAACTGAAGAGAATTGGCCCTGCAGTCGTCAATGCATTTAAAGTGAGAGCTCCTATGCTTTCACTCAAACACTGTGGAGATGTTGCAACTATTCATAAGACTTTAAATATGCATAGTTGCCATTTCTAGCTGTTTACCAGATTAAAAAGCAGACATGAGTGTGAATACAAGAAATATGTTTAATATATGAGTACATATATCTATTAGTCCTAAGTGAATTCGGACGTGGAAAATTCATACAGAGACCACCTGCTGGATTCACTATAACTAAATGAATGTATGACCATTCTGCAATTTTCTTCAATCAAATGCCTTCCACTAAATTATTTAAAAAACCAAGCGTATATTTGTTAATGATGTGTTCAGGATTATGAATGAATTTGCCAGTCTATCACAGCACAGCATCAAGTAAGATATTAATCACAGGGTTCTTCTTCCATACACGTACTGATCGAAGTCATCCACACACACACATACTTATGCGGTACATGAAAACGATTACTATAGCAGTTCACTTTTAAATTACCTTCACAAATTAAAATTAGTTAACAGGTATCACTGACCAATTAATAGCTGCAACGCCCTGAGTACATCCTTAAATCAAATTGATAAAATTGGGTAAAGTTTCACAAACTTCATTGTTGGTTCGTCTGCGGTCGATAAGTTGTTTCCTACCTATTCATCTTCTCATCTCCCAAGCCTCCAGTTGAATCGTTATTGCGTGAAATCATCAATTAGCAATAAAATGCCGCAAACATCCAACTTCTACATGTTCCGTGGCATTGAGCGTGGTAATGCAGGCAGCAAAGTTGCTAGCCTTATTTGGAATATGTTCAAACGAACAGACCCGAATCAAGGAGAACAAATCCTAACGGTGACCGTAAAACATTTATGGTAGCAACAGAATAACATGATATTGGCAAACATACGATTAAAAAACAGAATTAGTGAATAAAAAATGCGAAACAGTTATGAAGGCAATCTGTGTCTGGAATACCTAATGACCTGGAAAAAAAACAACAGTGGCTTTTTGATATAATCAGTGTCAAATACAGAAGACAGTAATCACTTAAAGTTGATATTTAGAATCGACTCATTTATGAGACGTCTGAGACTCGGTTGAATACAACCCACTGACGGGACCAATATGTTTCTCGCCTCAAATGCTCCAGCCACAAGACCACAGTGGTCGGGGTTGTTCTCAGACTGTTTCGTGTATCCATGTGTTACATATCTGGAAGTAAAGTTGGTTACGTTCTTGATTTAACGTTTGACTTATTTTCGGCTTGGTGTCGCACGACAAAGCTCATGCTGCTTACTGTTAATCATCTGCAATCGTCCACATTGAAGTTCTGAAGCAAAGTACATTCACTGTATAACTTGGTTTTTAAACATTAGTCAGCGGTCTATTCAGCGTGCAAGCGGTAGGTTGAAGCCGACAAGTATGTTGTCAGTGTAGGACTTGTAATGAGCGTATGAATGCTCCGTATTCAACAAGTGGTTCTGCTGAACTCAAACCATAATCCCACTAATAAGACTATTCCCCACTTGTCGATCTAAACAGTATCACTAGTATCGCCGAAGTGAAGTCAAGTTAGGCCAACGATTGTCTTCAACTAATCAAAAAGTGTACATTCACAAACATGCAACTCTGGTTCAGCAAGCACAAAATGAAACTGGTAGTTGTTTCAATTCATTAGTTAGGGTTGGGGATACATTTCAGAATCGATCACAAACCGCGCTTAGTAATTGATAACAGATTAACAGAACGCGTTGATATGGGGCTGCACAAACTTCTAGTGAACGGATTTGAATCGGATGGAAAAACATACATAAGATGTGATGGAAAATGACAAGTAATTTATTGGTGCACATGGTATACAAACGTTTAATTGCCGGATAACAAAGTTACGTTGTTCAGCACGAGAAGGTTCATAGAGATGGGTTTGAGTTCTATATTTAGTTTTGGTCACTGCTGGCTTCACGGACCCACATATCAGATTTTCATTGAATGTTTAGGATAGGTATTTTAGAACACAAAACTCCTTTACGAAGAACGCATCTATTCAGGAACTGGAGAGTTCAAGCACATTGTCAATCTCTAAGGTTTTATGCAACATCTACTTATTTCACCGATTAGGATCCAAAAACTTTCTTTTAAAAAACAGAGTTGATGGTATTTATTACAAAGCTACCGGAAATTCATTTTTGCGCCATGGAAACATAAAACAAACGCATGTAAGACGGTGGGCAGTAAGCAGAGTGTTCTAGAACAACTGATGGTTTGCGCACCTTCATTCGGCAGGACAGATTAGGAGAACGTCACTGAAACTCACACTACTAAAACAACACTTCTTGATACTGTAGCAGATATGGGACTCACGAATCTGGTACGAAGTATGCAGATATACGTTTGGAAGGGATTCTAATATGGAGGGCAACTTAATGCCTGACGATTAAGGACACGTCCAAGTGCCCACTGTCATCACAACGATAGTTAACTACTCTCGCAGCAAACCAGTACTGGGTAACATAGTGGTTGGCAAAGCCAATTTTCAGAGGTTTAATTATAAAAGACAGCTGGGAACTAATAATGCCCGCGTGCTGGATTTACTTCCGAACGACCCAGTAATGACGTACTCTTGAACAACTAGGTTGCATACGGCAATTCAACGTAAGCGGCGGCAAGCTGGCTGCACCACAACTTTCAACCAGTCATATATCAACAAACCTGGTCTCTACCAAAGTAAGTGGCCGACTTTTCTATTAATGAACAGGACATCCTGGATGCCTACAAGTTGAGTAGCAGCATCCATTGAAGACGTATACAAACTGTTATCGTATGGCCTAATCTTCGTAACCCTTTACGGGCATAACATGATTAGTGGTTACCAGTTTTTACCTTACTTCACCGAAAATTACTACACAGGCTGAACCGTGGCTTGAAGGTGCTAGAGAGAGGCAGTAAGATAGATGTGATGAATGCGAGCAGAATAACACTGCTCAACTCTGCTCTAGTTTTTATTTCTACGCGTCACCTGTTTAAGCACTTTCGGTACACAAGAAAAATGTGACGATTTATGGGTGAAATCGATAAAACTAGTCAGGTTTGCTAGTCAGTTTACTTTCAGTAAGCCACATATCCAACCGGGAATTTTGTAAATCAGTCATCGGGTGATAGGTTTATCGTTATATCATGAACTATATGGAGTTACGTAACAAACTGATTGTGCATTCTCGTAGGATTCCTAGAAACCAGTGATGAGAAACCATTCCACTGTATACGCACACTATCCCGGGTGCACAACGATACAAAAATCAACTGATTGCAGAAATGCCAAAACTTACTTTGTGTAAATCAGTTCATTAACAAACCAATAAATGTAATCAATCGCAACGGATTGTAAAGCCATGTTGGACTTGACTGAATTTACGCGGTATAAATTCCGTGATACATGAACAAGCGTACATATCCTCCATTCAGTGAACCGTCTTTCTCATAAGAACAAGTGCTGCGTCAACTGCCTGTTATTTTGGATATTATACTTGCGAACTTAACTAGGCCTGTCTGATACACGTCACCAAACTAAACTATCTACTAGCAGTCTGCTTGCTTATTTTGAGGGAAACCAGTGTGACAGTGAATGTGAATGCCCGTTCACGTGTACTAAGGGAAATCCAGAAGATATTAGCACGAAATGCACTCTGCTTCCTTATAGTTTCTAGGTTGACCATTAACAAAGATCAGCTGTTTCTAAGTCGAAAGATAAAACCCCTGTTTTCAATGGTTTTTCACTGTATCATTTCATTTAAAAGGCCTAACATAAACGGAATATTGCTGAAATGTATGCGATCGAAAAAATGACTGTGTCCAGGTAACGGTAATGGTTGATCCAGGGCTCGGTCTATTCAGTGCGTAAATTTTGGATGCAACACCAAAATTGATTGAACGGTGCAAACACTCAAACACACACTACAAATTCTGAGATTAAATTACGATCGATACAACTGGTGAAGGGCCAAACAGGTAGATAACACTCCGATAATCTCGTACTGGTTGAGCTCGTGCAAGACCACTTGTCTTCCTGTCAAACAGTCAGTACGTATGTTACCATTCCGCAGTAATCAATGTTGATGTACAGTTCAGTACTAATGGCTATTAGTCACCGAGTTGAGGAAGTCAGTGACTGATGAAAGCAGCACAGTTTGAAGGAATTAGCAAGCCGACTTCTGTTATGACGCCTTGGACTGGCAGCGTGGTGACTTATCTAAACCAGCTTTTCCTTCTCTGTTCAAACATCTACCGGTGAAGTGAATGGATACCCGTTTGCTTAGTGAGGTTCGCCAGAGTTATAGCAATCTAACAAATAATTTTACTTAGCTGACCTATAGGGTAACTTGTCGACCGAATTTAATAATTGACATGATATTGCAAACGGAACACCACCCGCATTGAATAGAGACTTTTGCATTAAGGTAAGTTGTCCTTGTAGTTCACTTCGAAGGTGTGTATTAGACTCGAGTTTCCTCGTTATATGAGCTCATCAGTAGTGCATGTTCTACTTAGCCCAAGAGTTCACAGTCTGACCCAGTCGTCTACAGGATTAGCGTAACCCCCTATTACTCATAATAAATAATCATATCCAAACATTCACAATATTGCGGTTGAGCGTTCGGATACGATTGTTTAGTCATGCCCATTGTGGGATTATTTGTGTTGCGTTTAACATGTTTGGTTGTTAAGTTATTGTAAAGTGGACTGGAGTTAACACTGTTGATAAAAAAATGATATATAACCTTCGATTATTCCTCTAACCAGAAACGAACACCATTGACAACAGACTTAACAGATCACTACTCATTTTGAAAGTAAAACTATCAACTTTCATGCTAACGGGTCATCACTTTACTAACGTAAGTTGTCCGAAATTTGTAATTCGTTTCGGCGTGACGTACACTTTTTTATTACTCACTTCCAATTATTGCTAACAATCATCCGGTCAAGACATTATGGATAAATTCCTATTTAGCTAAGTTCGTGTCATTGTTTTGTGAAACTTTTGAGTATAACTGATGAGGTGATTGTAATTATATATTGCTTCTCATCGGTATTCCACCAGCCAGAACGAGTACAGGTAATTTTGTTGGCGTTTGTTACAGTTTATTGTTTTCTGTTATCGTTACAAACTTTGTATACCAACATCCTGTACCCGGCCTAAGCACCAGAGTTGATGTACGGCTACTTCACAGAGCTGTTTAGAGACAAAATTGAAAAAACCACTCAAAGTTTATCTATGAACACAAATAATTTCAACATCCCTTTTTCAAACGGATGATTACCCACAGATTTCATTGGTATGTAACAGTTTTTCTCACATTTAGTGACAGACATTCTTTTGTATGGAACAAAAGCTACTCAATACAGTGGAACAATTGACGTAGGAAGGATTTTTTAAGCAAGTTTGATGCAAAACAATAAATTAATTCTCGAAGATCTACGAAATCTTTCTACGACTTCGCTTTACAGTTTTCGCAAAAAGAAAATTAATATTACACTATAAAACTTTACCGAAATTTTCCTTATGCAATTAGCTGCTAACATCTTACGACACATTTGTGAACAGCCTTATGAACACTCACACTGACAGTTGCGTGTTCATAAAACTCAATAAAATCAGTTAATATTTCAAATAATCGAAACTACGTGGAATCTAATTGCGCTCAGTTAAAGTAGTTAGTTCAGAAATGACAGGTTACCGTTCTAACCTCACACCGACCAAATGAATTCAAACAGCGCCGATGAAACGGTTTACCAAAGTATGCTGTTACAGCAATATTACGTGGTTTGAAGCGCAACCTTGAAGTAAACACTCAAAAAACCAAGCCTATCAATTAAGTTGGCTGGTCATCAAAGCCACTTCACAAGAATGGAGTTACAATCGTCAGTTCAGCCTCTAGAAAGCTATGTGATCTGAATGCTGAAGTTTGCTTCCTCCCTGCTTGATTGGCTGAGGCGGGCTTCAACCTAGACTGTCTAGCACTTGAACGTGTCTCCAGATAAAGTTACTGTCTAGCAATTCTACCATTCATTTCGAACGTTCTAATTTAATTTGCTTGCTCGCAGTCCTTAACTTATACAATTCATGTTCTAAATAATTATACTTCCTACAAACAATTTTTCGAACTGCTTGTCACACAATTACTCTTATGTGTACATATTCAGCTTCCTCCAATTTCCAACCAATCCGTGAATCATTAAGTCCATTGTATAACGATCAGCCGGAGTTGCATGCGCAACTAACGTTGGCAGACGCAATCGTAAAAGTTGAAATCTTTCAAACTAATGTACGTTTGTACAATATTTGACGTTTTGTCTATTACACACTAGATAATGGAAGACTAACGGCTGAGGGAAATGCAAGTGACTAGTGTGTGTTATATAAAGACAACTTTCTAGAAGGTGGCAAGAAGACATACATTGCAAAATGCATGTATGGCGTTTATTCGCATCACTGGTCTACATAAAGCCAAGGGGTAAATAGGTTTGGCGCATGGCGATAAAACAATAAAATAAACGAACAGCACAGGAACGCAATCACGACTCGGTAAACCGTCTCATTATCACAACAAAGAAATTTATTTGGTCAGTGCCTTTTTCTAGCTGACGGCCTGTGCGTGATGCTTGATTAACAACACCTCGGAAAACACCAGCTCCTTAGGGTTGCGTTCGTGTAATAGGATCATAAACGAAGTGTTTAATTTGGAAGAACTGAGCACCGGCTTTGAAGCAGGTGGTCGTACACTTACCAAAATGGGCTCAACAAATGGCCAAGTAATCAGGCAACTTCACACCAAACACCCGGAAGGAGCCAGCATCATCTAGCGTCAAACACCACTTGATGACGCAACATGTGACTGACCCATCAAAGTCATTTCGGGTTATGTTCTCGACTCGAACCAAGTGTTCGCAACGATATAGCAAAGCTATTGCAATCAGACACTGCCACCCATTCTGTGCGTAAAATATAACTGTTTGTGTCGTTGATTTTACCCTGATAGCGACCAAACTGGTTTTAAAATTTGATTTTTTGTGATTGTTTCGTGGTTTGAATTTTTTAAATGTTAACTCGTCCGTACTAAACACGAGGAAAAATGTGGCAAAATCTGCTTGTGCACAAATCGTGTGACGTCAGCCTTTCGTCTGCTCCATTCGAATGTAGAAATCACCGCAGCTGCTGGTAAACTGGTGGACAACCAAAGAGGCAGATTATTCCGAAAATAAACGATCCAGGCATAGAAGACTCATTCCAAGAGTAGAAAGTAACAAACATAATTCCGCTGCCGGATATGTGCGATCAACGATAGATCTCGTTATTCGACTTACATCGGTAATGCTTTGATTCCAAATGCAACGAAGATTGAGAAAACCTGCCTCTTTGGTGATGACTGGAGGTAGCCACTCGTTCTCTGCAATGACTTTCGGCAAATTTTACCAGATACCCATTCGCAAACAGAACACTGTTCAACAGCTCATCCTCAAACTTAAGGCATTCGGGCTTGTACAATTTTCTTGCTGGATGAAAAAGCGTTTGAATTAAACTGCGTTCGCAAGCCATAAGCGCAAATAATATTAATTGTAGGTACTTCCCAAATAATGTGGCTTTCCCGTAAACAGACCGCCTTAGTGTATTGTCTAGGTGCCTAGAATTAAGGAGATCTAAGAATGGTAGCGAGTCATGTTCGTGGGTGACACACAGACTTCGATGAGTGGAACTAAACTGTTGTAAAACAGTTATGAAATGATCAAAGTCGATGAGCGTTAGAATGTCATCGACATACCGTTTATAAACCAAAGGACAGTCAGGGCAATTCGACAGTCCGTCCTCGACCATTCCAAGAAAAATGCCGACTACTTCTGGGTCCAACGAACTGCCCACTGCTACACCATCAACCTTCTCATAAGTACATCCAACGTATCAAACCGAAGGTCTTCCATATGCATGAAAAATAATTCTTCAAGGTATTCAACAGAAGTAGACAAAGAAATATTGATTAAAATACAATTACATCCGCAATCAACTGTTTCCTATAACGGAATGTTTGTGAATGGTAAGTCAACTTCAAATAAGAATATTATTTGTGTAGAACTCAACGAAATATCCACCAGACTATCAAATAACTCTAAGGAACCCATCAAGTAACGGAAGTGGAGCGCTCTGCGGATGGGATGAAGGAGATGAACTAGCCACTGAGTAAGTTTGTGGCATGCTGAATTATCCATTATAAGGATAGGCTTCAGGGGAACACCGGCTTCGTGCAATTTGGGTGATCCTGTTATTCTTGGTGTATGGGTCTCAATCGGTTTCGACTGTTTATACTCCCGCTCATCAATACATCCACGCAGGAAAAAAAGTTGCAGTTCCTCCCAGTAGTAACGTACGGTCAGCTTTGAACTTCTGTTCAACACCCAGAACAGTAAGCACTTTCGTTACATAATAAGCTTTTCGCAAGAGTACAATGTCAGCGCTTCTCTCTGGTTTCAGCAATACCATCGGTCTTAGGTATCTCATGGTTTCATGATGTTGAGGGGGTAGAAAGCAATGCCGACGACTGGGTGGTGACATAAAGTGCTGTGAAACTTTTACCATTTTAGCATGAAACCAATTTGCAACTTCTGGCGAAGTGGAGAACAGCTGTTTTGGCTGGTCGTATACGGCTGAAACTGAACTTTCGTCGTTATCCAGTTAACTTTCTCTGGAGGAACTTTGTTTTTAAGCTCAGAGAAAGTTTTTCAAGCTGTGGTTATGTAAACTGCTTATGTTACAAGTTGTGGACGTGTTTTAGGGCACCATTGACAAAATTGAGTTTGTTAATGGCGCGATCCAACGAACCTCGGAAACTGTGAGGTGTTTCGACTGCAGTTTTCTTGATGCTATCCTTGGTTGAGTTGACAAAGTTTCTGTGGTGATTTTCGCGAGCCATGTTGGTTTCTGAAAAATCCATCCTGTTAAAACTATCGTTACCATTCAATAATTTCCCTTCCAACCGTGTTCTGAAGAAATCTGATGGAAAACGACCATGCGCTAAACATATATAACTGAATGTTTCAGGTGATCGGTCAAAGATAATTTTTAAAAAATGCTTGCGTCTCGAAATGTTTATCTTCTTGCTTTGTTGGTGAACTGGATGAGAGAAACTCATTGTTTCAAACACCTTTCTCACAGCGATATGAGCAGTATTTGTGCAGACAGAAAATTCTGAAAGGAATTAGCACAAAGGTGTATATGAAACCAACTTCTGAGTCATTAGTGCAACTGCTAACACTTCGGATTAAATTAACTGCATTTCCACATGGCTGAAATTTTGAAGGTGGTTGTTGTTTGGAATGAGATAAAAACTACTCTATTCGTTTTGTTTGGTGTCAGGTATTTGGCACAACAACTTGCAAAACAACACATCTTTGTCGTTTCAACACTGCAGCCTGATCGTTTGTATGTTGGGAGTTTTGTTCCATCTACTCTTCGTTAAGAATGATTATTTGTTTTTAGAACAATTAAGAATGAGTCTCATATAGTCAAAGGACTCTCAACGGATACGTACAATTGATTGTCGACACTCTGCTGGCCACTGGTGACGAGCATATCAACTCTCATACAACTCAACCATTAGGATGCATCACACTCATGTTCAGAAAACATGATTATGCCGCTCGTTACGTGGTCTAATAATTGCTCAATATTAATTCCTCGTGAGTTTTATTTCGCATAGTGTGAAGTCAGTTCATTGTAAAACGCTATAACCTGAAAAATTCCTGATCATTCTGCGTAATTATGCCGAAATTGCGGCCAAAACCGCGTGGCAGTATAACTGAGATCGATTGTACGTATGGGTACCCAGCAGTCAGTGTACTGAAAGTCAGCTGTACGGGGAGATTTTTATAATATTGACCAACCTTGATAACAGACAGATTGCCACTGAACTCTTCAATGCCGGCTCCACCATTCACTTATTTTGATGATGAGTCTTCCGGTATTCAGCACCTCTCCTTGCCTCCATAAAAAATTTGAGAGCACTTTTCTAGACGACATCGACAGAGCGTTTGTCATTCATTACATAATAGAAAAAGGCGCACGTGGATAAAAAGAAATATTCATATTATGTAGCAAATTCAGTCGTATTGTTTAATGAAATCAACTGGTGTAATAATGCCGAGTTTTCTCTCCAAGCCCATCAGATGATTTATAGAGACAAAGTTTTACTACGAAGGTGCGAACAGGTTAATGTTGGATAGATCGGAAACCAGGTTTGACAATGCATGCTACTAATGAACCATAGATTAGCAATTTCGACAAACACTTCAGACTGTATAGGTTTGCGGAACGGACAAAACTTTCTGCCTTATCTGCCCCGTTGACTAGCCTGTAACAAGAATATATATCCGGGTTACAGATGATTAAATCAGAGTGTGTCTGTTGCCGGGTCAAATCGCTCACTTTTATTTTAACAAAGATTACATTACATTTCACATTTTGCCTACAATTAACCTCTCGAACGTTTGCACTACCTTAACCCGGTGATTAAATCAAACGAACGGTATTTTTTGTGAGATGTATCTTACTTAAACACGTCTGACTCCCAAACACAAGGCATTTTGTTTGTCTGGTCATCGAACCTCAGTAGGTGGAAAGATAACGGCTGAGGTTATAAGATTTAATATTTACTGACGGAGTGCACAAAAACTGCAGGATTTATTGCCACCTTTTCCCATCAACCGATAAAGAGGTAACGAGAACTGGCTGCAGTTCCTGATGGAGGTTGCCCTCTGAACACTAAATTTAGGATAAGCAGTTCGGTACAGATTACACCCAACATGCTTATTTGCTCGAACTTAAGAAGGCGGGATTTAGTACAAACTAGTTGTTCGTATTGTCTCTTCAACACTAAATAAAAACAATCAAAAATATAAATTAAGGGTGGAGTGAAGATATAAAACGGAGAATGTGGTGGTGGACATTGTGCCAGACCAGTAGGTCCATCAGAGTCTACAAATTGCATATAGTTGTTTTGTACACGTGATGGTGGTTTGAAGCGGTCAGTATTGCCCTCCTCATCGAGACACAGAAAACGCGGATAAACGTGGGGCATTATAACTCGAAAGAACAACTTGATGTTCGGTAGCTACTGTGTACCTGGTAATAGATGATGCCGGAAGTTTGCATTGCCTTGCAAGGAAAGAATTAGGACGGCAGTCATGTTCTGAATCCATTTAGGCAGGAAACCAGCTTCTAGGTCGATGTAATTTTTGCCGTCGTTACACATAAGTAGATGACTGCTGTCCGAGTTGGTATCAAAGGTTGCTCTGTCTTTGTTAAAGGTAACGGTAGCTCACCAGTTCGATCAGTGTCTGTTATTTCAATTGGATTGTACGTTCTCCTAGTCAGTACGATCAGTCGTTTTTAGTTCTAAACAAAGAACTCTGGCCTTGAAGTCACAGTTCATTCCAGGGCTTTTTCTTCTCACTCGTTAAAACGTTGTCTACATTAATGGTTATATACATTTATTGATTGAAATAGTAATCAACGTCAGCATTTATACAGTTCAAATGTTGTATATTTTCAAAGTGCAGTTTATACAAGGAAATCTTTTCCTTTCATTAAGGAAGTTGACATCTATTGAGCATTCCCAACGGTCTTCATATTTTTTGACTACCATCTTCTCCGATTACCTCACAGGTTCACCCAATTTTGAGGATCACTACCAAAATCCGTCAGTTGTAGATACAAATGCTTGTCAGACATTGCTTTGCATGTGAACGAAAATCTATAGCACTCACCAAATCCTCGTTGACAGTTTTCAAAATAGCGGAGCCGAGTTAAGAAGTTCAGGTCATACCAGAAAAGTGCTCTTTCTAATACTCGGCAGTTTACTATAACGAATACGCCATCTTACAGCAATAGAAGTAACCGCTTATTGAGATCCCTATTTATGAACAATTGTTCACCTCCATCTGACTAGACAGTTGTGAAGTTTGCTTCATTAGTACTATTGGTTCCTTAATAGTTCGCATTGTTCACATTTATTCATATGAATAAAAGCGCAGACCAAGACCGGACAGGACATGAATACGAACCTTTGTCGTATGTGTTGGAATTCTGAACGAAGATCAGAAGTAATTAAAGGCGGTTTCAAACGAAACTTCGCTGTGAACTTGTTGATCCCGACTAAGTGAAAGACTGGCGACGGAGACCTCAATTTCGTAGGTAGCATGTGTTTCATCCGGTGGGTTTGATTGGGTGGCTGTTAAGAAAAAGTCGGTCAAAAAATGGCAGTCGAAAGTGCCAATTGCTTATCCTGTAGAAATTTGAAACTGTATGAGTCGCATCTACTTCAGCTTAAATGCAAATATGCAGTTTTAATCCGTCCACACACTTAGTGATATAAATCTCACTTACAATCAATGAATTACACACAGTCTTATGTTCTGTGCAAACGCAGCTGCGATATTAGTCCCGGCAACCTAAACAAGGTGTGTCTCATGTAGATATCGATCTGGTTCGAAATTTTTTAAAAACATCTGTTCACTGATAACAGAACCGTTTTTTGTCTAGAGCGACACAGAATTCCGAAACAAATACCATTTATTTTGTTACGACTTCAAATAGACCCATTAACTTTAACTTTGTTTAAATTCATCAAGCAGTTTAGAACACAATGGTAACGCAACTTTCTGTACACATCAAAGTTTGGAGCGGTAGGTTTAACATATACATCAAAGCATCCAGATTCGTGAGAGTAGTCTGAAGAGTAGCCTAGATCGGATGGTGCATATAAATCAAATTTAATCACTTTTGGTCACTTTATCACAATGGTTGTAAAGATCTGTGCTAAACAGTAACTAGGTCTGAGCGATCAAAGTGAAAACTATTCACCGAAAAACAGTCGATGATATTGTATGCAAAATAGTTTCAGTCAAACTAAACATTTGGATATTTTCGTGAGTTTTCTTCAGTGTTCTCTAATAATTATTTTGAGTTTTTTGTACCTTGCGATCTGACGTATACATTCAATTCAGCCGTGCATTTGTCTAACACGTTTCTTAATCATCAGTAAGTTAAAATGAAATACACAAAATCCTTAATATTATACACAAACGGATTTATTTTCTTTGAATCAAAAGAAAGACTAAACAATTGGTGATGTTTTACTACTTTGTAATCAAGTCACCGAAAAAAAATTTCAAGAACATATATATATCAAGGGGTAGACAAAATTGATCTGTAGGAAGGGAAAGAGAGAATGGACGTAAAGTGCTGTCTTG
>JTDE01000089.1:133552-150549 GCA_014338405.1 Paragonimus skrjabini miyazakii
ATGTGTGCTCATGACGTACCCTATAAGTGCCTTGTACTTGTCGCCTTACCCGACACACGTTTGGTAGCGGAACAAAGCTTCTTATTTTGAACGCGTCTTTTGGTTTGCCTTGGGAGCGAATACGGGGACAGTCGCAGTACTATTCGGGACCGAGATTTTCGTGTGAATTATTACCGGGACAAGAATCCGATTTTATCGAGCGTACCACTATACCGAGATCAAACCAGTGTACCGTTTAGGAGGGTTTACAACAACTCTGTACTAGGTTTTCCAGGTTTGCAATGTAACATATATATAATGACCGTATATTGCTGAATTAAAGATGAACAGTTTGGTTAAACTGTATTTTGTAATTCTTATCGAAAATTTACGACTAAACTTTCATAAGTGTTTGCTTCTCGAACATTATGGGTAACAAACAACAGAATTTTAGTTGTATATTCAATAGACAGACCTTCAGATACAATAAATATAAAATGAGGTTGCATACAAAGCATAGTTAGGCAAGATTTCATCCTTTGAAAAGTTTTGTTCCCTCACGTGTGAATTGGGAAGTGCGGATGGTCATCTTTCGTGAGAATTAGGCAGAATTAAGAATGACCAGATGTAAAGCTAAGCGTCACGGCTGCTTTCATTAAATGTCTTACAACTCGATTGGCTTTATTCTCTAAACAATATTTATGAACAGAAATTTTAGAACGGTGTACATACTTAAACACAGAGAGGCAGAAGAAAGTGTTCAGTCCAACTAAACCTCTAGCTTCCCTCTCAAAGATAACACGAATTCAGTATACAACTAAAATAGAACAAATCTGAGAGGTTTACAACGAACGTGCTAGTTTGGGATTGGCCTATCTATTAGTTTTGTAAGTCAGCCGAAAAACAGTATAAAAAGCCACAACATACCGCATCATATTTGGGTGGTATTAAGCGTGAACACTACGAGAAGCACAAGATGTGGTCATGTTGAAAACTATTCCCTGCATTCAAATTTCTATCTCAAACAATACTAACAGTTTCGGTGTGGCAGCATCAACAAATAAGTGTGTACAGTGTGTTTCGTAGTTGGGTTTTGTGTAAAGGAGTTAATGTAATTTGTCAGCTACTATGAAGTTAGCCTCAACCAGAATTGTTTTCAGCTGTCGTGTTTCTGTAGGACGTTTAGCCAGTCATGTTTACTCTAGTTATAGCTAGTCAGTGGTACATACATATGCAGTTGCAGGGATGTAAACAGCGGTCACGCTTCTATGAAGTGTGCCCATGATTTCCCGATAGGCATGCCTCAACTACCGCATAGTGAAGACTCAGTCGAAGTAACTTGTGAGTGATGCTTCATTTAACTTTCACATGTAGAGTGTTATCATAGTCTTCGTTAAACAAAGCAAATGTTTCAAGCTGTAAATTAGTTATTACTTCGCTGTATTGGATGATTCGAATGGGTATGTGGTAGTATTAATTACAACCCGGTGATACACACGCATTTATGAAGATTGGAAATTGTAGTACATTCTTCCGTTAAGGTGGATGCAAATATTTCAAATATACAGGAACCGGATGAAAAGGTTATATTTTGTAAACGTATTTCTGAATTTTCAGTGCATTTGAACAAGGTCGTAATTCAGGAAATCTCATCATATAACAAAATGTTTATTTACATGTCAGCTGTATTTAAATAATTGAAAACGAACACCGCTTTTTAAGGGAAGACAGTTTACAACTTGGATTATTTAACAAACAAACCTTTTCAGTATAGTGTTCGCATTTGATAGAATATATGTCTCTGAAGTGTATTCAAGAGCAAACTTCAGGTGTGCTTGCCTCAGCCAACGGCAAGAGCGATACTTATACCAGGTCCGAATCGTGCATCCCTTCCAGCTGTCTACAGGCCAGCAAAATGTGTAATTTACGTCGGGAATTCCATTAACTGTTATGTATTCAGATGTAACATGCATGCCGGCTGTTTCTACTCGGGTTGTCCGTCACACCTGCGGACCAACTGTGAGGCAACGTGGAGACACCAAGGGACAGCGTTCTTCCGAAGTAGGGGTTCTAACAACAGTCCTGAAAGAGGAAACAATACAAAGGACCATGAGCCAAAGGCCCAGCAAGCCATGCACACGACTTACACAAACGGAAACTAAAATGGCGTTAATAATACAGCCGCACGCCTTGTTACACAATTCAAATTCAACCTGTGCGCGCTTGCTGGTTTCGACCGCACGTTACACAGACAAACCTTTCCAGAATAATGCACCACAGATGTGGTAAAACAAATTACTTTGTACCGAAAATTGATGGGGCTTGAAAGGGTGCATAGAACATGTCTGAACATAGAACATAGAACAGGCAGAGAACATGCGGACATGCGGAATAAAGTTGTCTCTGTTGAGATACACTTAAGTTAGTACGCGAAGGAAAAAGGGGCGAATTTATACAATGCACATGCACTATGGATTCTAATATGTTATAAAAGTGGATTTCTTACGTACGGCTTTATGTAGTGAAATAAAGGTATTTAACAGTCGGTTGCTCATGCGCAAACAAAGCACATTCTGAAGCGACGTGCAATGCATTCGAATTCGAGCCGTCACCTTAGGTTGGACATACATTTTGGTCAGCACAAACCAACAGTATTTTTCCGTTCAGTTTAATTCCGTAATACTTATGCTTATGTATCGAAGATGTTCATCGAATATGTGTTAGAAAGTGTATTTGTTCGGATCGTCAACATTTGTAAACATACTTGAAGCTACCACAGGAGTGTTTATTTTGACGTTACGCAAAAAATCTACTTGAGTGTAATCTGACGAGTGTATACAAATAACGTCAGCTTACACGAGTTTGCCGCCTAACCATTCTTATATACAGCAGACTATGTCTGTAAACTTCTGCTGGGCGTAAACAATACAGTATCATTCTAGTTGATCGGATGGTTATCGTCTTACCGTGTGTTTACATATTCGAAACATTCGACTCCCCTTTCAGATTTGATTAGTGCAGATAAAAGAGTGACATTACATGATTTATGTCCCAGCAGATTTCAATGCATTTCCCGTAATGTTTAAAGGAGACGGAGTATATGCTTAAGTGTATAAACCATAACCCATTTACAAAACGTTTGAATGGTTAAAACACTTCCGTTGTTACCACGATAACATCGATGTCAAAAAAATTCTTTGTTACATGTAAGTAATAGGTGGTGATGTTGATTACAGTTACTTTAGTATTCCCTGAGGTTGAATTGTTTTGAGTTGTCTGCACAACCAAAGGTTTGTTGAGTCAATCACCTCGTGCATTGTTAGATGATGTTTATTGACCGGTGGTGCTGGGTGAGTCCAGTTATTTGCTCTTAAGCTGCCTGCTTGTGAAACATTGTTTCGAGCAGTTTTTAGTAAATGACAGGCAACGCTGGTTTTAAGCTGGCGGTCAGGTTTGCCAACGTGTTACGTGGTACGTGCCACGTGTTTGTTTGTGTGTGGGTTTGCATCAAGGAACATGTCGACACGAGTTACCCTGAATCGCGATTCAAGTATTCGAATCAAATTTCTATTTTGAATAACAACTGAGAAACTGCTGTTTTTTTGGAAGCTGTGAGGTTCGGATAAGTTTGTGAATTAGTCGGTTCGGGCTTCCTTTCTAGTCTGTTGGGAGTAAGTCACTATCTTAAAAATCACTATCACAAAACCCGGTCAAACAGTGTGCATACCCACCCCTTTGCTATTAAAGTAAAGTTATCAGACCGCACGTATTGATCCGTTTACGTAAACCTGTGGTAGACCACGAAATAAATAAATTCGTTTATTTTGTTATTTGTGTCAATACCAAAGGACGACAATTAGGCAGGATTATAGTTTTCTATTGTGTGAAAATCAGTTCATTGTAAATAGAGTCACTATGATTCGTGATAGAACAAATACCAACAAAACACACCAGTCTGTTCATGCCATTGTATATGTGTCTTACACATTTGGTTATATACACCATATAAGTCTGGACCTAATGGACTGTCCTTAGTGACACCACCATTCTGACGGTAAGTGTACCTTTGAAAATTAAACTTTCGTTTGGTGTATACAGCGAAACTGGATGTACCAATTCATATTCTGATGTTGAAATCTGTCTGATTTGAAGTGATATGGAACAACAGAACATACTATTGCTTACAACAGTACATCTGTGAACAGTGGCTCAATGTTCACAAAACTTGTATGTTACATTGACGCGATACCTTGTATGAAATGATCCGTGAGCGAGAAGTTTCATGACTATAATTCTCTTCAAGTATGTCACTGACTACCGTTTATTTTGGATGACAACAATGAACTTCCAATTGATTTCATGTTCTTAATTAAAAAGTGTTGATTTAACCACACACATTCTTTTTCCCTTCGTATAAACCTGCGTGCGTCTGTTTTGAGTATCTGGTAATTGTTACTGATTAATCAACATACCTTTATGTCTGTTCAGATTCTGCATGCAGAGGTCAATTTATACGTAGCAACGGATGTCAGAAGGTGACTTTTGATAAACCTCGTTGATCATGACAACAGTAACAATGTTACTGTCGTCAAGTAAAGTGGAGAAGACTGAAATGACCGCTTTGAAGAAACAGTTCGATGCCATAAACAACGATTAAATATGCTTGAAGAAGGGTTGTCAGCTAAAAACTGTTGTCTGGTTCAGCACAAACAGAAACTTTTCTGAATATGAAAACGATGTTGAAAACAAAAAAATTCAACCAAAAATGCTAAGCTTGTTCTCATAGTGGTTTTAACTGGAAAAAGTTTCAACAGAAAGACTGATAATTTTTCACGCTTCTCGTGAACAGCTACTAACACAGTTTACGTAAAATGTGTGAAAACCTTATATACCCATGTCAAAACTCATTTGATTAAATATTACTACAAGTTGGTTACGGTAGTTCCAACATTCTTTCAGAAGCTCATTTAACTCGACGCTAGCTAGCTCTACATAAGCGTAGGGAAAATGTCAGTCATATTTCAAAGCTCCTCTGAAACATATTGTTCCCGATATTAATCTCAGGATATTGTTTTGGGTATACGGAAGGTTACGCAGTCAACATCGATCACTTTGCGAATCAGCTTTTGCTACTGAACGTACGCTTCTAAAGAACATATAAGTTAGTCACAACGGTGCTAGCTCTGGAAAGAATCGTTGTAAGTCTCTGTATGAACAAAATATATCTTGAGAAGAATTGACAAATTGGTAAATACAACTATATATTTGAATTTGAACACCACCCACAATTGATCGCAGCTATCGCATTCCCATAGACTTTCCAGTCGGCCCCTTTCGAAAAGAAGCACTAGACTCGAGTTTCGCTCTCATTAGAGCTCGTCAGTAGTGCATATCATCGCCACCGCCGGGACTTGAACCACGGATATGTTGTTCATGAGGCAACCGTGTTTACCACTGCGCCATTGACCTCACGTTAGGCACGACCGAATTACCATATGTGAACGCTCAACCACTTTCGCTTGTGAGTCATGATCGGGTTGCCCGATCGTCTCGAAATGGAGACAGAGTTACTGTCTGTTAACTCCAATCGATAACCCCGCGATTAGGACTTCCTAGACAGGTCGAAATCTCCGATCTCATTAAACCTGACGAGCTCTAATGAGAGCGAAACTCGAGTCTAGTGCTTCTTTCCGAAACGGGCCGACTGGAAAGTCTATGGGGATGCGACAGCTGCGATCAATTGTGGGTGTAGTTCAACTTGAAATTAACCAAATCCCCGACTGCTTATTAACAACTATATATATACGCTTGTATGCGCCACTGGTGATCATTTCGAGGATGCATGAGAATTTCGAAAAATATCTACCAAATGTTAGTACGATCTTCCATTTATTTTCTGTTACAGGCGATTAGACAATTCCAACCCTGTTGATAAACAAGTGTAACCGAGCGTTTATCAATACTAATTAAATATTGCCTACTTTGAGGTCAGTAGCACAATGTTTAACAATGTTTAATCCGTGAAACCGTGATTGTAGTCCAACCACTATTCATGGTAAGGATGTGCACTATTGACTTGACTCAATGAGAGCGAAATTCGGTTTAACGGTGAAGTATATGAGAATGCGATCACTGCAATCAGATGGGAATGACATTCTTCTTAAGCAGATGTCCAACCATTAAAGATACCTGTTACGTTCATCTGCTTCCAATATTTTTTCGTTCTTCTTCTGATGTGACAGCATTTTCATTGAGTGAAATCAACCAAATCGTCACTGTGGACAACACCGATAGCAATGTCTTGATAACAGTCAAATTTCTCAAATTATTTGCATAGAACTGTCCGTTTGCACACATTGCACTCTTTAGACAAGAGAAGAAGAATAAATTGCATCACGCTGTGGGCTGTTTGCTGATAGTAGGACGACATTTTATCATTGTAAGATGATATCTTTCCCTGTTCATGTGTTGCGGTGAACAGATTTACAGTTTCATAAAATGTATTGTCATCATATTGTTCAAAATTGCTCTTCAGTCGGACTGTCCAGTTTAACCACGTATCTTTAAAAATACCACTTCCCTCCAGAATATTCCTGAACATTTGTTGCACTCACGTAGGTTAAAACTTCACAGAAATAACTGTCCCTTTTGAAGGCAGGTAAAAGGCTTTGTGTTTGACTCGTTGAGACAAATTGAAAGTTATTGTCTCCAGTGTTTGCTTACAAATGGAGACAGACTTTTCGCAAAATGTCTGACAGTGTACGGTAACTTCTAAAGTTCCTTCACTGTGTCCGATTTGTTCAGAAGCATTGGATTAAAGACCATTTTGCTTCAATTTCCATACTTGGTAAGCGCTACCTGTTGTAACGTAAACATAATGAGTGTGCATACACTCCTGAATTGTCAACCCATTCATGCGGTGTCCTGTTTCATGAGAGGTTATGTTCCATGTAGGGTGTGGCTTATTCACATGATCGCCTCTACGGTACATTCCTCAATAATGCATTGACTTGTGCGCACACGGTTGATCACCCAAGGTAATTTATGAGTCTGAGGTGAACTTATAGTTTACTGTGGTTGGTGTTGCCAATCTCGTCCACTTCGTTTGGTTATCATTATGCTGTGAGTTTGAGGGCGGTTTATTTTCAAAACACGGTTTCAAAGTGCTTCAATCCAACAAGCAAGTAGATTACTGGGAAAAGTCTCATTAATATATATGAAGTTTTTAGCAGTCAGTTGGCGCATGGAATCTTGAACAAAACTGGAAGGCATACACACCACAACACCTTCCACTAAACCGATACAGACATATGCAGCTGGTGTATCTGTGACTTTGAAAATAACACGGACGATAGAAAGCAAGAGATCTTACAAGCTTATAGGCTCAAGAAAGATTTTATTCATTTAATAACGCTTTACACTTGAGCATTTCCAACGAGTTTTCTCTGAACAGTGGAAAAATCTTAACAAAATATCTTGCCAGCCAGCAGATATACAATTCGTTCAAACGTGTTGCTTTAGTTTGCGTTGGATTGTTCACCTCAGATACTTACTCACTGCAATGAAACACTTCAGCTGACGCAAACCGTTGCAACATAAATATCGTTCAATAATGGTGATCGAGTTTATAATAGCCATGAAAGTCTGCTTATGATGTGTATGGGATCTAACAGCATTTGAGGATTTCCAAGATTCTTTTACGTAGAAATATTCAGAATCTAACTTGGTTCATGACTATAACTGTCAAGAAATTTGCTATGGATTTCCAGATAAACCGATTTTTAGGGCTGACAAGGAAAAACCTTCAACATTTACAATAGAGCAAAATGTTACTTTAAAAACGGAACTTTCATTTTCGTTAAAATATCTTCACTGTCCAGCTACGTGTTCGCTTCAACGATGTTAATCCATCATATATGCTGCATCACACTTATGGTATTCTCCAGTTTCTAGGTACTACGTTATTCTGCAATGATAATGGGCGGCAGAGGACGACATTTAACATAGGTGACAAACTACGTAGACGTAGATGAAAGCACCGACGTTAGACTTGTCAGTTAAGATCAAAACCATCTTCGTTGTAGTATATTTTAGACGATCATTTGGATAATACAAACTTGTATATGGAATCCTTCGAGATTGTTACCAAGTTGACGATTGTTATCTCGTACGGTACTTGTGGAATCGCTCAAATATACACATAGGCTATCCAGAATTGCCGATTTTGATCTCAGAATGGCATAAGATATAATCATGTTGCCACAAAAATGATTGAATTTTGTTGCTTTCCTCGAATAACAAATAAAAAAGACTACCTAGAACGGCTGGAAGCCTCGGAAACCCAAGTCAAAATGAACGATCAGTATTTGGAATACAACAAACGTTTTGTTTAAACGTGTCAGTCCAAATTGCGAAACAATAAAACAAGTTAGCCAGAATCGTTTAAAAACGCTTCCAAAATTGACTCTATTTAAGACCAGCTAGCGTTACGTTCTTGGCAGTAAATATGTGCTTAAGTTGGAACACCCGTCCAAAGCGTGAGTTTGACAAAAACAAGCAAGTGACTTGTTTCTCCTTTGCAACGTATGCTGTTTATTCGAGCTGATGCAACAAAGACCGAGCACTGCGCGAATCAACATGTTTGGCCTGGCGCAGCCCGGTTTGGGTCATAGTGAACTTTCACAACAAATTGTGCTCCAATAGGACTACCGGTCAAGGAGGGAAGAGCTCTATTTCAATTGCTGACATAGCCTCACGTGGCAAATGATCTAGCCTTGCGTCCACAAACAAGATGAAAACAGAATGAAGCACTGAATAAGACGACCATCAAACTAAAAAAGAACTGCTTTGTATCAGTTCGACGGCAAACCATACCGCCCACTTTGCGAGAATTCGTCACATATTTTACGCACCGGCTCAAATGCGGTAATGTCATAGCGTCTCAGTTAGGTAAGTTGATATGTTTTAATGTTCACCTGCTGTCTGGATGTCCAGGATTACGTTAAACGTTAGACATTATAAACATAACAAACCAAAACCGTCAGGTTATTTTTGAAGTACAATCGTTGCAGATCGTCCAAGTAACACTGCTACTCGCTTTATCTTATGTATTATTCACTCCCGTTCAGAAAATGCGAAACTTTATAATACTAAATCGCTGAAATGTAATCATAATAAGAATACGGTAAGTTTGGTTTGTATTTTGTCGTCTGTGAGATGAGCTACTCTCAGCAATAAAATAACTTTACCGAAAAAGTTGAAACAGTATTCCACGACGCTTGTAGTTCAGGGGGATAGAAAAGATGCGAAGAGCAATCAGATATTCAAATGAGCATCTTAATATCACTTTATAAAAAGAGCTTTTAATAGGCTATTCATTGAATGTGCGGTTCAATTTAAATGACGGGTTGTGTCGTCACATTGGTGGAGCTTCGCGGTGAGGTTCCTACAAGACCGATTACTAACAGATATTTTCATGGGCAAACAAGAAATTTCACAGCTAAACCGTACACTCGAAAATATGTCCCAATGCGTGATACATGGATGAGAAGTTTGCTCCATCGAATTCGGGCCATGATCTTACAGATGTTGTACAAACATTCAAACATATACAACGAACTGCACAAGAGATTTCATTTGGGGGATGCGTTTCTGAAAGTACAAGTTGATGGAGCTCTTTGGCGCTTGATTCGTCAAAAGCCAATTTGGACTGGGAAGTACACACAAAGCTGCGTGCCAGGAGCGCAAACGTTTTTGATGTACCATAGGGACAATAGAATAAGGATTGAAAACAATCGCCAATGTGATAAAGGAGAATTGCTGTTCCGACCACCTCGCAACCCGGAACGCGATCGATAGTGTTTCACGTTATCCAATTGGCACAGTGATAATGGAAGGCGTCTTCATCAGTCTACCGCTGAAGAGTGATACTGTGATAGAAAGACTTAATCATCGGCCATATCAGATTATTAGACGCACCTTCCAGGCGGCAACACTACGGAGCTGGATCACTACTTCTCCCCAGATCACTCTGTATCCGAAATACACAATTACCCGTCCTTACCAAACCTATGCCTGTCTATTCTTTTTGCCGCTGTAGCGCAGCGGAATATATGGGTCGGACGACTAAACGCTCGTCCAAACGAATCAGCGAACACCATCCTTCCTGGCTTTGGGTCGGCTTGATAAT
Organism: Paragonimus skrjabini miyazakii; assembly: GCA_014338405.1. Lineage (NCBI taxonomy): Eukaryota > Metazoa > Platyhelminthes > Trematoda > Plagiorchiida > Troglotrematidae > Paragonimus > Paragonimus skrjabini miyazakii. The sequence goes on from JTDE01000089.1 coordinate 143,721, forward strand.
AAAACCATTGATGACGCACTAGTTGCACATCTTGCCGATGCGGATTACCGCGTTGACTCAAAACAGGTCTTTAGCATATTTTACGACACGCCAGCGAACCATCCGAGGTTGGTCAGATGACGAAGAGTATAATTCGCGGAGTTGAATGCTATTTGATTAGAAGCACAGTGCCCCCTTTAACCACTTCGTCAAAGCGGAATGAAGACATATATTGCGTCATGTTAAAAGTTAATTTACTCTCAACATTCGCAAGTGTAAATCATGCCAGTTATGTACATCATATAGATGAAGACAAATAGAGGCTAAATACGCCTATACGCACAACAATTATTGTGTAATCACGACCATGGCAACCCGATAGGTTGCCTCAACCACTTTTATGCGCTTAATTGTAGCTGGTACTGATGAATGTAAATGATATGTTAACATAACGCAAGATGTCTTCTTCCTGCTCTGATGAAACTAATTAATTAAGCAATCCATTTATTTGATCGTGGGCTAAGGACACTTTTCTTTGTTCTTCTGCCCTTTACTAAAGCGCTCCATGAAATTCAACCAAATTTACTTGCCACTATCCTGTACCCTATTCTGCTGATGTGCTCTACAGAAAACCCCGAATAATCAAGCTACAACTCATCCAACCAGTGAGGTTAACACACTTCAGTGGGACTCGTTGTGAAGGTCAACCTTTCGTAAACATGCAACAGTGGTGTACTTTTCGTCATGGATTGTGTGTGCTTTGAGTAGATGCCATTTTAGCATCCTGACTGAAGCTCACTGGAAAGATGAACAGTAGCACATCATGCTAGACATGCTTAGTCCTTTAGCACCATCGGCATGAACCAGTACACGTCACTGACCTTTGAGGTCAGGGGCTGCCTATGAGGTACTGCAGTTTGACCTTGCATTGAGCTCAGTTTGCCAGTTTCAGTACCCCATCATCGATATGCCCTCAGCCTGGTGCTAATGTGGCGACCCAATTAAATGAAATTTATCTGAAGACTTCGACGACAATAAATAACAAACTGCACGCACGTTTTGCACGTATGCTTACGTGTCCGCTTGTTACTGGAGGTGTCGACCCGAACTTGGTACCTTTGAAAAATGCTTCGTATACAACTGAATGTATACTCTTCTGAACCTGTTATTCATCTGTTTGCTTAGTTAGTGCTGTTCGAGTTATTAGCAGAATCGTTTGCTCAAAATGAACAATGCTACTGTACCTAAAATACAATTCAGTTTACCAAGAGGTATATATCACGGGTTTCTAAAAGTTCTTGTTTGTCAATTCAGTTTAAGCAATGAATATCACCGAGTGCAGGTTAGAACCAAATGTCTTTCTCGATGTACTGTTTTCTTTATTGTTATCTTCCTATTCATATGCACTAGGACTGCGCACAAAGAGTAAAATCGAACGAATCTTAGTAAGAATAATGCATTTTATTATCCTATCTTTCCACTACTAAACTGACAACAGTTTATCGTCTGTCATCGTCTTTTTGTACACTTCAGTCATGCTCAGCTGATAGGTGAACAAAATCACATAATTAAAAACCGTATGATCTATGAACTATCGATGAATTGTATTCATGCGGCGTGTTAATGCGAGAATCCAATGGGCCTGGGTAGTATAGTAACGGTATTACAGACTGCGTAAAGGATCGTAATTGAGAATGATAAAAACTTTGTTATACGTATACATTGTCATCGTACATGAAAAAGTGGCGAAACTCCATAGTTTTACAGCAGCCAGTGCGTTTTCCGTATGTATTACATTTGTTTTGACCAGAGGCAGTGAGAATCTGGTTATAACAGCTTCGCGTGAATTGGAAATGCAGGTTTGGACCGATTGCTCATAGTCCACTCAAAAAATAGACATTAGTACGTTGAACTCTCGTGTCTGCCGTCGATGAAGTTGGAACACAGCAATATGTCTAATGTATAAGGGAATTGCCTTATTAATCGAAGTCACGGCTCACGTGGCGATAGACTATCGGGGTGTGGTGGCCATGGGGCATGTAATCCACAGGAAAACTGGTCGTTGCTGATCATGGCACCATCTGTTTACTAGGTGGGTCCGCCAAATAGTTATGCAGCAACCTGGACTTTGACATTTTAAACGGACTGTCATCCAAGCGTTTAAAATTGATGACGGGTGAAAATTCTAGCCATCCGGAATACTTATCTCTTAATCTTTGCGTCTGACACAAAGGCTACCGTTTGCAAAACGGTTTGTCTCTAGAGACGTTTTCCTCCTTGGGCAATGATTTGTAAAGAATCCAGCAATCTCAGCGCCTGGGAGGTTACAAAATTCCTTCGAAGTTTAGTAGACAAGTCTATGGTGACCGATACTTTGTGAAGTCAGCAGGCTGTTTGACCTAGGCTCATTGCAATCGTTTTTGTGAGTAAAGAACAGTCACTGAGACTACCTGCCGTTTCAAGTGGTCGGCTATACTACTCACCTATCTCACCCCACCGAAGAATGCAGGAGGGAGAGAAGCGGGCACAGGCTACAATAGTTCTTTCTTTCAAAGAAGTTAGTGCAAATCAAAGAGCTCTGTGAACAACGGTCATATTACTAACTGTAACCTCGACTTCCGTGATCCAATCGTGGGCGAATCTCCGAACCATTCATTACAAAAACCAGTGATTAGTTAGTTGAGTGATATAACCCGCTTGTTTGCACTTTTGTACCCTATGAGAAGGACATGTGGAAGTTTACGCATTACTTATCTATTTTTGTCAAACATATTGATCTAACGAAGACTTATTGAAACCACTTTTTCGTCACTATTTTTTATGAGTCAGTGAACATTTCACCAGTATAAAAATGCTTGTAACACCCGCGTGAAACGTCGCTGTAGGTTGAAAATTGAAAAGACAAAAAAGGGAATTTCACGCAGTTCCTACGCTTGGCTGTGGGAAAACCGGGGTAATTAAAATTTTTAATGAAAACTACTGGAACATAATTTAGGCAATGTCCTTATTAATGTCGGGACTAGTGCAACAATCTGAATCGGCAGAAGAAAACAGTATGGATGTTGAGAAGTAAGTTTCTGTTTATTACGTTCTGGACATCAGTAGTCTAATAGTTATGTTAACAATATTGGTAGCAGGAAAGTACTGACAAACATTACAACGTGAACCAATGGAAAAACTAAAATTTGGAACACTGAAATGTCCCCTTATTTGTTACCGTGCTTGGAATACTAAAAGTCCTAGGCGAAAACAGTAACACGTAGAAGGCATATTGTAGGGCTGATATTGTTATAATTACCTGCTTGTCCTTTTCTGTTTGATGCCGATTGTGGGTAACAAATACTGAACTAGATTTCTGTACCTCTGTACCTTCTTCTTGATATGGTGCCACAAATCATTTTGCCCACCACTCTGGCTTTGATTTCTAGGTAAACATGCTTGATGAATTTTAATTAGCCGGAGGCATTAACCTGAAACGCGGATGCTTTAGACTTCAATCCTGTGTATAGGAGTGGGGGGTTAATCAGTGATTAGAACACCTAGTGTCATTGTGGGCGAATTGTTTCTAGCGTTGCAACTTGTAATTTACGAAGTGGATACTCAGGCTATTTGATCTGTTCATAGACACCATCAATGTGTTGAATCATCTATTCACCATAATGAATTGTGGGCAGTTACTGAATTTTCCGTTAGTAGTCTGTGCATTTAACTCACTATAAATCAGGTGGCTATGACATAACCAATGAAATGATGTAAATCTTTAAACAAACTGGTGCTAGAACGATTGGTGGCCAACTGCACAGCAGTTGCTCACATTATGGGCAAGGACGTAGAATGCTACTGTCATACCAGCGGACATTTTATACAAACTTTGTAAGTTTAGGCAGGCAACATGGATGTGGGTTGATCAGAAATAGCTTCATCGGTGTAGGCACTCTAGAGAGTTGTTAAAATGCAATGACGGAAAAACACAACGTGAAACCTCTAAGTCAGTGTTCTTTTCCAAGTGCATCCACAATACTCATAAAAAGTGTACATGCTAGATGAAGTTTAGAATGCTTATGCATATCCGGAATTGCGGCAGTAGCAATCTTTTCTGTAATACTTGCCGACTTGTTAGCACCGTTGGTCGAACAGTATAAATGATACATCCATGAGTATTAACAGAAAAACTCTCATTACAAGGGTGAAACGAATCAGAAAAACAGAGGTTTGTATCGTAATGAGTCTCAAATCTGCAACGTAGGCCAAATCTGTCAACTTTTTCATAATTAAACAAGCTATTTGCTTTTCGGAGTTCATTCATTTTTGGATAAAGTCCGAAAGATATGCTATGAAATTATGCCTTAATCTCAAATGCACTGAATCTGTTGCACACGAAGCAAAAGTCTAGATTCGTTAGAATAAAAGTGAAGATCATGAAAGTACCACGAAACACAATTATACTACTACTATATCGTTTATTTTGAAGAGCAATCATACACATCTTCGTTCAAAAAAAGAACAGTCGGTGACACCAAAATTAAGCAACAGGGATATAAAAAAAGTTGAATGCGAAAACCAGCTATCTGTCAAATGTGAGACGTTGCATAGTTGGCGACATTCAACAATTGACAATTCCTCTCACAAGAATAGCAAGCGTTAATGGGCCAGTCATCAAATGAAAAGTTATATGTGACGTATATGCTGAACAGTTTTAGAATGGGAAATAAAATATATGAAAAATAATGGAAAGGAAATAGGCGAACGATCAGTCTCACAAAATCAAAAAGCTCTTCAGGGCACAAAAGTGCTATCACAGTCAAAGGCTCACGCATCGGGACAGAAAAATGTCCTTCAAAGTGAGACAACTGTCAGAGAGGTGGCAACAGTTAACGCCAGGTTCCTCGCATAAATGCGTCATAAGTTTTTAGGGAACCTAGAACAGTCAGTAGACATAAATCCATGACTGCGTAGGAGGGCAGCCCCAGTCGAAGAATAGCGTTACTCGATGAAGGAAATATAATACCGCGGAAAGAGATGATCACAGGTGAATGAGAAACAGAGTTCACATCACAGCCCAAAATATGGAGGACCGATTGAATGGCAGCATTATGAGAGTCAGTCCCGTACTTCGCAATCTTGTCTGTCCAGGCTAATTGGCTTCGGTAATCATCCACTATACTGACGTCAAGCACCACAGCAGCGTCGTCACGAACCACGATCACATCGGGTTTGATAAACGAGCTCGTGGTTGGTACACGTAACTCCTCGAAGACTGTATAGCCCAATTTGCGCAGACGCTTCGCCAGGTCTTTAGCCACCCGGTTGTGTCGGGCACAACGCACGTCATGGGTGATCCAGCATGATTGTAGAATATGGGCGAGGCTTTCCGGTTGACCGCAGTTACCACGGCTGAGAACTGAGTGGTCACTTCGGCCACCTCGTGAATTTCGGACTTTAGTCCTCAACAGATTACATCGGAGCTGGATGGCACGAATAAAGATTCTGGGGAAGATGCGATCTGGATTAAACAGCCAACGATTGGAGAGTGGAGATCGTGACACTTCCTGAAGACCACGACCGTCAAGCGAATGGTAGAGTTTATCCATCCACGCCGCATGGGCTTCCTCCTTGTTCGTCACCACTACACCCTGAACGCGTACTGGGATGTTCATTTCCCTCAAGATAGGGCCAAATGAATTATCTCTGACCACATTCTGCAGAACTGGACACTGACTGGAGAGAAGTCTCTCCACTCGAGATTTGCGGGAGATTGGAATAGTTGTAGACAAACTCGGGATGCCCAAACCACCCAAACGAATTGAGGCATGGATGTAGCTGATTGGTGTGTCTTTAGGAAGGCGAGACCACTGCCGAACAAACTGGCGAATCGTACAGTCCATGGCTTTGAGCGTGTTACGTTGGACTCGGCTCAACACCAATGAGTGATTCATCTTCGGGATCAGATGTTGTCTCAGGAGTTCGAGACGCTGGTGTGGCTTCAAGGGCACTTTGGTGGTTTCATCCAGCATCGTGCAAAGTTGCAGACAGTGGTTAGTGAATGCTTTACCCTTCCAGGTGAACGGAATACCTAGATAGGTCACCGTGTCAGAGGCGCTTAGTGAGTGGATAATGTCCGAGCCGAAGTAGATAGACTCATCGGAGATGGCGGTTGCGTTATGTTTATGGTCACCACGGATGACCATGAGTTTAGTCTTCTGCGTGTTGATCTTCAGTCCGGATAGTTCCAGGGCACTAGCGGCGGCTGCAAGCCCCTCAAAGAGACGCGTAGGATTCTCAGCTAGAAGGATCAGATCGTCGGCGTAAGCGAAACCGCTAACCAGTGTGTCGTGGTAGCCAAGCTCTGGTCGAGATAGAGCCAACACCTCATCCATTGCCATGATGAATAATAGCGGGGACAGTGGGTCACCCTGGCGAACACCACGCTGGGACCGGAGAACGGAGTCATTGAGCGTGGCGGAAGCATTCATGTAGGATTCGGCAACGTATTGTGTTAGAGGTGGAGGAGCACCGAAGGCTCGGGCCGATCTGATGATTGAATCTTGTGAGATAGAATCAAACGCTTTGGACACGTCGATAAAGGCCGCACACAAACTTGGAGACGTGGTACATGAGTTCCGAAGCATCGCATGAAGCAGGGAGGTCGCCTCAAGGCAACCGTCACGATGTAGGAATGCAAACTGGAGGGCGGGCAGTTACAAGCGCGAATTCCAACGATCGGCCAATATCTTGTGGAAACAACGTATCAACGTTGATGATACGGCAGTAGGTCTGAGCTCGGTGGGAGATGAAGGGTTGTTTACTTTTGGTACAAGCGTGATGCGGGAGCGGCATAAATGGACTGGAC
>JTDE01000089.1:156087-326763 GCA_014338405.1 Paragonimus skrjabini miyazakii
TAGAAACGTTTTTTCGCACAATGTGTCTCGCGAACACATTTCACTGCATCTCATCAGCACATACTGCAGTCCGCGGGTTTATATAACAGAGTTGAGTAGACATTGTGAAAGCAAACAACAAAACCAACAGTAAGACAGCTACAAGTGCACACAATGCACATCAGTTACCGGGGTACTCTGGTACTGATGAACAAGTCTTTCTGTATGCAGAGGGGTGGCTTCCATTCGCTTATTGCTACCGCCCCCGCGTACTGGAGAAGCCTTCAATTTCTGTTGCGTACACTATCCGGAACGCCTTCTCCAGGTTCAGTTGAGGTTGGCATGTTAGCATTTGTCGAGAGATCAATGACATCGGTTCCTTTTAACTTGTAACGTTCCAACATTCTGTTATCCGTGACCGTTTCGCAGACCCAAGCTGGGATTTGTTCGTTGGCCCGACTGCGAAACTGTCTCTCCGTTCTGCCTATGTAAATAGCTCGGTACTCACGTGAGAATTCATAAATGTTGTAAGATTTGGTGTTCTCAAAGGAGGTTTTTGGATTCGGGTGGTTGCGACCAGTTGGCCTGTTTAGGACGTGCGTCACAGAGATATCGTGAGACGGGTTCTCAACAGAGTAGTAATGTTATCATCTTTGTAAGACAAATGAAGGTAGAAAATCAGTTTGGGAACTGTAGAAACCATCGCAGCAACCGGCTTTTGTTTGCTGAATTTTTCCACAAATGCTGATGGATAGCCATTTTCTCTGAGTATGGTTAGAAACAATTAAACCTCTTTCTTTCATGTTGAAATCTCCAATCTCATTAAACCTGCTAGGCGATATTTTAGAGTACTGGTGAGTAGTGGGAGATTTTGTTAGTTCCAAGTTGAACATCACCCACAATTGATCGCAAATGTCGCATTCCCATAGAGTTTCCAATCGGCACTTTCGAAAAGAAGAAATATACTCGAGTTTTGCTCTCATTATAGCTCGCCGGTAATGCATATCCTTGCCACTGCCGGGACTTGAACCACGGACATGCTGTTCATGAGGCAACCGTGTTTACCATTGCGCCATTGATTTCACGTTAGGCACGACCGAATTATCATATGTGAAAGCACAACCACTTCCGCTTGTGAGTAATGATCAGGTTGCCCGATCGTCTTGAAATGGAGACACAGTAACTGTCCTGTTATCTACAATCGATAACCCCGCGATTAGGACTTCCTAGACGTGTCGAAATCTCCAGTCTCATTAAACCTGCTAGGCGATATTTTAGAGTACTAGTGAGTAGTCGTAGATTTTGTTAGTTCCAAGTTGAACATCACCCATAATTGATCACAGATGTCGCGCTACTGACCAGCTCTTATGGGTGTGAAACTCGAGTATATTTCTTCTTTTCGAAAAGGCCGATTAGGAAGTCTATGAGAATGCGACAGCTGCGATCACTTTTGGGTGATATTCAATTTCAAATAAACCAAATCCCCGACTACTCCTTAGACTCCTCTTTAGCCAATTTTTCTTTCGACCAGATTCATCTTACACGACAAAACAATGTTCTCACGAGATCCCGATTTATTGGATCAGCACGAAACTTTGAAAGTCCAGGTATTTCCCAGTTCAACTGTGTTTCTGGTACACAAACTGCAGTATGTACCTGATGAGATGCAGCGAAATGTGCTCGAGAGATACATCGTGCAAAACACTGTTTCTGACTTCTCTGTTCAAATTGCTTAGGAAAAAAATTGCTTTGTTTCCCAAGTTACTGTTGCATCGTTGAAACGAAGCACTGATCGTACAAAGTGTTGTCAATCTAGATGAGGCTGTGAAAAGTAAACGACATCCTCCTGGCAGGTGTAGATCAATCCGATCATAGGTAAATAAACGAGGTTTATAACAGTTAACTTTTAATCACATGGGATAATCAAAGCACGTTTCTTTCCCGCCGTCAATCTCAAACGATGAACTAGTGGGAAGTGAAGTATTTTAAAGTGGATGTATATGGCGTAAGGTCGTAAAAAAGGCGTACAGTTTATTGCATCTGTTAAAGAGAAACCGAATTCTTTCCGACGACAACGAATTTGCACACATAAGCATGAGGAGTAGAATATTTGTCTGGGTGTGATAATTAGGGCGAGTTCAATGCGCAGTGATCAAAATTGTCGCCTCATCTAGGCCATAGTTTAATGACGGTCGCCGTGGTGATATGCATTAGTAACGCGCCCTAATATGGGCAGAACTGGAGCACAAATCTTCGTTTCGAAAAGGAGTGGTAGAAAAGTCCACGGAAATGTTGCATCTGAGATCGCTTGTCATACTGAAGTTATATATACCAAAATTGTCCATTAGTCACCAATACGAAAGACCTATAACATTGATCTTACTACTCTCGAACCAAAATGATTCAAGTGTGCGGGTGAAACCAATTGTAACTGGATATTTCACAATGTGCCGACCAAGTTTGCCTACCCACTGATGTTATACATCGAATGACATTCTAAGTTGGGTACACGCAGCATAACTAAGCACCTAACGATAATAGTTTGCTTGAACACTATCAGCATCTTCTACAGATGACGTGCTCATGCACTTGACACACTGAAGTTGATCACCGTCTTCCATCAGGTGTATAAGTTAATGTCAACCGCTGCAATGTATTTGAATCGACTTACTCATCAGGTCAACATGTACAGTGTGCTGCATGTATAGGTTATGTGTTAAAATGAGAATAAGTTCAAATGAGTTGATGCTGTTGGTTAACAGAAAGCCGGAAATTTCGCTTGGCTTGCTTGAAAAATAAATATATACGGAAAAATCTAATATTACAATCATTCAAAACATATAAAGTATATGTATGTACGATTAACACAGCAGCGGGAGGACGCAAATAATCTGTCGGCAAGATTCCAGCTAACAACGGGAACTGGATGTACCTTACTGAATAATGCCAGCAAGGAGCGCGGACATTTAGCAACCATTACCGAACCATTTTGAGGCGCATTTCATGCACATCAAGTAATTCACTAGAGGAATTACAATATTACTACGGTCGAACAGCCAAAATTGGCGTTCTCAACCCTAGCTATTAGACATGAAAACCGTGCTACTGTTAAGTAGTACAACAAAGTTGCAATCATGAGGCGATCTATGTTTTACAGTTCTATGAGGTGCATCTGACGCCGAAATATCTAGAAATGTATAAATTTTCAAGCAAAAAACCAGCGATATAAACAACATGCCCAGATGCAGCAAGTGGTGTGCCAGCTGAGCTGCAAAGACTGGGTCAGTTAGCGAATTCCATGGCACATTTATTTAGGTGAGTAAATAAATGTGAAATTCCCCAGCTTCCAAAATGACTTCGTACCCCAGCTAGTAGAACGCTCGTCTTGTTCGGGCATATTGTAGTTATCGCTAATTTAAGTCTAACTGAAGTTCAAGTTCATTGTGGTTGGGTCCCATTCGAAATAACCCGACACATTCCGGACATTCCCTGTAATTATTAGTCGCTGGACAACAAACTGAAACAATTAAAAGGTGGCTTATTCCTGGCAGAGAGCAGAGCAGATTGGGCAAACACGCGACGGAAAACAGTTCCCTCAGAAAGAGGAAGGTTGTGCGTCAACACTTTCGAGAATAATATTTTTTGGTTATATTGATTTGGTAACTCTCTAACTGATACGCGAATAAATAAAGTGTAGTGAACATGTTTATCTACACATTTTTGCTGTGTTACCAAAAATCAGCGTGCGTTATAGAAAAATTCCAAATAATTTTAACTTTAATTTATACTTGCCAATTCCCGACTTACTTTGTTTAATTCTTTTCGTGCACTCACGAACAGGTGTGAACAACTGTCCAATTATCAAGTTATTTTTAGACCGTTATATCTTTTTTGTATTATGAACCTTTTGTTGTGACTCAAAAGTGTTTCAGTGAAAAGTTCCAGCGTGTCAGTTGTACACATTTTTTATTTACGGTTCTTTTGTGCTGAAATGTTTTTTCATGATTTTACTTATAATGCTATTTTGTTAACACACGCTAACAGAGAGATTTGGATTTCAATGATCGCATCTTTTTCAAAGAGTTTCGTGAGAAATTCCACTTAAGCTCAATAGGTACAATCAATTTTCAAAACCACTCTGGTTTAAAGAAATGTGGAGTTTTGCTTGAATCTGCACTTCTAGTCGAGGGTTTGGTGAGTTGACGTAATAGGCAGCAGATGTGGTTCTTATTGGACACTTGAAGATTTTCTGTCACAGGTGAAGTAACAGAGATAGGCCGACATAGGAATGGCTAGACACTGAAAAACTACTTACTTATTTGCTCAAAAAATGATCTAAAAATTGTCTTCATTTCGTTGTTGCATTTTTCGACTTGGTCTCCGCAATTATAGTCGTTTTTCAGAAAGTTCCTATTAAGTGTATGATAGTCTCTATTTTTGTGTCTTTGATAGTTTTGTTGTAGCTTTTTCAAGTACACATTATCCTTTATCGTGTTAGTGTAATTTGCTAAGTTTGTCCACTTTCTTTCACAGCCACGTTTCTATTAATCACATTGGCCTATTATCAATAAACGTCATTGACAATGCGCATTCATTAACCGAAAAGCATTCTGATGCAAACAATCATACTGAACTTACTAATACACTTAGTAAACAACTTAATGTACACTCTGTATCTCGCCATATAGGAAAATTTATGTGAAATGAAAACCAAAGTTACTATCACTTCAGAATTATCGCTTTCTGTTGAAGTAGTATTGCGTTTCATTTACAGTAATCTAAGTTAAACTAAAGCAGAGTATTTGAATTTCAAAACGCTCAGTCAGGAACCGATACAAAACCTCCATCTATTTGTTATCTAACGATGAACCCGTTATTGGAACAAAATTAGAATATCATAAAAAGGCTGAACCAACATTTTTGGTGCGTTTAAGACTTTTGTTTACCGGATGTCTGTGGGAGTGATCCTGAACCCATCGCATTTCGTAACTAATGACCGTTCATACGTTATCAACACGTGCTCACATCTGTATTGACACATGCCTATTGTCCGTTTTGACAGTTTATTGAGTGATTACAATTAATATCAATTGACGAAAGAATTGTTTCAGTTTTCCGGTTGCTTCATAAATAAAAGGAAATGTGTTCAAAAATAGGACTAGTTATGGTATAACAAAAATAATGTAATACCAGCTAATTGCACAAAGTGTATATAATCTGATATGAGCCACTGTTAAATATAGTCTATCAAGGCACGTACAATGCTCTTAATTTGAACAAGACGAGATAGACTACTAGACATCTACTCAAAACAAACTGATTTTTTCTACCGTAAGTTAATAGTTAACAAAGTACTAGACATACAATCAGCTGGAGTGTGTGCATGGAGGTTGACTGTTAACAAGCAGTACTGTACAGAGCACCGACTCGAACGATTAAATTGAGCGGCATAAACCAAACAAGCCTCTGTTCATCGTATGAATAAAGAAGACTTAAGTGGAGTAGATTATAGTTAGCACTGAGTATGTTCACATCCCTGAAGACACGATAGTAACACGTTGGCATCCCGCTTACCGATCAACTGTTCCAGTCTCTGGTCTGTTGCTGAGGCAACACATTACTCTCAAAACGTGCAGCAATCCAAATTCCTACTCACCGATTCTCTTTAGAACCCACATTGTTTTCAGTTTTTCCTGGTTTCGCAGGCAAAATAATATTTAAAGAATTTCAACTCAACAGAATGAGGTGTGCTGTGCAGCTGTTTGACAGAAAGTAATCATAGGTTTCAATTACAAAAGTGTGGTTGAGGAAATCTCATTATCTGCTGGCAAATGCATTATGGGTTTCAGGATGTATGGAAGCGTAGTACTATGACTTTTGGGACGTGGCAGTCGAGTGGAGCGTCATCTGGTTTGAGGTGATTCATGCTTTTCATCAGCAATGGACTGGTTTGACTTAGCACCAAATTACAAGTGGTTACACCTTAAACAACTGGAAGTTCTTGTGTACATTGTTTAGCAGCCAGCTCTGATAAGCCAGCCCAAGTGCTGAACAGCAGTAACTGATTGCAATTTGATCATGGGGCATTGTAAGTGAACAAGATTGTAATTATGCCAATCATATATGTGTTTCTACGAAAGTAATTACTGGAATTCATGGACATAAATGCATGCAAAATTGAAATTTAATGAGAAATTGTGTGAAAAAACTAACGTAGACGATTTTCAAAGTTTAACACATCAGCTTATGAAGGTCAATTCAATGTTTCGACAGAAAATGTGAGTGATAAAACCGAGTTAGCATTGAGCGTATCCGGATTAGACATTTAATCAAAGGTCTACCGTGAAAGATTGCTCGTAATCGTCAACCGGTCAAACAAATAACCAGCATAAAACACGTAAAACAAGCTCAGTAATCTGGCAAATGAACAGTTCTTCTGAATTGACATCATTGTTGTATCTGCATTCTCATCTCGAACTATTGTAAACCCCTTTCGACGCTAAACCTTGAAGCAAGGTTTAACCAGACCGGTTTAGTTTTTGTGTGGACTGGTCAAACATAAAAGGGCAATCTGACTGTATGCGACAGCAACTATTTTTCTTGCATCGCAGCTCGGTTCTTCTTTCTCGAAGTCTTAGGTACTAATCTTCCACTGAATCGTTGGCAACCTGTGAGAGTTTTAACGGCAGCTCCAATCGACTCGTCTGACTGGTCACACTAGCTGCTTGTTTGATATTCGAACCTGAATTTTCTCTACTCAAATTTAGTATCTTGATCTGAAAAGATTTTCCCAGCACGTCGCAGCGAGTGGATAATGCAAGCGATTATTTAACCGTTGCATTTTAATGATAAGTTCTTTTTAGACGATATTAACATAATCCGGGAAGAGATGAACTAATCACCACGTACTTTGTTGATAGTAAATTATTTGCAATCCAGTTGTGCGGTTTATTCAAGACCTAGTGGGGTGTACACGTCAGTGTTGATACTGAGAGCACTAACTGCAATATTACAAAAACTCAATCTGTCTCGAGCTCTCACATGGCGTGAAAACTTTTTATGTTGTTTTAACATAAGTAGAGTGTGTGACTCATGAAATATGCATGCCGTCGAACTCTGACACATATCCCACTACGAGAACGACAAATCCTGATATCCGGTGTTACTATTTTATTTGCGAACTAGTTCTGCCGTGATTACAACCATGAAACCGGTCGTGTACTTCCGGTGAATTTCAGCCATTAACCATATGTTAATGAGTTGTTGAGAAAAGTTCAATTGTAACCAAACGATGTTTACCACCTGCAGTCACGTCGGCTGCGACTGGCCACCAGCGCATTTCCGGGTGTCCAACCAATAGCATCTTCTTCCTTTCCTATTTCGGGTCAACCACAAGCACGCTGGTCGGCATTCCTTAATCCGGCAGTGGTGCCTTGTCAATTGCGTCAAACGCAATAAACGTAATAGATAAAAGGTACACGGTTCACACAGGATGGAATGTGTCAACGGTTGTAACAATGCCTGTTACAATTGCTGGTCCATAAGAAAACAAAACAAAGCGTGTTTATTGGATGTTACAAATGTGAGTAAATGTCTCAACGAAACAGAACAAGTATTCAGTATGGTTAGACTGCAAACAGATTCCTATTGCGAGGCCAATGAACGGACCTTCATTCCGAAATTCATGGCTTGCACATTTCTAATCGCAACACTTCGATGAATGTTGAAGTGGGTGGATAACCTAAGTGTGCTGAGTTGTAGTAAAACAGAGTGGCGTGCAGTGGCATAAATGGCGAATGGACAGTAGATGGATTGTTAATTCGCTACTGCTTTAGAGCCAGTTGATATAAGTCATGGTTGTGTTGTAGATGAACCGGGATATATTCAAATTGCGTCAGATTATATGTTAGAAATACGTTTCCAACTTTAGAAAGCTGGAAATGCTTATTAACGCTGAATCATACGTGTACAGAAATTTTGCTACTTGCTTTAACCTATATACATGAGCAATTGAAGTGTAACTAGGTAATTTTAACAACACCAACAACACCGACACCACCACCACCACCAGCAACTTGGTGGACAAATGAAAATGTTGTGGACTGTTTATCGAGTGGTGAACGTTTTCCTGTTGCCACACAGTCTGATCAATAGAAAAGTATATGCTTAGATGCTCAGACCAATACTCATTATGATGTATGTGTTTTCGATCAGTGGTTTGCAGGTACTCAGTAAGTATTTATATTTATTTATTTTATTATTATTATTTTATAATTATTATAATTATTTTTATTATCCGTAGCATATTTTACTAGCTCACAGCATTGCACGGTGACAGTGAGTTGATGACAACCGGGACCATTTTGTGATCTCGCGGTGTTTGAAGAAAGTGATGGAAATTTTCGCGAGCGTTGTACTGGATTGTATATTTGATGCTTCAAAATCCATCCAGCTAGCATTTCCGTTGACCATACTTGTAACATATGTCACACACCTGTCAACTTCGACATGAATCTTACGGCTCTGTTGGTCCAGTTTGTATGTGTGTATTTGTATTGCCTGTTCTCTATCATACTTTATGTCCCTGTAAGATGAAGCGCAGACATTCTGTTGTATTTTTAGTTAAGATACTAATCGTATTATAATGAAAACCAATCGGCCAGGTTGTATTGTATTGTGTAATTCTAAGAAACATTGTGCCTTATGAGACAACTCGCTCACATTGACTGTCCGCTGTCCCTGTTTTGTTTTTCAATCACTGCAGCTCTACTTGTTGGAAAGTCCTCGATCTGTCTTGTTCGATATGTTCCACTGCTCATTTCAGCCCTTGGGCTATCAGTCGGATACACGAAAGGTTACATTTGCATGTTGTTTATAACCACATTGTATTCCGCCAAACCGTTGATTTTGTGGATGACTTCTTATTTATTGCTGGATACACGGGATCAGCTACAAGCTCACACATCATTCGTTGAGTCAGAACCCAACAGCTTGTCGACAGCACTTAAAAAATGGGAGTCTGTGATAACTAGTGACTAGAAAAAAACGATGTGGACCAGCCAAAAAAACATGGACGAAATTTCCGTAGGAAGAAATCTTATCACTGTATTTCGTCCCAGATGCAAAGTTTTGCCGAAATACCACAATAGTTACGATATCGCACACGACCAACCTATGTGGGCTCATATTTAGAAAGTGCGAAGAACAAAGTAACCGATTACCTATCTGATTGGGTACCAATCCGTTAAGTTGGGTTCGTCATTGTAACTTCCTAATACATCAACGCTCCACATAATCCATAGACATTAGGGATTATAACCATGGCACTTCGTTGAAAATGAACAGGTATTTAGGGTGCAGTGAATGAACATTCACGAATAAAGGTATAACAGATAACATGACTGCAATCGGAATCCAATGGAAAATCGTTTGTACGGTTGGAGAATGAAGATAATTGGTTGACACATACCATTCGACCTCATCTTCGAAAAACTCAAGTTAACTGAACGACCGTACATATCAGCCGATGTTTCATGTCATTTAGATACACAAGTCTTCTGTATCCGAGACCTTGAAAAAATCAACAAGTCACAACCGCCTACAAAATGGATAAACCAGCGGTTGCTCAGATGAGTATTTTGAACCAACATGAAGTCAAATAATTGTTGCACTTTACGAAAAGGGTGGCAGCTCACAGTAGAAGGCACGAATAGTTTAAGTTCCTATTTGGTAAAAACTTCTCAGTCCGATTGGTGGGATTCACAAGCGCGAGTTATCAAGCTGGTAGCAACGTTCAACCTTCATTGGTGCCACATTTGTGGACGCTATTAGGAGTGCACGGTAAATACGATTTCGACATCAATAATGAAACCTTTGCTGACACTTTTCACTTTACGTTGTTCGGAGGAAACACTCTTCAGCAGCGGTCACATTAACTCTAAATTCTGCGGTAAACTTGACATTTGAACACCCACGTTCATACCCATAAAAATATGTTCGCTCTATGGATTCCGTACAAATACAACCGAAGGGATGGTTTGCCTAATAGATACTAGCTTACCGGCTATGTCCGTGTCTTTTTACGGTAATTATAATGCTGTGTAACGGTAACAAACGTAGCAATTTGGCTTCTGTTCATTCTACGGTCACTTGTAATTGCACACGTTTTTGAGCAGAGCTGAGTCGAACTGTGTTTGACTGATTAACAAACTTTAATTATGAAGAAAACTATTTTACTGTGCCAGCAGAGTTCAGTGGTATGTCTGAGATTATTCGATCGGTGTAAACGGAAAACGGGTTACGGAACACACAATAATGTAAGATATAATTCCATACTAACACAGTGTAACTGAAGCAGAGCGAAGATCAACATTAAGTAAAGTTATAAAGTGCTGAGTCACTTTTGTTTTGAGATTCAGCAATTATTGCATAAAACAGATTAATGAGTGATACATTGTTGTCGGCAGTTAAAGGCCCTTGGAAAATGACAGAAAATAACAAACGCGCGCTGCGTGCCAGAGCGATTAACGAGTGTCTCTACTTCATTTAGTTAGTCTAATTGTACCGAGTTTGCTAGTTGCGTTCGTGCATGGTAGAAAAACAGTGCTCATTTGTTTGCCACTCTGGTGACGCTATTCACTTTACCTATGACAATTCAGCTGCGTTTTCTTGATAGGTTATGTTTTAGATAAGCGTTAGTACATGTTACAAACCATTCATTCTAATTTCATCTGGTTAACTTATATTTACAATGTGCTCATTTATATGAGGAAATAACTGCTATTGTAAGAGCGTTTTCTACTAGAGTAACATAACACTCCAAGTTGGTGGGAAGCTCCGGACGACACTCATTTTGGCCTATTTTAATTTCCCTCAATTTTCTATTCCTGTACACGATTTCTTGCTAAGATATTCAGTTGTATTGTATGAACCAGTAACTATCTGCCTAAGCACACGGTTCGATTCGTTGTTTCGTTTATCTGAGTTCATCACTTTGAAGCAAAGTTGAAGTAGGAAGCATTTTCTAGTTTAATCTCTGGTAAACAAATCAACAGGATTTAGTAAAATCGTAAAAGTATATATGTTTTAGCCGAAATAACAGGTTTTTGATTAATCTGTGAATCGTGAATACTATTTGGTAAGATAATTCATCTACACGTCACGTCCAGATTCATGTGACAATAGCTGAGGCATTATTTGTGTATATGAACTGTTAGTTTGAAAGGAAAGTGCTCGACGGTTGTATTGTTTGAATTAAACATTACACACGATTGATCGTAACTTTCTCATTCATATACTGTTCACCCAAACCTTTTCATACATTCTGCCTAGACTAGGGGTCCGCTCTAGGTAGGTTTCGTCGATAGCTTGTGGGTTCAGTTCAAGTCACGTTCCCTTGAGAAAAATCTGTTGGCCACTACATAATAGATTTCACCAGGAGAGGCGTCAAGTTGTCATACTGTTTAACGTATTTAGCCTCTTAAGGCATTTGTGAGGGTATGGTTAATCTTGCGTTACTAAAAAAGATTGACAGCAATATATACTTAATTATCTGTTGATACTGTTTGGTAACTGAACAATTACTCTCAGACAAATTGATTGAGTTTTTAATCTACTAATCTGTCTTCCTAGTTAATGTAGTGTCAACGATATGATGGTCAACCAAGTTGTCTCTTGAGGACGTTGTCGTTTTTCAATTTCCAAACATGTCAGGGTACTCTCATAAGCTCCATTTTGTGGAAAACTGGAGTTTAATGATTTTCTTCGAAATAAGTTGAAAAACTCTGTTGTACCGCGAAACAGGCAAACAGCCATAACAGCTTTTGAATTATTATAGACTAAATTCATTAACCACTCATCTGTAAAAGGGTAACTGCCGAATTATCATGAGTCTCTAGTATAATTTGTGTAGTGCAACGATGTAACGAAGCTGAGTACAGTGATTGCGAGTAATTGTTCACAACACATTCCGCTACATCTGATGTAGCATTGGAAAAGGTTCGCCATGACTAAATGTTAACTTACCAGCGACTGCAGTTTACCGAGTGCACTGAACCAGATGTTTTCACAGTTAAGTTACGATAGCAATGACCAGATTAATCTAGAAAGCAAGGCTAGCGAGAAAGAAATGATGTATTTATCCAGTCAGTTGACAAGTAGACTGATAAGCATGACAAACATGAGAATAGCATGTACTGGGAAACGATAAGAGAATAAATTTTAAACTCAGCAACTTTGAGCAATTCCTCGCCACCTTGATTTGTTGAGCTTTACTCCTGTAAACACACCCTACATACATACCAATTAGAATCACGTTTAACAATACAGTTATTTTTGGAAACTAATCCCTGGATATAAACTAAATTCCCGAAAAGCCAATCACGTGTAGCAAAGCTTACTTCTGTTCAATGAACAAATATTGACAGAACTCATACAACACTTTAGGAAATCTCCACTGGATAATGGAAACATTGCAATATTCCTTATCAGCATGTATGTGTGCACATTCGGACGGTAATATGTTGTGATTCCATATACCACTAACATATTACAAAGTTGCTTTTGTGTCGGTTACGGTGTGACAGACCAGTTGCCCTCAAAACTGAACACATGTATAAAAAGACGAACCAGCTACTGGAACATTAACTTACTGTCGTCGGATTTGAACATGCGATGCACCTACATGCTTTGTAAAATATACTGCTTGTTCATAATTTGTACACATGCATTACATGGTTTCGTATCCTATACATGTTAACAAGTATAACCGAAAAGAAGTCATTTTAAACTAGTTTTCAAACTGATAATTGGAGCATGCATGCTTATGAGGTGGTATATCTTACTGTCATCCGTGAGCTCTGTAATATTTTGTTACATTTGTTTGGCATGGAAAATGTATAACAGATTGTACCAGGTGTTACTGTGGTATTTGCATTTCACGAAGCCGTAATATTTTGAACATGTGGTGCACTAAAACGTTGCTCTAGGCTGTGTACAAATTTGATGTATATTAACCGATTTATCTCAGCCGCGTTACTGAATATATACATTGTGGAACTGTGTGATCTCTTTTTCAGAGGGCTGACAAAATTGACAACCGATTAAGACAATTGTGCGCCATTTACTCAATCTTCTAAGTTATTCCAGAATCGCAACAGTTTGACTTATCACGCTAGACATGTAAACGTAATAGTTGATCCATGGGATAATTGATTGTGAAGCAATTTTTCAGTGTGTGCATTTACTATCCGCAACCGCAATGTAGTTAGTAGACCCATTGTTACTGTATACAGGGTTAACGCGTTAAAAGTAACATGTCGAATCACATTTGCTTAGAAAGGGATACATTGAAAAACAATATATTTGTCACCTGTTGAACTGTTAACTTTCAGTGGCAGCCTCCAAAATTTTTAGAAGCGATATTTCTGTTTTAAAAACTATGTTTAAAAGCAACAAGCTCTGATTGAGATATTTTACCGATTTGTTTCAAACACCTAGGTATATGAATGAAGAGAACAATAGGCTGATATTGCAATATCGGTTCACGTTGTACATAGACAAACCAACTAGATAAGTCTGTATGACGTAGTTTTGTCATTTCAGCAGTACAGTTCGAGTAAACAGGTACCTGAAAAGAGATACAATTTTAGATGACATTTAGCGACTTGCTGTCAACAAAAAGAGTTGTGGTTACAATAAATTGCATAGAATGTTTGTTTTTTTAACAGAACAGTCTCCATTCATAACTGTATGCCAACATAGTTTAAAACTTGCACACTTGAATGTAGTTTTGAATTGATAAAATAACATTGAAATAATGTTGAACATAAACATGCATCCAAACCACGCTGCATTATGATTTTGTGACAGAATGTACTTGGTCTAAAAATTGCGTGAAACTAACTTGAAAAGAACGTGAACAACGCTGAACTACGCCAAACGATCCTTTCAGATAAAGTTTCTTGTTATATTTGTTTATGTGCAAAATGATTGAAAATAAACTTATGCTAATATGATTTAATCTTGCAGCGTGATTTGAACCTGTTCTAAAATGCATGTTGTGTTATATCTCTATTAAAATGTTTATATTTCTATGTCGAAAAGTTACAACTGCAATAGCCTGACCGGTCTGTTGCTCATTGATCCGTTAAAAACCTGTTGTCTTCTGCGAAGTACATATGTCTTGTAAAATATTTCGCTGCAGGGTACAGTGATAATCTAACAATTACTGGTTAACGTCTACTACAGGAGTTTGCATTTAACCGCTCTAAAGAACAGGAATAATGTCTCTGATAAGAAGAAAGGCATGTGGGAGTCGGAGTCAATGCCGAACAAGAGGCTGGATGTACAATCCACAATAAACCGGACTCAACACAGAAGTAACGAATGAGTCACCTTTGTTGTCATATGCAGGCGTATCAACTGAACTCAATATGGCAGCTTCATGGACAACTGGGTGGCTACACACAGTGTCGTACTGAGTTACATTCTGTGGCTAGTACAGTTATATCGCATGAGGTGAACGGTGTCGGTGGTTCTCACAAAACCAGAATTGTCCACTTTCGGAACAAGCTCGGTGAACAGTCGTCCTGGACGGATTAAACGACACACTAGTACAGTGGTTCACCGAAGGTCAAATGACCATTGATAGGAAGAAATCATCATCTATCCAACTTTGATGGTGATGCATTTTAACCTGTCTGACAGATTTTGGGATATTTAACTGATTTTAGCCTCGGGAATTATGCTCAAATCTTGCGTTACTGATGAGAGGGTTGTGGACGCTGGTGAATGAAACAAACAGACGAAAGGAGAGGAAAGTCTTGGCCACCGTTTTTTCAAATGAAACTTCAGACTGCCCTTGAAACTTTATCCGGTTGATTATTCAGAAGCAACCGTTTTTATTTTTAAATCAAAGCGTGACATTCCAATCTAAACGGCTAAACTCATTCAAAGTTACACAGCGATTTTTCTGGTTTGTGAATTCACAGTGAACTAACAGTCAATTTTCAATTTCGATCGTGCAGAGCCGCTGCTTCGTTTACCGAGTTCAAAATACAGCAGATTGAAGACACTGCATTTGCCACCACATCAACAGATCATCAGTTATTGTTACGTGTCATTCATGCCCCACCATCGGAGACCAAAGTGGCTGTGTGAACAATAAACGCAATGGGAATTCCTTAGTAACTTACGACCTTCATTCACATTGAGTAAGTCACCGACAAACCCAAATGAGACTTCCTACGGTATTTTAATCGTTGTGGATCATTCTCGCAAGTAGACTCTTATAAAGTGCATGTGAACTAAATGTTATTCCCGCAAGTAAGTCGCAATTCGAAAGACTCTTCATACACCAGGTGCAAGCAATAACACAAACTTACATGTACTGTTTCCAAATAAATGGCCGATTCGTGCAACACAATTAATACACGAGATATCAACCATGTGTATATTGAATCACTGGTCGACTATGCAACAATCATGGCAGTCCCCGCACCTCTAACTACCTGCATCTGGTGTTATCGAAAAGGCGTTGGTGTCAACGATTCTGCAGTGAGTGCCCAACCAAGTTGGATATTTTAGTTACCAAGAATAGGACAAGACTGATTTCAGTACTACCGATCCGCACTATCTGTAATTGACCCGATATTTGGCTAGTTGTATCAGTAAGTATGTCCGACCGCGTCCAACAGCCAAAAAAGATCAAATAACCCGAACATCGTGTAATCTAACATTATGTTAACTTGTCAATTCAAAATCGCCTTAGGGGAAAAGAGTACCGGAATTAATTTACTTCGCGCGCTTATGATGAAATGACTTAATTTCGTAACTGATGTCAGAATCACCTCAGCTGTCGGTTAGGAGTCGTCCAGAGAATCAATATGGGCAACAAATGTGTCCAATCGGTTTAACAGTATGTCTGGAGAGGACATTGTAATCAATTTGCTTCCGGTTTGACAGATGAAGTCAAGTTACGCAAGTATTAACAAAAGTTATGGATACACCTTTTTTAAGGTGTTCTGTGTTTGCATAGTTGTTGGCCACTTGGAAGTATCTACGCTAAAGGCTCAAACAGTTGCAGCCGCGCAACAAAAAAACTCGCTGCAGAAATTAAGTTAAACAAACTCGCAAACCAATAGATGGGATGCAAAACGTGAGGTGATGTAGCAATTGTTGCCGATGAAAACTGCATATTAGTCTTTCTGTTCTGAGAAACATCTGAAAGAGTTGGTAACAGAACACCTCACTTGAGTAAAAAATCTCAGGACTATTCCGAACGACTGGTAACCATAACTTTGTTCAGTGCTGAGAGGTAAGTCAACTAAGCTTCGGAATGACGGTCTGTTCTTACCACAGAAAAGGCCAGCATTTAAGAGTGCATTTATATTGGTTTAGAAACTTCAGCTCTCTCCGTAAACACTACTTGAACCATCAGAGTTTTTGCCTTTCACAGAAAAACTAAATTTATTTTACGTTTCAAATGTGAAGATTAGTAGATTTTTACTGCATTCATCTTGGCTTGGGAAAACAAACGCCCATTTCTAAGATGAGTGTTGAGCGCTTAAATAAACCGATTACACTTTTCGCGGTTCCATCTTCTGCAACCAGTTTACATTTATTGAGCAAAAGATATGTAGCTGAGTAAATTGATATTTGGAAGTCTAAATGCGATGCATTAATCAGTTACATCTTTTGCTTAAATAAACCTTCGGTTTTTGTAGTGAACGATTCAAAAACCGAAAGAAATTTATTCGGTCACTTATTTTTTACGAACTTTAATAAATATATGCCTTGTTGTCCGTTGTCTTATTCAGGCACATTTTGTAGACATAAAATTGCTGTCTGAGGGCGGCAGGGGCTGCTGTCAAATTTCACTGTCATTATTTTGGATTTGGATGAGTGCACATCACATTTTTTTCCGAAGTCTCACATATATTTCGAATTTTCCGGAGAATCTAGAAAGATGTGAACTTTGTCATTCTACTTTTGCCCATCAGATAATTTGATCCGTAAGAAGACCGCGTAAGTGACAAACTTTTAGTTATTAATTTTGGAAAACATTTCGTTCTTAGACAATTCCGATGACTACATTCCAGTCGAACAATAATGCATTTCTAACGTTGGTGGAAAGTGCCGCACATTTTTCTTCTACAATTTTAATGAGTTTCTATGTTGTCATCCGATATCTCTTACTTACGATGGTAGTCTGTCAACTTAATGGAAAGGGAAAATATAGTAGGCTGTGATTGGTGATCAAGTCATGTTATCGCTATTGATAGGCATTATTTGCTTAAAAATTTCATACGCTTAATTACAAGAAGGGCTTCGAAGAAAGCTCACACTAACACTTACTAGTCTTTATAAGGTTATTCTGACAACATAACTTTTTATGTAGAAAAGTGCCGAAATTTTCATAGCCAAACCGAAAATAAACGACAGGAAAGTACCAAGAATTTGACAACGGTCAGAGTGAGTACCAAATTAACTTGTTTTCTTGCGAATAACTTCAACGATGACAGTCTTCTTCGGACAATTTACTAGATTCACAATTGGAAGCAATCTTTACGAACGCAGTTACTCACTGGAACGTTAAAACATTACTATTGCTATCAAACTTAGTCGTGCGTGCAAGAATAACCACGTTATTTTTAACCGGTGCATCAAAAAACGGTTTTGCATCCTCCCTCTCCTAAGCGACGGCAACCTTGCCCATCAATGTGTCAACAGAAGAAAACTAACGTTTAGCTCGTGTCAGTGTAAATTAGAAATCTGTCGCTTCAGGCGCACTTAATATTATTTTCAGCATTGTTGAACTATTCTAGTAATCCTGTCGTTTAAATTAATTTGTAGTTATCGACAATAAGCTGAAAACTTAACAATCCTTTGTGTCATATGACCTTCACTGTTTGTTTGATATAGTGATCTGAGAAACTCAAACCTATTCATATTCTCATCTCTGATCTGAAGTAGGGTGACTGATTGATTAGGTGTCGCCCTGAGGAAATCACTGGTTTTCTACAAAATTCAGGAATAACAAACTTTTTGTTGTGGATACTTCAACTTTCACAGGAATTAATTCTGTCTGCTACTGCTCCGGCCACTTTTGATCACTTCGCTCGTATAATCCTTTCCACTACGTCGCTGAGGAAGTAGAACAATCCTGATACGATTATCTTAACTGTATAAAAACTTATTCATTAATGTACTTAATAATAAAAACCACGTCTGATGAATGGTCGAGGATTTGGTTGATTTCAGGTCGAACATAAATCTAATCTGATCGCAGCCTTCTCATTCAGGTAATGTTTTATATACATCATACCTGGTTGCCCAGATGCTTTTAAATGTCTTGTATGACATTTTCTAACGAGGTGTTGCGAATCATTTCCTGAAACCCATAGCTATCTTGCGTGTGCTGCTGACTGGTCTGACTAAAATTATGGCATGTTACATACGATTACCAGAGAAGATATTACAACCAGAAATATCACAAAAATCAGTAGCTTTAGTTCATGTGTTTTACATTCGAGTTATCCCAAAAACCACCATACTGTTGCAAGTTGTCGCTAGCTCTACAATTGTGTGAGTCATCTGGATGACTTTGGGATCAGATATAGATAGGTAACATCGTGTAATCGAATATTCAACAAGAGATCCTTATAGCTCAGTAGGTCGATCAGACCATAACACTGAAAAGCGGAATTGACTACCTAAATGTTTCTTGTTCAAAGAGGAAATATCAACAACAAAATTCCTGACAGACCCCAATTGTTGATAGAATCGATTTTCACATATTTTTTCACACAACAAATTCACTGTAACACATAAGTTATTGTGGAACGCGTACAAGTGATCGTTATGCGAAACCAAAGGTATGACGTGAGTAGAGAACAATTTGCGTATTTTTTAATGCAACGTCATTTTATAATTATGAAATTTGACACAACAAAACGCATCAGAATGGAAACGGTTTATTACTTCGCAGTCGTAATAAATTGGTTATACAGCATTTTTCTCTCAGACAATTTGGTAAACATTGACTAAGTAATAAACATTTGTTAACTATTTCAAGACGTCAATATTGACAATTTTCACACTCTTCGTATTTTTAATAGTTACAGTAAATATAGACAAAACTAAGAGTTATGCTATGTTGTTTTACCAATAACAGTTTGCGTTATTAAACAATATGAATATTAACACTAATATTTTATTGTCACAAAATAAAATGTTTGTTGCTGAATGATTTGTATTTGAGTTGTTCGATAAGAGAAGGAAAGAATGATGTGAAAAGTTATCAGCAATCACCTGATAATCAGCCACTAGTCTACTGTTTCACCGTTTTTCTAAACGGCGCGTCGATAAATCTGTCACTTGTTTTCCACGTACGGAAAATTCCTGTTTATATTCTAAGTAGAGAACTGGAACTAGTAGACGTCCTCTAGTTTTTCAACTGTTTTTCATTGCACACATTTAGTTATTACTTATAAACTGCATTCGCTTGTTTTAATAAGCAAGATACGAGACAGAATGCTGGACAAACATGAAGATGATACAGATTGACCATGACCAGTGGTAGAAATGCAGACATGTTTAATCGATTCTATAATGCAGAACACTAATCATGAGATGTCTATTGGTCTATTTATGCGAAAACGTTTTAAGTCAACTTTGTTTGCAAATAATAGAAGCAAACGAGATCTATAGAATTATATACTTCATAAACAATATAAAAAGCCGTTCCAAAAATTATGCTTAGAGGCCTTTACGACACACAGAGTAAAAAATAGATGAAACTTAATTTCAGAAAAATATGCAATATCTGAGCAATATCTGATAAATGTAGTTGAATAAAAAATTACACAAGCATTTCCCATAAAAACATTTCACGAAGTACGACGAATAGCCATCGATTAGTGAGCAAGCCCGTTTACACGTGATCTGTGTATTTTAATTTGCGATACGGCGACAACTTTTCCGATGATAGACGTCGTATCAAACATATTTCTCGGTGGTGTTCACTGATGGACCGTGGTTGTAGCTGATTTTTGTGGTGTTTTGTTACAGCGGTTTGCCTCAGCTCAAAACCTCCTCATCAAATGCTTCCTTCCGGCAGTCCGCTTTAACAAATGTGACAACAGTTACATTCATCCACTCTACGAAAACATTATAAAATGGAGTTGTCTTTGAGCAGAATTTATCTGTGTCATTACCAATGTTGTGACCACAAAAGACGCTTGGCCTGCAAAGTTGTTTATTGCACGAACTATCGTACAGGTTATGTTAAAACAGTGCGTACACATTATTCCGATAGTCGCTTCTGGTCCATCGTATTCTTGGCGTTGAGGCTTGCTCCTTAGTTCCGTAATGTACGTAATACACTACTCACAGACGAGGCTGCCTGTATACAGCACTAATATTATGTTGGTTAATTCTACATTTTATTCAAACCAATTCGAATATTCGGGTACGTAATCTAACAAGTTCAATTAATCTCAACCTTTAGTGGATAAAACTTAAATGTATAACATCGGACAAACGGAGCAGTGTTCATATGTGATCGCAGCAATCGATTTCCGATGTGTTAATTAGGAAGTTGCATTCGAAAAAGGCACGCTATTCGAATGTCTTCTCGTAATTTATTTGCAGCGCATATTAGGTGATAAGCAATAGATGTTCTTTTTTTAGTGTCAGTTGAGTATCATCTAAACTTAAAGTCAGCTATCGCAGTCGCGGAAAATCACTGAGCTCTTTTTAGAAGGATGCAATACACCCGAGTTTCGGTCTTTTCAGAGGTCGTCAGGAGCACATATCCCTATCACAGCCAGGACTAGAAACCTGGTCAAACTTCAAAGGGGCGACCGTGTTGATCATTGCGCTATCGACCTAACATAACTAATTGAATCTTTATGTAAACGCTTGACTGCAGTCACTTGTGGGTATTGCAGAGATTACCAGATCGCCTGTAGAGGATGTACCTTAACTATAACTTATTTCGATTGATGACTGCATGATCACAACGTCTGTTCTAGTTGAAATCACGAAAATCTTTAACTTGTTCAGCTAAAGTTTGTTTAATTGTGAGTGGTGGGGAATTGCGACCTCATTTGTTACATCTCCTTTCGAAAAGAAACAATACACTCGGTATATGAGTTGGTTCAATTTAAACTTCTCAACTACTTATTGGTGGCGGAAATTATCACTTTCCGGTTCAAAGCCAATCTTCAACTCTGAACCCAAGAGCAACATTCTTCAGAATAAGTCAAAGTGTGCAGTTCAAGCGAATCGATCCTGTCCTCTGAAATTGTTGCTCGTGATTCATAACTTCTTTTGTAGATGTATTGGCAAATGGATACTTTTGATAATCGAGAAAACCTTCTGTATTGCTACCTGTACGAAGAGTTGAGGAGGACTGTCCAACAGCTAATTGAACTGCAATATCAAGTTCAATAGAAAAGCAAACTAGACTATCCAGCACCGGAAGTGATCACGCATGAGATAAATCTATGACTTTACAGTTTCTTAGGTTGAATAAATCATTTCAGCATAAAAGCGATATTACAATCGCATCAGCAAATACCACATCTAGTGGACAAGTTTAGCATATACTTTCTAAAGAAAAGATGATCGGGTTATTTCGCCCAATGTTGTCACATCTCAGTTATCCTTTGTTTAATTAGTTCGGAGTAAAAGCTTTGTGGTTCGGGCGATATATAAAAATAAAAGCTTTTTCATTAACTGTCATCTTTTTAATAACGTCTTTAGTAAGTAACCGGAACTTGTATTAAATCTTCGTAATGTTCAAAAAACTGTTCAAGTCATACAACAACTGTCTCAGTGTGTACGAATTTGCCATGAAAATCGCGTTCTTAGGTAAGTTTTTTATATTTCAGAAAATTAGTTATTTCGCCTAAGACTTAAACACAGATCGCTTGGTTTACACCACTATTCCTTTCAACAGGCCAATATGACCGTTACAAGTTTTCACACATTAGTATAGCCGGAACAGTTGAAAACCTAAAACCAATTATAATAGTCTTACATATAATCTAACGCATTTAAATTATGTCAGTGCAATATGGTTAATTTTGAGTTGTGATTCGACTTTACAAAAGCCAAAATGAGTAGACAAGCCAGTATATGGACAAAAACAGCGTTACTCTACATGCTTATAACGCCCTACCATTAATTACGAAAAATCGATTGTAACGCACTAGTTTATTTTATTCACATTCCTGATGAGTAACACGCAATGGGGTACTTCTGACAATTCCGACTTTCTACGCATAGTCGCATTGTTCGTTGCAACATTTCAGAACAATAGTCACGCGATGAACTGCTAACGTTCAATCGATTATTTCTCATCAATGGTTACATTGTTTGCTGCCGTTTTGGAACTAGATTGAAATCGAATGCGTCAAACGCACACCAGGAAATGCCAAACCCCTACCATTTAGGAAAATATAATTCACACTAGATTCTGTTTGTACCTATCATAGTTCAGACAGAATGAACGAGTAAACGAAACAAGCAGTCGACGTGTTTATTCTCTAGTTATAAAGGGCAAGTGATCAGGGTATACCTATGAAAGTGAGTGAATAGAAGTCAAGAGGAAATTACGAATATATTTGAAGATAATTATGATGTAGCAGACGACGTTCCTGTGGACATTAGATAACATTTCCTCACTGGAACTCGAAGTCTTCATTAATGGAAAAGCAAGTGGTGCACTCCGATTATCTGCAAATTAGTTCGTGAATCTAAAAATTCCCAATCGATTTCATGTACCTCCCAGTTATCTAGGCGAGGTAAATTTTTTCACACCTTAGGCGCTAAAAATTGAGAAGGTTCTGGAGATTGTATCTTTATGTCAGCACATAAGGTCAAATTTGTTTCCTTTTATTTCCCAAACGCAAATGCATCTTCAGTGAATGGTAAGATGTTGGCTAGAGTGTGAACATCGAGTAGTATGAAGACAGTACGAGATAGTCCTATTCATCAAGATGACAAAATTTCAAAGTTACATTGAAGGAGCTCAACTATTAGATGGAACTTATAACCATAACTACTGGTCCCAAATACTTGTCCACATTCAGCATATTCGTTTCAAATGTCGTTTACCAAGCTTGGTAGAACTGAAAGTCATCGTCTTATTTTGTGGTTGTTTGCCAAGTTATTTTGAACTTATTGTTTGCTTCTATGTTTTTCAAAAGGTTGATATTTTGTCTCTTCATTCTAAGTCATGCGCTTTCTGCAGTTTTTACACAGTAACTTCCACGTCAGTTCATATACTGCCTTGAAGGTTTCCACCATCTTCCACCGTTCCATTGGTAATTAAACCATTAAGAAACCATAGTGTTGCTGAGATGATATGGACGGACATGCGTGGTCCATCATTTAACACGATTCTCTTGCTTATGAAAGTCTTACTTCTGTGCTGTTCCTTGTAGTTTCACGAGGTAATTCCCGGACAGTTGATCCGGCAAGTCCGTGTGAGCCATACAGCACTTGAACAGTGATCAGTCAGACGGATGGCATTTTGATGCGCAATCTTCACGCCAAATTTTTGGGCGATTAAATAAGTTTTGTTCATTATAAAATGAAGTATTTGCATCTTTTTATCTCCCATTATTTTATGTAATCTTTTCCATTCCACTTTCCCTATGGAATGTACATTATATATTTGTGAGCCAATTTTCAATATTGAGACTAGTGCTGGAATTACTAGCTCAAGTTGATTTTTATCCTATTTTCAAAAACGTGAATAAATTGTGTAAACTCTGTAAACTAGACAGTCACGCAAAGCAATTTTAGTCTTGCGATGTTTGTCCTCGTCCGTCAAATCATTCCCATTCAACTTTACCCTAGATTATCGCAAATAAATATATTCAGTAATTCCCACGAGGCAATTCGACTTGCACGCTGGAAAAAACGAATTTCGCAGAATGATACAGCCATGCAGTTAAAAAGGCGTATTTTTAATTAACAGTCATTCACTAATTTGTTTGCAAAATTATTCATTAAAGTTATGTGGATGAAGTGAAAACGTCCCCTTCTATTAATTATCACAAAACACACCGCATTCTACCCATGCAGAGTATTTTCCTAATAATTTTTTCTGTTGTAAATGTTTCCTAGTAACCACTGGACTAGAACTCTGTAATATATGTATATGAAGACTTTTATAATCATCTTTCTGAGTCTGCTGACGTTCTTTCGCTTACGGGAGGAATCTAGAAGCAGAAGAACATCGACGAGAGCAACACTTGATAATCAGCTCTGTAACATTGATCTGTCTCACTGCAGGCGTGGTCACTGTATCCCCTGTCAGTTGTCGTAACTGCAGTAAGGCTGACAAGCAGGCAAAATGTTTTGAAGACAGTGAGCGTGGGTATAGTCTGAGTTGTTCGGACATTAGTCAGATCAATAATAGTGGACAGGACCATGATTTTTGTGGTTGACGCCTACACGGTTCATCGGAGTCCGAATTACAAATCTTACATCGATGAACACTATACTTGTACATGGTAGCCGTCAAATACAAGTGTTCACACGTGTGAAAAGCTGTGGTAGTCACCCAACATTATTTGGGCGATGTGCTGGTAACTTGCGTATGATTAACTACTGGGTCAATATCTCTCGAGCAACTCATTCTGAAGGTTGTATCCTTGTCTACCAAGACAACATGGATTTCACTCGTTCTAGGTTGAATAACAGCTGAAACTTCATAGTCATAATATCAAACACCCATAATAAATAGAACCCGCTGGTTGCAACGTGGTCAGATATAACAGAGCGGCTCACAGGAAGTGTCTTAAACAGGCAAACTACAACATATCAGATAGTGGTCTCGTTCATATTCAATCTTCTCACGTACTTTTTGGGTTGTATTTATCCTAGTTCCACAGGTTAACGACGATTTGCAGCCATACAACATGAAAAATCAATAACTGGTGAAAATATAACTTATTCATACAGATTGGTTGCAGACTACTGAGAGTGTTTGCGGAGTTGTATACGTTTGCGTAAAATTAATTACCGCTTACAGCAAACGGCCTGCTAGTTTGTTGTTGAAAAAAATAAGTTGCCAGCAACACGGATTTTTGGCTTATGCTAAGTGGTGCACAAACACTCTGGTCCTTAGCTTGGAATCCTTCATCCACACTAAGCTTGCCGTTTGTAACAAAGCCGTGAAACGTTCAGTGGATGCCACCATGTGGCATACCTCCTATCCGGATGTAGCTTCTAACCTGAAAATAAAAAAATGTTTCAGTATTTGGAACGTGAAGTAATTGCTACAGTCTGCATGAAAGTCATCGGGTTGATACTATTCGAAAACTGCAACAACATTTGAAAGGTTGTGAAAGAAGAAAATTGAACGATTTCCCTTGGCTATCTCCGCTATAGCTAACATGGTTTCATAAAGGTGTCAAAATTAAACGTTCGGACGACTTTAATAAGACTACAATTTGCGAATTGTTAATTATTACTGAAGAAAGCTGGTCTTCGGGCTTGTTTATAGCTGAAACCTCAAGCATTTAAGCTGTTTTATCATTACTACTAACCTCTAAAGGTTTGCAACGACTGGGACATGGACAAGCAGCATCGATAGATTTGGAAACCAAAAACTGTTGGTCTTGTAACTTCACCATTGAATGGCTTACCGATCAATTCAGTATCTCGCGAACTCCGAGCTTGCCAACATAAGATGTAGTGCGGTCAACTAGTAAATGGTCAACGGTAACTGGAAACAGTCCCTAGTTAGTTAGCTGCTGATTATGTTACTGGTCTTTTGGGCACATATACTCCACACTATACCGAGCATCTGATTTGACACTTCGTTGAAATTATGTCAAATTACTTTGATATTATGCAGCTTATCTTTGCTTCATAAAAAGTTGTGTGTAACTGGAACAACTAGCAAAATGAATAATGAAGACAGCAATTCACATCTCGTTCTTAACTTTAAAGTTGTGGTTTATTTTCAAAGTGTGACCAGCCTTTTGTTACTGGCTTCAAGTCACCAAGTAAGGTCATGTAAATAGCGTCACCGCCCATCACGCCAGTTTTTCACTTACCTATGAAGTTTGTGCGTATATGTGATGGCTATGATATGTATACCAACAGTGATATGTACAATCGTCGGAGGTGAGGGGAATGAAAAAGACAAAGCTGATAATCTTGACAGCGAATGCGCCACTAAATAACTTACGTTATATTGTACCTACTAATTTATCATTACCAACTAGCCTGTTTCCTTCATAAAAATATTTTTGAAACGAATTCAGTTCCTTCACACATAACAGTAAGATAGCTGTTCCATATGTTAGGGTTTCTGAACGCAAGTTATTATTTCAACAACTAATGCAGCAAATCGGAGTTATTGTCTGTTGCTTCACTGAGTGATTATCAAATGGAGCTTAGTGACAAAACGTCCTTATCTTGTAACTCCATCGGATATTTGGTTACTAAGACATCCGAAACCTGAATAACATTGTGGTTTTAATGTATAGCTCTATGCAAACCACCGTTGCAGAAATGGGGGACGTGTCTGCTTGCATTACATTACCATGCAAGGATGTTATTCACCTGCTAAACAAAACCTGTATATTGCGTTTTTGAATCATTCAACAGTGAATTCAGCCCCCATTTACCCAGCTTCTCTTTCGCTTTGTCTCTCCGCTACACAACTCATGTGTTGAAGATTAACAGACAAGCAGTGCAAATTCGTAATTTGGAAGAAGCACACTATCGTGGATGTAATTGCACGCGGGTTGTCAAACTGGTGGTAGACAAGTAGATTGCCAGTATTGGTTGACAGAGAGGTAAGATGGTGCGATGTGAGCCCTGCTCACAATTATATCAGGTTTCTTATTGTACTATGCTTTTTAGGCAGCCTTGTTTACCTGAACGCATTACAAGCCAGTTTTGCCCTTACTACGGTATTCATCTTAACACTGCTATCCAAAAGAGATAAATGTACGTATGAATGAAATAAATCCATTTTGTTTCATGTGAGAACATTGGTGTTGTATTCATTGTCGTTCCCTCATGAAGTTCGAACTGTGATTTCGTTGCAGAAAGAAACCACTGTCGGGCGGCAAGAACGAAAAAACCCTAGTCTGTTCTTATGTTGATTAGGTTCGTCATTAGCCATTTTTCGTTTATTTTGAATCAGGTTTGATTTCCGTGCCAGTTGCAATTGATGTTTGACTGCCCCACTCCCGTGAGATAATCAGGGTAAGCGGCAACACTGTGAATTTTCAGTATGGGCCGCCAGGAATAATGGTACGAAAAGTCTCAGCCGTGGGATTCAGTAGGTACAGGGAGGGTCTGGTTTTAAGATCAGCCAGAAGAGACAACTAAGCTGTGATGCCATTGAAGCTGTTTTTGTCGTGAGGTGCAAATGCTTGAGATATCGAAAATCACCAGAAGCACCCACTACATTCTGGTCCGCGCGTACTAATACCCGGCCGATTCGGCGCATCAGAGTGAGGCAATCGCCTCTTGATCTACTGGTTTCCATACGTAACTTGAATTTCGACATATAGTGTATCATGAATCGTTCACTTGATTGGTTCAGTACTTTTCTGTATTGATCAATGAGACTGACTTACTTCGCGCTTTTGACAAAAGGATCGAGAAAACTCGTTCGTTACAGGTTTCGTCTAAGGATATTTAAAATAGTTGTATCACGAGACGGTAACACTTTGTTCACTATCTTCAATCATAAACGTCAAATCTTAAAGCACACAGAACGCGCGTGCACAGAGAACAGTGAATATATGGTGGACGACTGTCCAAGTCAAGTCAAGTTACAAGTACATCTTATAGTGGGAGATGAAACATTGTCGGTTCTTAAGTGAAGAAATTGCCTGCAGCAAAGGTTCTGTACACATGGGAATAGTGAGTAACATTGTTTAGAGCAATGCGCGCAGTTTTTGATTTTTCTACACAATAACACCTCAAGTGGATTGTCTAAGATATCAATGTAACCTACTTAATCTATGCATCTTGTAGCGGGCGAAAATGTACTGCAACGTATCTATTTAGCTGTTTTTGCGATGACGATGAAAAGTAGTACCATACACATCATGCATTGAAATCCATTTTCAGTCGGTATTTGTCCTAGACTACGATCAGTTATACCGATAGAATACTACTGCAACAATAATTGAAAATTATCCTACAAAACTAGGTTTCGAATGTAAGCAAACTGAACAACAGTTGCGATTGTATTTATCTATCGCAGTTCAACCGTGGGTTGGACTCAATTTTAAAAAAATATACTTTTCGAGTTACATCAAGCGAGGTAGTCGCCTTTGTAATATAGGCACATATATACCAAAACCATAAAAACCGTACACACTACAGTCATTACAGATTTTTCTGATGTGAAATTCGAAAAACCTTTGGGCGAAAAAATATTTGCGACCAACAATTCCTTCAACATTTTGTCATCATCTTATAAACGGTTGTTGGGGTAGATCTTTAGTATCCTTGGAAGTAGTGTACACCATATACATAGCTTCTTCTCCGCCAGTGCAAATATAAAAGTTATGTAGACTACTTTCAAGTGAGTTACGTCCACGTGTTCGAATTTCAAACGATCATGCAGCGCACTGGGCTTTAGTGTGAGTCATTTAGCCATCTGAGGAGTGTGAGTGCTTGCCACGTCTCTCAGTAGCAATTTATGCAATTTGTTGCTAAAGTCTAACATGCCAAATGTTTCCAAGATAAAATCAAAACTTGAAAGATACTGACCGGAACACAGTTTTATTACATAAATATGGTTATTTGTGACGTGAGACGTGTCGGCAAGCGAGAACGAACGCATTCCTTATTAACACAGTTTTTTGCTGTTTGCATAAACTCAAAAGAATCCCTAAGATTATGAATCGCTAGTTTTTCCTAATTGATTATAACAACTCGGTCAACCATTATGCCATCACGTGATACGGTGATTTACACATATTTAAAATCGGCCGTAGCGGCATTCCGTTTTTATACACTTTAGGTAGTCCATAACGCCTGGGAATTACACTGTATACTGGTCTAATCCCTTCGAAGGTAGTTGGATGAATCAGTTCTTGTTGGTTCATACATCCCAATGTTACCGTTAATGCCTTTCCGATGACAACTGTTTTGTTCATTAAGTCTTCATACAAACGACGTTTTTAATCTGTCATTAGCGCAATTTTTAGCCAAATAATCAGCTCTGTCTAGAATGACGATCCCAGTACCTTTGTCAGGTCTGGATATTGTTATACTCTGATTTCGCCGTAATCAGTCGTTGTAGGGAAGTTGCTTCAAGGTTAGTGTGATTTCAGGTACACCTACGTAACAGATCAATTCAGACCATTGATGCATGGCCACGGGAAGTTCAGCGTTTTGACCAAAGGCTTTGTAAGTATAACAGAGCTGAGTGTTAACAGATTGCATTGGCTTCTGTGATGACCAGAAAGCGACTAGTGACCCACTTTGATTGCGTTTCACACAATCGATAGATCGGCTTCAACAAATCGGCCGTGTTGATGAGATGGTTTGATCCGACCAAATACGCAGCAACTGCCGATGAGCAAGCATTTATAAATCCTCGGGCTGGCCATGCCGGATGATTTTCCGGCATGCGTTTAGATATTCGCCTTGTTGTACGGCCTATATAGCTTGTTCCACAGGAACAAACGACACGGTAAACACAAAAACAAGCAGCATATATAGGCGGTAGATCTTTCAGCTGGGGACGCCAAACTGGTGTGGAGGTAAATCGTACGTCTAACGAGTGATGAAACACTTTTTATTAAGGCTACGTCAAGTCTCCTGATTATATTCTCAGCACGCTATTGCTTTTGAAAGGCAACGTAATATGGAGTTTTTCTGTCTATAGTTTGCGGTATATCTTTCTGCGTGCTAATTATCATGTGCTTATAGATAAACTTTTCTGGATAACCATTTTCAAGTAGTGTGTTGATTATTAACTGTTTTTCTTCTTCCATGCTGTCCTCTGAATATATATTTTACGGCTCAATCTAGCAAATATCGGACTAAATTCTTCTTCTTCTAAGGTAAGAAAATATTGAAGTTGGTACACTGTCCCGACCAGGTTGCTTTACGACTTATCGTTTTATTATGCTGTCCTGAAGACAAGATATGAACACGTCTAAAAACGCCATATCTGGTGATGATTCGGGTCCTAGAGTAGAGCGGACATTTTTGTGGGCACTGTTGAAGTGCATCAATGTTTCATTGAGGCATTTGGATTCTTACGAGAAGTAGGGCATTTTTGGCTTGTTTCACATTCATTGAACATCACTCACAATTGATTTGAGCTATGGCGTTCTCATTGACTTTCCGATCGGCCTCCTTCGAAAAGAAGCTCTAGACTCAAGTTTCGCTCTAATTAATGTTGTCGTTATTGGATGAACTTTCTCCTACAGTTTTATCATCAAGACTGAAATGTTGCTGTCGTGAAAGTAAACATGGCTAGTTGGAATTAGAAAGTCTACTATGAAACTTTCGTAACCAACTGATCGATCTAAAACCGACGTCAGCTGTTAATGTTGAGATGCTCAAGTTGAGATGCTCAGTTCAATCACGTTATCAGAGCTTGACCTGGAAAACCACAAGTGAAAGCCTACCCACTCAGCAGCACCCAACCTCACTGGACTCCCTAGGGCGGAATCGCAATATAATACACTCCAGACCTGACAAAGGTACTGGGATCGTCATTCTAGACAGAGCTGATTATTTGTATGAAGACTTAATGAACAAAACAGTTGTCATCGGAAAGGCATTAACAATGACATTGAGATGTATGAACCAACAAAAACTACCTTCGAATGGATTAGACCAGTATACAGTGTAATTCCCAGGCGTTATGGACTACCTAAAGTGTATAAAAACGGAATGCCGCTACGGCCGATTTTAAATATGTGTAAATCACCGTATCATGTAATGGCATAATGGTTGACCGAATTGGTATAATCAATTAGAAAAAACTAGCGATTCATAGTCTTAGAGATTCTATTGGGTTTGTCGAAATGTGGTTATCTCTGCATCTGTCTGCAAAACTGTTGTAAAATGTCGACCTACTATAAGCCGTGATCAGAGAACTATTGACTCCTCTGGCGCTTTCTTCAATAAAATGGTTGCTGTCATATTCTATCAGCAAGGAAATTTCCTCTCTAGCAAGTCAGGTTCAATGACGGTGACAAATGTGTGAAACGTAAAACCGTAATTTCTATGTATGTGTTTTCTGTTCGGCTTTTACGAATCGTCATTCACCGGACCATTGTTCAACTCCTTTTCACTCTTTTGGATGACACGCATTATAACTCGATACGAATGGTTCATCTGTCTTAAGGTGAG
Source organism: Paragonimus skrjabini miyazakii (assembly GCA_014338405.1). Classification (NCBI taxonomy): domain Eukaryota; kingdom Metazoa; phylum Platyhelminthes; class Trematoda; order Plagiorchiida; family Troglotrematidae; genus Paragonimus; species Paragonimus skrjabini miyazakii. Next base: position 187,438 of record JTDE01000089.1, read on the forward strand.
TCTCATATTCGATGTTACATTTTATTCCATTCACGTTTTCCATCTCCAGATGTAGCTTCTTTAACGTCAGCGGGTAACCATCTGATTTCCGGTTTATGGTAAAATCCAGTCACACTAATTGTAAGCTATATATATACGTGAATTTGTCGAAGCTACGGTGAATAATCTTACCAAATAACCCTATCCATCAGCGTGTCAATCCATATTACCCTGAGCAATGTGAAACAACAATCAACTCGTTTATGTTTAAGTTCACTAATTTAAATTCGGGTACAGTTTAGAGAGAAATGAATACTTAACATTGGTGAGTTCGTTAGACTTTCGCAGTGTTGAGCAATTTAATCAGATAGCAGATATCGGGGGTTTTCATTTATGCTGATTTTTAGAAAACTAACGGTTGAACTGTATCATAAAACCTTCCACGCTATAGGTCAAAAAAGATTTTGCAGATGTAACTGATGTACAAAACCATATTCTTCCCATCCCCAATCCGCGAGAGTTCTGGGCTTGGCGTAGTCAGTCATCATAGTGAAAAGTATTGCAAAAAGTAAGTATACCGCTAGAATTCACGAAAGACAATCGCCCAGCCCATACATGATCACAAATCGTTGTTCAATTGACTGACTGACTGTGACGGATCTCAAATGTGGCGATATTTTTCACATCATATGTAGTGCTAAAGCAGATGGCGCTGGAATATACCAGTGAGAGGGTGAAAGAACTGGGCTGCGGGTCACGTAAGCAGAGGATTAGAGCTTATTTAATAAAGTCCCATCTCCTGGAGCTGACAATTTCATCCGTACTCTTACTTTCTGAATTTAGTCATATTTCTCCAAACCCCTTAGGAAATCCTGACCAAAACACTTTAGCATGTCTTTTGAGTGTATGCTGCATTTCGCACTGTGGATTTTGTGTTTATATTAACGACACGGTAATTCGCTTTGTGACCAGTTTATTTTGTTGATAGTCGCATCGATATTTCGCGTAAGAAAGTATAAATGAAACGATTTGTGCAAGTTTTTAGCGTAAACATATCATTTTCCACTAGGACATATTGTACGCTTTAGGAAATATCCATTATGCGTAACAAGCAACACCTTGTGAAATTCTGTTGGTCTGAGTCTGAAGAAGGTTGCTGACAAACGAACTGGAGAGGTACGTGAAAAATAGAGAAATATCGTTATGAAAACTAAACCGCATGATGCAGCGACAAAAACGTATTTGCTGGCGTTCTGATAAATAGCTGCTTATTAAAATATGAATTCTACCTTTCCCGGGAAGCTAGTGAACCGAACATAGACGGTAAACCAGAAGCTGCTTCACTTTCTTGCTCAATAATCGACGGTTACTCGTATTCATGCAGTCATCTAGTTCCAGTAAGACTACACGTGAGTTTGGTGATTTCAAGTATATTATGCAAAATGCGTCAGTGTTGAAAGGAGCAGGTTTTATAGAGATTTGATGATGTCTAATCACCAACTCGACTTACTTGACGTTCACATTTGCATAATACTCATGACTTCTTGCAACATGATCGGGATACAAGGGTTATTTATCATCTTGATGCAAAGCATTGCAGACTACTGTATTTTAGCAAGTTGACCAGCACCTCCAGCCATACAGGTAGATGGCCATAAACTCAGCGCACAGTAATCACAGAGAGTACTGAAGAAACCAGTCTTGGCCTCCAAAATGTTTTACTTTGTCGCCGCCTGAAATCATTGGTATTGCTCTTAATTATTTAGAAATATTTTTGTTTTTATTGCCATATGGTTAAGCCAAACAAAACGGTGTGGTAAGCTAGCGACATTCTCAAAAGTTTCGAACCAATCTGTCGTACATTACTCACCTAGAGGAAAATATATAACTACGGATTAACAGTACAACATTTCATCTCACAGGGTCTAAGCTATAGTCACAGCAAATTGCAGCATCTGCACTGATGTCCATTTTTCCGGTGGTTTCCTTCAGAAAGAACGATAGGCCAGACTATCGTTTTTGTAGGAGCTCGTCAGTAGTGTGCATTCTCCGAAAAGCAAGGATTTGAACTGTGATCAAGTTCTCGTGGAACAATTTTGTTGACCACCACATGAATGGCCCGAAAGTAGGTGAGGCTTACTTGGCGTTGCTGAACACAACCAACTCTCATGAATGACTCTCACGCTGCTCGCGCATTTCGCCTGGAGATACAGCAACTATCGCGTTTACCCTAGTCGAATGCCCACGAGCATGACTTATCATGAACTCCAGGAGACCGAACTCATTAAACGCGCCAAACGATATGATACCTCGGCTGTGCCTCAGCTGAGGCTAACGTTGCAGTGGTTAATGTGGGAGAGATTCAGTCAGACTTAGAACTCCAGTCATTGTAAAGGTTTCTAGTAAATAAGACTATCAATTTGAGAAAACCTCAAACCTAATTCATGAGTTAGAAAAAGGCAGCCGGAAAAATCTCCGAAAACAATAGCCAAAATTACTTCTAAATGCTGCTGAAGTTAACGCACATTACTGCCGTAGAATTGTTATGCAAAACTGTGTGTTACGTGCTTTAGCGTATTCTCGGTCCTTATCACATATATTGAAACGCAAAACGTAAATACCATTCGAGTGTTTCAGTCATTCGTATTTATCATTAATCATGAACGAAAATTCTGTTTTCCCTCCTTTTTGTAGATAATAATTTATTTCTGCTACTACTACGTGCCGTTGATAACTGGATTTTCTTTCTTTACGTTAGTTAATGTTTGAAAACATTTGGCCATTTAATGGAGAATACTGAAGTTCATTAACGTGAAGTTATTCATAGACATTTTTTGGGCTATATTTTGGACTACCCACAACAAATGTGCTACCTAAGTCACTTCTACCTCAGCTTAAATCCCACACATTAGCAGTTAATTTGTGCGGACAAATGTGTTCATTACAGACCCTAAAACGAAGTAAATTATGATGAAGAATGTGTAACCTATGTGGAAATATCTATAAAACACACTAACGACTAAAAGAGTCTGATCACTGCGGACATGGTGAGTGCCGTCATTGTTTGCTCGTGCACAGAACAAAACGGTGACAAAAGAACAGCCACTCTGACAATATACAGTGTGGAACACATTAAGTGTGTCAATTTCGCCTATGAAACTAAGTCACTGGTTTATTACTTTTGCATGCGCAAAAACTAATGCTTTTGTCCATTGTCATTTCCCAACGGCTCTGACTTTGTGACACGTTATGTTATGTTGAAGTAGTTAGAACAGATAGATTAATCCACTTTGGATTGCTAAAATCATTTCCATTGACCACAGCAGGAGACAAAGTTTAAACACTAGCAACATGAGGTGCGAATACATAACGTTAAACGCGCTAATGACCTCTCCATTGTTCACACACAACAGCTGTTTACTTGTATCAGTAATTAATCCGGATTCCACTTAGCCCCGCCCAACAAAACTAGTCCGTCTACAACGTAGCACGAAATTTGGACATCGAATTTGCTACTCCTTTGTGGAAGTCGACAACAGACCAACTTATCATGTGGCTCAGCAATAGTCGCCAAGTATGAGGACATTCAGGCACGAGGGTTTGATTATGTGAATGGTTTCGATTTAGACAAACGAACTGAAAGACCGAACTGAGGCACACATTGTTTATCAGAAAACATGTCTCACTTTAGGAATTTCATATAATGTAAAGTGATTCGACAACAAATATGCTGACTTGAATGTTTGGTTAGAACTACTAGCAACAGAAAAGTGGCAATCACCCATTGTGGTGGACTCAATAATTCACGATATATAGTCTCCTTCACTACAGTATTGATTACATTTCATTGGTTCGAAATACACGCTGTCTGAATGCAGATAACAATAATTTCCAGAGTTCTCGTTTAGAAAACAATTAATTATGGGCGGTTTAGTTATTGTAGTTGAATGGACATCATGTTTAGATGGTGAAATCATGTTAAACTACATATTGTAGATTAAAGTATACTTTGAACCCCATGTATCCTTGAGAATACAAGATAGTGGATACGTGATGTCGTGATGGTTGATTACAAGCATAGTTCGTACGAGGTTGATATGGACGGTAAAGTTTGAAATCGGGAATGTTTGAAAGAGCAGATGTCGCCTGAAAAAAGACACGCGATGCAAGATATGAATGGCCACTAACAACGAGAAGTGTGCGAGCTCAAGATAACGAGAAGGACTTAATCAGGTTAGACTGGAGCGGTTACCTGACTGGAAATGTTCAGGCAAGGACAGCTGAACCAGCGCCTTTTCCATGCGGAGGTGTTATCAATGGACGTCACAACAATCACACCGGATGCTCAGCTTTGACAATCGGTTATGCTCATGAGCTTACTTTGTGCAACAAGGAAACACCAAGAGACAGCGTTCTTCTGAAATAGGGATTCCAGCGCGAGTGTTATGAAACGAGACAACATGAACAGGCATCAGCCAAAGGCCCAGCAATACAGGCACACAACTAATAATCAAAAACCGAAATGGTGCCTAAAACATGGCCGCACGTTGTGCTACAGTATCACATAGTTACAAACAACGAGCGGCAACTCGACTGAATTTCTTTGGTTTAGGCGATGATTAAAACATGGTGTGTGGACGCGTATCGAATTTAAGCAACCGAATATTTTCAATTTAAGTTCGAGAAACATAAAACAAATGAGCCAAATAGCACTCGTCATTGTAAACATTGTAGGTGAACTCTGAAAAGAATACTATTTTTCCCATGACTTCAGAATGGGTACTGGCGATAGAATGACTGTTGTTCTGATACTCTCGACTCGGTAGCGATGTACTAGATAATAATTTCAATCATTGTCGCAATTTGTAAATTATATTTTGATTGTGTTTATGCTTTTTATTCATTGCACTCGCTATATTTGAAATTGCCAACTCGACGACTTTGCCGTTCAAATAGATGTGTTGTGCAGACTATTGCTTGATGAACTCAACCTCACTTGTTTTCCGCATGCCTCCGACCTGTTTGGGAAAATCCACAAACATTTTTAATTGTACGAGTATGCACAACTCTGTTTTTTTATCAGAAAAGCTACATCGGGCAGAATGACGTCAAACACATATTTGTATCCGGTTCGTCAACAAGATCAATGTACTCAACATATTACTCAGTTTCATCTCTACAAAAAAGCACGGAATTTGGGATTCCCCAGATGTCTCCTATCAAACATTTTCCCAGCTACAAAGGAAATTCTTGTCGCGTTCGAAATCGATCATTGGTGAAGCTAAACAAAGATGAATTTCTAAGAGCCGTTAGGTTAGCAAACATGAACGTTATTGCACAACAAATCATTGATGATAAATGTCCTCCCCGTATTTCATGGTTGCTCTACATAGATGTTCAATTTTACCTCATTAAATTGTATTCGCTATATGGCTCATGAAGAATATACAACTTATGCCACCATACTATTTGAACAACGACGTCATCTGTGGTTTTGAGGCCGATCGAGTTCCGGTACACTTACTGCAATACCATGTATACGTTTATTGACGTGATCCAGTAAGCTTGATATAAGTGGTCAGAATTAGTTGAAAATGAGTTAGCTACTTCAAATCGTGTTCACGGAAATTAGCCAACAACTCTGAAAAACATGGATGTCTCCCCTAACGACTTACATTTTTCTACTGTACGATGCGTTTAATTTCAAGTATTTCTACCAAGCCTTTAAATAAAAGGCTTCCGAGCGTGGCAAACCTTTCCGACTCGCTAGCTTCTGCAAGTCTGTGTCCTTTCACAACAACTAGAAGTTTTCACCACTCTCTAGATAAGACTTTCTATTTAATCTACAATTCAGACCACAGTTTTTCGACTCGCACAACTGTGTTCCGGGTAGGCCTACCGTAGGTAATTATCTGTGACTGCCTTGTCTAGTCATTGGTCAAATTCATTCGCACACTAGTGCGTCATTCCATAAGACTGCCCTTCTACGTTCACACTGAAAATTGCAGCGACAAACGACTACATTTACTAGATCTGTGCAAGTGGTGTTTGACGTGTGGTCATTTGGACGCGATCGGTTTAAACCTGTCATCTGTGATGCGCAGTCGAAACTAGAAAGCGTGCTGTTATGTAAGTTGTGTGCATAACTTACTGGGCCTTTGTCTCATGCTGGTTCCTGTTGTTCCGTTTCACAGGACTATTGCCGGAACCCCCTGCTTCGGAATAACGCTATTCCCCGGTGTCTCGACGTTGCCCCAAGTTTGATCCCCTACTATAACGGAGAATCAGAGTAGTGACTGCAATTCCATGTGCCCGCTGTTCGAGTGTGTCCCTTCTTTGAAGGTTCCTCTCTGCGTTTCACCATGTAAACATTCATCTGTGAACCTGTATCTACTCTGTGCAGTACACATCTTAGCAGATGAAATCACCATATTGGTGACTGGAACAATATATCAGAATTAAATGTAGCAAGCCCATGAATGAAGCTATCGCACACATTCAAACAGTATGAAACAAAGGGGCAGAAGTGTGTTTTGGAACAAATTTGCAGTCATAAGTTATCGTCAGTTTTTATCTGATTGTGAACCTATAGTTTTCAAGTGGCATGAAATACCCAGCATAGCCGTTCAACAAAAGAGCTAATAAAAGCCTCTGTTCGGAGTTCCTATCTCCAGTTCCCTAGAATTCTAATGTAACAGAGGGCCGCGCATCGGAACCAACATTTCTCAAGGAAAAATGAACCAGTATGAAGTTACTGGAATATTTACGAGCGAACACCAACAACTGTTTCAGTTGAAGGTTGTTTTTGTCAAGAGAATCCACTTGATTTTAGAGCATATATTGGTCACACGAGCAAGGTTATCTGTCCCCACTTTACAGAACGGGGTATAGGAACGGGATTTATTTTTGCCATTGTGAGAATTTTCACAAACTTTTCACTGTTGACAACTCTGGTTGCACAAATTTAATGTGGATCCGTTAATACTAGGCAAAGCTGTACAGTACTGTGACTATGAACCGCGGTCACCTCAAGGTAGATGCACAAGGGCTGGCTTACATCCTATAGCTCCTTGCTGATTACCCATCGGATGGTTTATATTGTTTTTCTCACCTCCTGGATTATTCCGGCTCCGAGAGCACAACACCTTATCTAGCCAACGGTAGTACAGGGGACAGCTGACTAGGTTTATAAGACTATTTATGCACTCTGACCACTGCATATTAACTTCTGATAATGACACTGCCTATAATTATGAAGCTAAACATACCGGCGTGAGTGTATTCGGGAGGGGTTTAAATTGTTTAGCCGAGGTGTAGCATCCTTTGGGATGTGAGAAAATGTGTCCCATCTGGGCTAATTCTCTTCAAAGGTATTCGTCTCTACTTATAAGACTGGCCTATCTGAATGCCCCTAGTCACTTGCTTGACTCAACAGAATGGTGTTACATCACGTGCTTTTCGTCAGTGCATACACTTGAGAGCTTATGCAGTTCTGCTCATCCGTTTTTTAATAGAATACTAACTTTATCCGTTTTTTCGTGAACAACGATGACACATGGTTTGCTACGTCTTGAAGGAGGAACTGAAAGCGCACCTACGAGGTCGACTGGTTACCAGTGTAACCTATGGGAGCATCGAATGGAGGTTACCGGTTGAATAAGATGCAGAATGACTATTTTCTTCTCTCGAAAGAGGCGGAGGTGGAGAATGCTGTAAACGCCGCTATCGTTAATTGAAACGTCTTGCTGTTTCACAATATCAAAATCTGCAGTGCTGTGAAATATGATTCGTCAACTAAGTTGTAACTATCATCTAATGTACCATCAATTCCGGCCCGAGTAAAACAAGCCATTGCCTAGTTATGTGGTCCTCATCTTGTAGACACCTTCCTGCGACATGCTATGTAGTAAATCAGATCACAGCTAGAGTGTACGTAAACCCAATTTCCGTCAAACCACAGAGGATTGCTGTAAAAACGAAGAGTTCATGATTGGCGTCGCAGAGCGTTTTATTCAAATATACAGAAAATCAAAACGGCAACATGATTACGGGTTCAACTTGAACCTGAAAGTACCTAGTCCGTTGTTTCAAAACTACGACCTGATTGCGTGACTCCTGGTGCTCAATTGATGTCGGCGGCGAGAATACAACTGAATTACAGGCAGCCATTGGACTCTTTCGATCGTGAGTGACTTGATGGATTTTTTACTTTGCCGTTACTACAATTCACTACGATTTTTGGATATAAATCGATGTCTGGCCATGATTGGGTTACTGAGTAGAAGGCAGTTTGGTCGCGTTCATTCAGTTACAATTAGGGCTTATCACGCCCAATTGGGCAAGCTGGTTTTTATTGTTCGCAATTTACGGGATGAATTAAACCAGGCAAGTAATTTTGTATGTATAGAAGGACCCAGGTTTTCTGAGATACCGAATAATACCGTTCAGACTGTGGAAACGTGCACATGGTGCTCTAACGAACTGATCAAAAAGTTCGATTTTCCAAAACTGACTTCTAACAAGTAAGGGTACAGTCATGTGGTTTATCCAATTTGTGTGAACCACACACATCTCCTGGTCTTATTCCTTCAGATTTACACTGGGTAGATGGTGTGTGAGTGTAACCACAAACGGTGCAACGTGTCACTTGTGGTGACGGTTGAGCGCAGACGTCCTTTGACGCCGGTCATTGTGACAAGGTAATCCGAAACTCATACCACCAACCACCGTGGACCACAGCAATCGTGGTGGCTCTGAGAGAATGTGTGAAATTTTCTGAGATAAATGCTGAACGGAAAAGAACGCCGAGTGGCGGATTGCAAACCATGCACCAATGAAAGTGGAGCCATAGTACTAATATAGTAGTATTAGTTGGGTTAATGAACGCACACTAAAATACTATAGTGTGGGTTGACTCCAACGTACTCATACAGTGTGGAATACCGCAGAATAAATGTTTTCCGTTTGGCGTGAACATCTCAACCTGACATTCCGGGCCGCGGTCTACGAAAAAATCTTCATGTTGACATTAGTACGTTGTTACCGAACTAAAGTAGTCATACATGTCAGAATTGCCGAACCACCTAATGAAAAGTTAATTTTATTTCCAGAACAAAATTCTCCGAACTGTTGAGTTTCTTTTTGAGATTTAAGCCGCCGTGGATTCTTAACATGATACGCAGACTAAAAGTCGGACTCTGAGTGATACACGTTTTTGGTTGCTGTTGTCCAACGAAGGAATCTGTAAATACATTGTAATGTATATCAGGTCACTTTTTGTATTATAACAATTTAATACCAAAATATGCATTAAGATTATATTCGACAATCGTACTTAAACCAACTGAAACTAGGCTATGAGCTCAAAATGGAAATCTCAAAGAAATATCACAGGTCGTAGCCAGAAAATCGATACCACCTGCATTTTCTGTCTAAACGTTCTCATGAATCATGCGCAATTATTTGTGTTTTTCCGGTGGAGATAAAATGAATCACCTACGTCAATCGTTGAAAGAATAAAGCAGAACAAGTATACTTAAGAACATAAAACGGAAAGCTCCCCGTGGATCAGGCCGATAGGTTAATTAGCAGCTTACAATTTGTCATCGAGCTCACCTCGGTTATAGTTATTACAAATGAAAAGATTGTATTCTACACAAAACGTTTCCTGGTATATCGACAGCAATGATGCTACGATAGAGTCATGTTGCAGTGGACAAAGATTACAAAATCACTTACCGTCATGCAAAACCTATCCTGCAAGCGTTTTCTCTGCACATTACTGAAGTGTGTTTCTATGCTTCACCGACAGTCGCAATCAGATGAGACAGCTAACTGGGGACAATCAGGAATAACAATTATACGATCATCTCGCAACTCATGTGTGGTAGTTGTCAAACATTAAGCAGCAACGTATGACATCATTCCAGAAACTAGGAAATTTACCAATGAAACTAACCGGTATGCTGAGTCACCAAAACCAGTTAGTCACTCATTCTGGTTTGGATACACATGACATTAGCTTGATAGATTTATTGGAACCTGAAGATAAATTATAACGTCAACAGTAATTTAAACAATTACGATCCGTTTTATCGTGAACTACAAACCAGACAAAATATTTGGACATTGTTGCAAGGTAAATACATATCTCCAGATCAACAATAACTGTCTACAAATTTTTGACAATGCTTAAAATCCGAATCTGGACGAGTAATATTCTTGTTGGCTGGGTGTATTTATGGCAACTGAGCATTGCTGAACTGAAAAGATGGGTAAACAGTAAATTACCTGGGAAACCATGGCAGCTATTTTGCTAATTGATATTAATTGCAACTATTCATTGAACTGTACAACAGGACGATAAATTCACATTGATACATTGAGAGTACGGAGTTAATCACGTCGTGGTGGTAAATTTTGAGTTGACAACCTAGAGAACTTGAGACGAGTGTGAGATACTAACCGAATTCGTCTAAGTAGGAAAACTCTGAATATTCAAAGTCTGGGAATCTAGCAATTTTACCGGATAATTCATTGTCATATGTGAAAAAATGAGGTTTATGATGTTTTTCATTTTTAATCTCCACCTCAAAATTGAAAATCTCAAGTGGTGATATCAAATTAGGGTGAACTAATTTAGAAATATTTTAGATACGTCACCTCAACAGATTAATGTAATACCAAAGTGGGGACAGCTGTGATTTTCAATTGGCCCAAGGTATTAAAATGCGGAGAGACAATGCGCATACAAACCTACGTTTGTCGAATCTACTATCACTTTATCTCCGCACGCTTTGATATTGATCACTACTACAAATCAACAACCATCAGGATATCTAGTTGCGTCCCATTTCTGTCTCACATTATGAAACAAGTCGATGGTGTAGGGCAACTAGCTGCACACGCCTCAGTGAAGCACATGTTGATTGATCAAATAAAAAACTGCTCTCCATAAAAAGCTGCAAAATATACTCATCGTGGGATTCGTGTAGATGGTCGATATTTTGTATAACTTACTGGTGACATGGCTGATCAACAACCTGATGTAAGTTGCTTTTCAAGACCGATCCTTTAACAAAAGCCGTCCAAACTACAAAACATCCAAGAGGATTCGGCTGATTACCTCTCTCTTCATTATTTCAATCCAATGGTTCATATTCGTGAGCTGTATTAGATTGCAGGTTAGTTGATCAATTCCAGTTAAACCAGTACAGCTATATACACGCATTAGTACATTTATATTTCGGCTATGCTAAATACTAGAAAGCGTATGGACGGTTTATGAAATTCGCATTGCAAACGCCCCACAGTTTCGTTTTATTTGCCAAAAAAATCTACTTGTTGCCAGTCTATGTAAAAACTTGCAGGAATCAGCAAACTATATACGTCAGTCTTCACCTGCTTCCAAATCGTATGGCTATCAAGAAGCCTTTAGGAGTGGACATTATGCGCCAGCTGTGGTGCACGCGTTGTTCTCAATCAAGACAACTATTGCAGTTTAGTTCATTGTTGATTTCATTGTGTATCACATTGCTGGAGAAGCACTTGCGATCAAGAAATTTACCTGTGATATTCACAGTGCTGATCTATAATAAGCAACTATTGAAGCATATTGACGTTCAAGCGCATATAGATGACCGATCAGTCAAAAATGTCGATTAGAAAATGCCGGAACGGTAAGAAAACAATCATAAATAAATTTGCTACTCAATCCGAATGCCAATAGATGGTACCCACTGGTTAGTTCGTCAAAACCACCCATGTTTCAGGGATAGAATCAACAATCAAATACATTTTGTATCCTTAGGAACACCGAAATGGCCAGAACGAAACAATGTGAAATTATTTTGGTATAGCGACACTTGAGATGGCTTACTGGTACCTGTTCTTTTCCCCAGCGGCCAAAAGCACGTAGTAAATCAACACTCGAATTCATTTATCTTCTAAGCTTCTCGTTTCTATCCCAGTTTGGACCGAATTTCATATAGGTTATCTAATAAAAATTGGCTACAATTTTGCCACTGTTCCTAAGCGGCTGCAAACATTATGGTGGAAACATTAGAAAATACAGTGTGATCTATTAATCGAAAATGTTCGCGTAAACGGAGGCGTCAATCATTGAAGCTCTTCTTCACTTTGAGAACACATTTCATCTTACAACGATGGATAAATTCATGAACTATTAATTTTCTGCAGGCGAATGTTGGCATCACCCTAATATGTGAAATCTACCGACGAGTCCAAATACCAGTAGGCAAAATTACTGGTTACTCGAGATATCTATAGTGAAATACGGAAAGTTACTGACCTGTAGCCTGTCTAACAATATTTAACTCAGAAGCAACTAAAACAACTCGGTGGACAAAACAGAAGCTTTTGTGCCGAAATAAGATGGACGGACCGAAGAAGTCTACTTTAGTGCAGTGTAAGTGCAAAAGGTAGTCAAAACGAAAAAACATGGAGCAAGCCTATTTGACTAGCCAGCTGTTCAGCTCGCAACACAAAGAACGTGCTAAGAATTACCGATGCAAATTTGTACGATGTGATATTCACATTAGGCTAACACTTGTATCATTATATCTTTCATTATCCGTTATGTTTTTTTCTGGTATTGAGTCTGTCCGATTATGGCTCGCGATTTTGCATTTGTTAACGTTATCATTCAAATGAGGACCGTTATATTTTAAATGGTGATATAGCTTTCTGTTTGTATGGTTCGATACGCCAAGGTCAAATCTCTTTAGTTTCGTCAGTTCCGAGGCTTTCTGTTGATGATTTGGACGTTTTCGCTATAACATCTACTGTCAGAGCTGCAAATTTCCGATTGTCACACGTTCGTATTCCTGATGCTTACAATCAACTGTTGTAGGTAGCAAAGCAGTCAAATTACCGTTAAGATAAAAAAAACTTGGGACCAAATCCGGTATGATTTCAAGGTAATTCTGCGCCTGTTTGACAAACTGATCGTCACGATCTCTTCTTACTGTCAATGTCGACGTTTTATTTTCTACGTAGAACCATCCTCTTCCTATTGCAATGTGAGGTTTATATTGAGACGCCTAATTTTTATTTGTCTTTCCCAGAAATCTGACAGTTTATCATCTTTTTGTTACTATTACAGGTTAAGTGCGGAAGGTGTTTCAAAGTATAGGAAGCTGCAAACATATTTAACATCTGTGCTGTGGATATCCGACTCCGATTAACAACTGGTAAAGGTTGGTGGTGGGAAATTTGTATTCATTTCGGTCGGGCCACAGTTGGGTACCACTATGTAAGGACGGAACATGGGAATTTTTTTCAAAATGTATAGCCCACATCCTGTCTATACCTTGCTGATCAGAAAAACGAAGTATTTTATGCAGTTAGCCTCTCGTTTATTTGGAGCTTTCCACTCACATTGTTTCTCAACGACAGCCCTTGTTCCAAACGTTCTGTGCTTTCCGCCCCTACACTGTGACGTGAAACGTTTCGGTGAACAAAGTGGAATGTAGATTTACGAAGCAGACTGTATCATTATTTTCTGCTCCATATATTTTACATAAGTCGGGACAGTTTTGAAAGCATCAGCAACAAGCTAGAGTGCGTAGTACGGATAAAATAATTTAGGAAGTATTATTTTATAACAGTTGACGACCATATTACGATATAAGGCTGTATTTACCGAAAGAAAGTAGAGGATGTATGACAAAGGACTTACCCATCATCTCTTCAGTCTTCTTTTAGAGTAACTTGGGTTGAAAATATATGCATCGACAATTAGTTGGAGTGTGAAAAGTCCCACAGCGATGAGCCTTTCAACTGTTTATAGCCGAAGGTTGAGTTGCATGTGACTCAGTAGTGTTTCTTCGACTTGAACTTAAGGGTTGACCGAAATATTTCCATCTGACTGCCTATTGTGCAATATATGTCGTATATTACATAAGTTTACCTCAACACACTTAGATTTCTAGTTCGATCTTCACTGGTAACTGGAGTGGGTTGAAAAATTGCTTGCTTGATTGATATAGCTATGACGTGCAACTGGTTGAAAAATAACATTTCCTGGCATACACACTGATTTTTACTTTAAATGCTTGTCTTTGTCGATTTAGATACTGAAAAGCAGTCGTACAAACAAACAGTTTATTCAACGTGACAGCCTCATGTTTGTTTTCTTAAGACCGACCTTCTCTCATTTTCGTTGATTTCACCAATGACCTAAACATCTATCATTGTACAAGGTAGTTTGTCAGGTGTTCCTTAGCGTACCACAAACTAACGCGCACGAATTAATATATGTGTTCTTGGCCCAGGAGTTACAGTGATATCACATCACTCCGTTCCACTTACCATAATTCCGTTGAGTAAGCAGTCAGATGACAAAGAGATGGCACATTGACAGTAGTGTGACACATTGGTTGTGTCATGTGTCATTGGTTGGTGTCATGTGTCATTGGTTATGTCATGTGCAATTAGTCAGTCAACAGAAGAATGTAATTATCAACCTACTGGTAAGTGGTTGCAAAAGAGTAGGAAATTTGATTCACGAGTTAGTTGCAAAGCGAAACAAAAATGCTTGTTTTTGTGATATTTGCGATACAATGTGGATGAACCAAATGAAACCCTAGGGGATGTGATTTGTTGTTGAACAGATTTCCCACTAATTAATCTATTACACGGCAAACCTTGATAAATCCGAATGATTTCCTTACCGTAACTGTCAGGCCAACTTTCCAGGTTGTTGTTGATAAGTCACGCATCATCACCCGCTTGAAAAAACGTTATGTCTATCGCTAATGTAAAGCTAAAACCAGATTATCATTTCCAAACAAAATTCAATATTTGGGAAAGCACGAAATACTGTGTGATATATTTAATATCTTAATAATACTTATATTGTGGACTATTATGCGACTCGCGTAGATGCGTTTTCTCAGTAAACCATGAAGTAACATTGAACGTCAAATGATAACCAATTGAATTGGTCCTTTGTGTTATAGTAATATTATGTTGTTTACGGATTTGTGTTCGTTGTGATAAACCTAAAGTTTGGGATGGCCCAAAAGGAACATATTTGGGGAAGTAGGTTTTAGCTCACGTGGTTTCAACAAGGCGATGCAGACAGACTCTGCTTAATTCTGGTACACGCGTGTCTTGTTACTACCTTCTATTCAATATGGATCCACGGAGACGGAGCTAGACGAATTGTCATTCGACCTGCTTGATTTTAATGCAAATTTGATAAGGCACCTTCATATGAGCCACCTATTCGTCAGTGAACTTCACCGACGTAGTCAGATGAGTAAAGTGAAGTATATCACTTGCAGCTTCGTAGTTCATGAGTTCGTCTCAACCTCATGTGTAGTATCGCTCTGTCGGTTATTTTCAGTTCTATTTTCAATAACCAGCGTGTTAAATTCGACAACCTAAAACAGAACCAACTTACAAACCATCTGGACATCAACTGAATTTGGCGTGCTCAAACGTGGCAAGTGTTCTACAAGCAGCGCTAGGAAGCCACACTGTGAGCTTGAACATGGCAAATGTGAAATCAATTACTTACCAAATGATCCAGAGTATTTGGTGCTCAGACAAGATTTGTAAAACGGTTCATGCTTAAATTCATATCTGAAACTTTTATATTAATTAGCCGCTAATAATGTGTTTGACGCAAACAAACATGCCGTTTTATTGTTAGTTTAAATGCACTCGAGAGGAGCATTTTTCGCAAATAATTCTTTTCTCAACCTAGTTATTTAATGTACTATTCCTCAGCAAGCTAGCTTAGTCTCGGGAGGTGATTATTTTGTCAAATTTCTTCGCTAAAGCGTAAGTGCGATCACATTCTCCTCAAATGATATAACAATTACTGAGCGATAAAAAACGTATGATTCTCTTACAGCCGGAAAAGATAGTCCCTTTATAGTTCTTGGACAAGTAGATATATTGTGCGAGTGCATCACCGTTTTAGTTAGTATAATTCATAAATGTATCATTCTGTTTTTAAGTCACTTCCGAAAAGTTTGTGAGTGACGAGATCCCTGGTTTCTGCTTTCTCAACTGTTTCGCTTCAGAAGGATTCTGCTTGTGGAGAAACTTTAGAAAGTTTATCTGGTCGATTGAAGCTACAACTGACAAGTTTTATGCCGAAGTCTTTTATGTTCGATAGCCTAACGAATCAAAATTAAGGGTTGAACAATTGCATGAAAGTATATCTCAACCACGCATGCAGCTAACAAAATAGGGTTTATATAGAGTGTCAGAATATAATTATAGGCATGTTAGCGCAGACAGCGGTGAATTGTGAATGAGTGTAAGCCAACGATAAATTTTAAAGTGACAGAAAGGCTGGATAATCTTGTTGGCGACTGTTTAATCCTAGATAATTGAATTAGAATGAAACGTTAGTTACTTCGCTGAATGAAAGTGACTACAATCTGTTAGGTTCACGCGAGTACTGTTAAACACCATCCCGGAACTGAAAACGTTTTCCTTTAAAACAAGCTAGCACAAACTAACAGTAATTGCATGAGCCAATGAAGGTAAATCTTTTGATCGGAATTTGTGGATATGATTGGTTTGTCATTAGGAGAAATTGAATTATACTTTACTGCTAGAAACTGCTATCAACTCATGGCACGTTAAACGTTTTACATATGTACAGAACATCCACTTGCTCTGTTTCTTTTGAAAGGCTTGGTATAATTGTTAGGACATCATTATGCCAGAATTCAGGTATAGGTTGTATTCGGAACAAGAATCTCATGTTCCTGCGCTCTATTACCTAAAATACTAAGTTGTGGCAACGAAGGGCTCGATTGCATAATAAACTTCTAATCATACTGGGATTATCTTGTTTAGCCACAGATTAGAAAATTTCACGCCATTACTTTGCGCTGATTTTGTCTTGATTGGCACTTTCTAGTTATACATCATATCAATTGTTCTTAGATTTTCACACCGTGTTTGGCTGTTTTATTTGTGATGAGGGATAGATTGAACAGCTCTTCAAATACGGCAATTCGAAAGTTACTTTTGTTTGTACTTGCCTATACATTTTCTTTATCATAAATTCCTCATCAAGATTGCTTTCAGACCAGGTCAGATGTAGCCTGGATCTCTTACATCATCTCGTCTATTTACTCTCCGAAATGTAGTTCTTCGTAATGTCGAATTTGATTTACGTCATATTTGTCTGCGGATAAAACTAAACTACTGATGACAGCCCAACATTACTCATCGGTATTTCGTTCAGTTGTTTTGTCCACACCACGTTGGGTGAATTTAACCCAATCTGGTACATTCGTTAACGGAAGAGGAACTAAGAAACAATCAAAGACATTAATTCCGGTATCTTCTTATCAGTTTGACTACACGTAGAAAGGGTCGGAAAGTTTGGAAGTGCCACTTACTCCAGATAATACAGACTTATTCTTACTGACCCAATTTTCATAACCACTGCGCTACGACTACAAATTCCGCATCAGTTTTAAGTCGCTGGCAAGAATATGTAACAAAGATTTAATACATTCATTAATCTGAGATCTCAGAGGTTGACATCAATGTTGATTGCGGAATTGACCTATACGCTTAAAAATAATGTGAGGAACGTCTTGTAAACAGAATTGCCTGTTGCAAAAAAATGGACTTTAGTGATGCAGTGGAAAGAAGTTGATAAAGCGCCCTAACCTTAAGTTACTACAAGCGCGATTTGTGGACGATATAAACGTAATTATTTATGCTCAGTTGCGACCAGATATCTGAAATTGTCTGGGCACGGTTTTATTTTAAAGAATAGCAAATAACAGAAGATAAAACCACTTGCAGCCTTCCTGCTCAAGAAGACACGGTAGAAGTGTTATGTTCGTGCGTCAACGTCTCTTTTGTTCTATTAGACATATCTATAACCCAGGTTTACTAGCGAAGTTTACTATGTTTTGCGTTGTACCTTATCTTGTTATGAACTCGATAAAGTATTTACATGTAAACCAGAATGTGGTTGTTAACGTCAACAACATTATACCAAGGGGAAAGATACATTAATTTCTCTCATTAAAATAAATGGAAGCGTTTATTTTTGTGAATTATGTTAGAGTGGAGCCAGTTTTTGGTTAAAATAGCCGCGCATTTATTTCAAAAACCTTTTTAATGATTTCCCCTACCCCTGGTTAACTTTGAGTAAAGCAGATGAATGCGTTCTACTGGGCAAGTCCGACACGTTCAGGTTCTGTCAAACGTTGATGGTGTGAGGTACTAATGACTGGTAATCAAAATAAATATACAAACATTCTGAGCAACAATCGGCTATCTTGTCATTGTACTGATAAGTACTACGTTTAGACGGGTATCCGACCTATATGATAGCATCCGCTCAATTCAGCAACAAGCGCGGTCAAACATTCCAAAATCTGAGAAATATTCACTGCATATCAATCAAAATACATGACTGGTCGTAAGATAAAAGCGGCATTAATAACTGGATGTAAAAATAATTCTCAGAGGAAATAGTGTGGTGAGCAATGTGTGTAATGTCTTCTCAATAAAACATTCAACGTTCTGCGCACCAACGAAATTTAACCCAAATCCGAATTTCATGCAAGTAATTTCCCCCTCTCTGTCCTAAGACTAATGTCGGAACGGTCAGCAAGCTGGTTTCACAATTATTGCGATAGGGTTCCGTCGTCCATTTAAACGGCTAAACATGACACATCTGAGCTCACTTGAGCGTAAACTCTGATCATCTTGTTCTCACTGAATGCTCGGTAATAAAATTTGCAAGAAGGTTTCACATACTGGCCCTGAAGTTAAATGGACTGTAATTAGGAGCCAGACACCATCAGCCACTGCATATACGTAATAATCCTTCTCTCATTTCAAATACCTAACCACATAACCTTGTGTGAAAAGTTTGATGAGATAATAGTCTTTTTTTACCTGTCTGTTTGAGACATTCAAATTAGCTATACTCTGGTTTTCCCTTCCCAAAGTTTCAGTTCTTTCTAGAATGAATATGTCAGACAGACTAAAATGAAGGTAGACGGACGTAAAACAGTTCATCTGTATCATATGTGTTTCGTCAGTTATTGCATGATAACGCTAACCTAGTACGACACGATCACGTAAGTACACAAAAGAACCATTTTTATAATTATAACATTGCAATCTCCTGATTAAAATGTATAGGTTTGAGATCGGTCCCTTCTAACAAATACAGCCACACCCGTCTATCGGATGACGGTTGACACCTACAAACGAAGTTCTACTAGAGCATTGGGACGCACTGTGACTAGATTTCCTCAACAGCGGAAAGCAGCAGATGGAACTCAATGTGAATATCCACACCATTATACCCACGTACTTTAAAATCGTTTACTTCGGTGGAGTGATCGAAGCTTCTCATATCCATATCCCCTATTCGTCAGGTCAGCGTGTAAATAGGTTCCTCTGAACCAACTTCATTATACGATGTAACCGATAAGTGGATATTGAAAAGTGTTGCTATGCTTGAAAGCAACTCTACAAGTTTCCACCCGGTTCATTCTCTCATATG
This sequence comes from Paragonimus skrjabini miyazakii, assembly GCA_014338405.1. NCBI lineage: Eukaryota > Metazoa > Platyhelminthes > Trematoda > Plagiorchiida > Troglotrematidae > Paragonimus > Paragonimus skrjabini miyazakii. Next base: position 206,948 of record JTDE01000089.1, read on the forward strand.
CCTATTTCTATAATTTTAAATTTACTGTTAGTGGTAACCATGAAACCTGCTGATTTTCGCACACTGGGACAAATATGTTAACAGGTGACGTTGATAAAAACACGCTCGAGTTTTACAGTCAACTTGCACCATAATTAAAAATAGTACATTTGCGATCATGATGATTCGGCTATTTTGGCTGTGTTTTAAATTCGTCTTTGTATCGTAAGATGTTCAGATACTTGGAAAATATTTGATTGAGAAAACTCTTTATCTTGAATTACAGTTTCACAGTTGTGTCTCTTTTAACCTGCCGATTCTTCAAACTACATAGTAGTGATATGTTCTGGTTACGGCGAAACGGAACATGGTGATTACGTTAGATTTGAGATCCTACTGAAAGTCGAGACAGAGCAAAGCTTGTTTCATTGAATCCTACCAAATAGTTTGTTTAGTTGAGCAGATTCAGCATTCCCCCAAATCTTCCAATACAGACCTGAGTGGTGTTTGTACAGTATATCTTAAAATGACACAAAAATGTTCAGTCATTTGAGATAACCTTTCATATGGTATCTTCTTTTTCAATCTGATTCTCAGAAGAAAGTCACCTTCTATCACACTTATCGGTGTCCTGTTTACTGTTTTGTAGAAGAATTGTAGTAATTGTTCAAAAGGCGCCGACTGGAAAGTCTATGGGGATGCGAAAGACGTGATCAATTAGGGATGATATTCAACTTGAAATTAACCAAATCCCTGACTACTCATCAGTAAATTACAATTAATTAAATTACAAATTACCTTTACTAACACATTATTCGAAGAGATACTCGAGGTGGTTTATCTCATACCACTGTGGAATCATTGCATTAAACAACAGTTCATGAATGGATAGTCACAAGTTCAAGTGTCCTGTCTCAATGCCTGACCAGCATACTATCTTGACAGGCTTAGGGTTACCATGAATAGCTTAATCCCACTGCTAAGCGACTGTCAGAAATATTTTGTCCATTGAAAATGTAACTGAACAGCAAACCTTGTCAACACACACTACAAATACCACACTTTATATGGATTATTTAAATTGTATTTGCCATATTCTACGTTCACTTATTGAACTACTTTTTCCAATTTTGAAATTCTGACTACATTATATATCAGGCTCTTTATGTAATTTAGTATATGTGAGTTTTACTTGTTTTGATAGATATTTCTGATAAGGTAAGAATTCAGCAAAAGAAGTTACACTTTTCTGTTCTCTGCAAACTAGGCTAATACTGATATATACATCAAACAGTTTTACGTGCACGCATCGATATCTCTTGATTCATCTTGTCGGTATCAGTTCATCAGTGCTGTTCAAGTCATACAGCAATAAACTTTCACACTATCGTTTTCAGGGGCACTTAGTTGGTTGACAAATGTCATCTTCTGGTTCGCAATGGATGTCGCATTTTGAGTGGATGGAACTTACCATGTTGCAGCTCATACAACATGTGAATAAGACCCTTGCTTCCATTCTCTGACTTTGACCAATGTAGCAAAGCAATCCCGGCTCAAGTGTGACCAGTGTTGCAAGCAGAAATGGACACTGGTTACATGAATAATTTATGTTAGTTTAGATAAAAAGTGAAAATATTTGACGAACATGTTAAATGAACATCAAAATACTACTGGTACTGGGATTGTATTAGTTAGTCTTGTTGACGCTTCACTTATCTACGTGTTTCACTCACGTGTTTCTGTTAGATATGCAAGCAATAGCAGCAAAATCTCTATGCGCATACACACATTGTGTGCGGCTATCAGCAGAGGTGATGATGTCTACCAGTTCGTTTAATTTCGGCGGAATTTCTTTTATAAGCAACCTTGCAGATGCGAAAGCACAAAAACACGGACAGCCAGACTTAATTTATCATGTCTTATGTGGTGCTAAAGTATCCCTCAGTTAGCCTTATAAAATGTACACTGCAGCTTAATCCAGAATTGTGTGAATCTCCCACAGTTCTTGATTGAATAGCGATCTGGAAAGCATTTGATAAACTTTAGAGAATGCATGTGCAGTAGTTTTAGCTTGTTTAATTATGAATCATCATTCGGGGAAGAAAAATAATATCAACCTGATTTTCTCTTTCAATATTTTGACAATAATCTAATCACACTGGATTTTATGGGTAGTTTCTTGATTAGCACACATAATAAAATCCAAAAATGTAGTCAGACAAAAATTAATTGCAAGAGGGATTGTAGCTTTAATGATTCCGTTGGTGTGACTTACTTTTATGACTATCAGGTCCTGACAAATGTTTAACGATGTGCTACGTCTGGAGTTTGATTGAAATTTTCTAGGGTAAAGAAAAATTGCTTGGCTTCGGGATTTTCTAACGTCATTCAATCCCTTTTTCAAGTTATTAAAACGTTAAAACTGGGTGAGATTTCGCACTCGAGTGTTATCTATGGTGGAACTGAATTACAATGTAAAATGAAATTGATTCAAATCCTTTTTCCCTAAACTCGCAACAAAATGTTTTTTGTGAAATAAACAAGAACAGAAAACAGTTATGGTGCTACTTACGCAAAGTTTACTTAATACACACGTTTGTTTCATCCCAGTAGAGAGCAGTATCTTTTAGCTGACTAGTTAAAATTCGGTTACGGCAATCTAATTATATGACAGCTAAGAACCCTTACAAACATTTACGTAAATTGAGAAAGATCACATTTTTAGCTGTAGAAGGACATACAAGACTGAAATGGCAACAAGTGTTTACAGGACATTACGGTCAGTAAAACAAAGCGGGTGCATATCACCAGCTTATTTGTTTTACATCCTCAACTAAGTTAAGTGGCATTGCTGTTTATGAACTTTTCTCCAGCCAATACAGTTGACCGTTTTATATCAAAACATTTTATGTAACTTAAATTGACTTGAGGCTTATGAATTATTTGAGGATATCCAGCTTTATCAGCGAAAAAGCATACTGTTTACGTGGTGTAATTCACTAAGTCTAATACATTTCCTTTTGCAACCATCAAATTAGAGTTATCAGTTTGCTAGGATCCTGGTTAATAAGTGCAGTAGAAATAGTGCTCTCATCAATCGCTGTGGTTAACTCGATGTTTCTCAGATTCGATTAGTAGGTCACTTATTTCCTAGCCCATCTATCTGTTTTCTTCTTTGACTGATGCAATGTACCTCACCAATCGTCGTTTAACCGTTCTTAATTAATTAAAAATTGAAGCATAACCAGTTTGTGAAAACACTTCTCTGTGGAACATCACATGAATTATATGATCTGCTGCTGTATTCAATTTCTTGACGTGACCTGGATAGTTTGTCTCCTCTGTATTCGTGTAGATTCAGGGATGTTTATTGTCAGCCCGTTGAAAATGCAAGTTCCGTCAAGTCATGAAAAGCGCGAAGTAAATGTTGTATAACCATTTGGTATATAATTCTTCGTGCTGCCGTAGTTCTACAAACTTCGAAACTTATTTTATTTGCTTCAGGGAAAAGAAAACTTTTTGTTGGTAAATCAAAAGCTAAGAGAGATAACTGACTCAGACAGCAAATGCGTTAAACTGATAAGCACATTTTGGGGTTTTTGAGCTTATTTTAACTTGCAAAACACTCTTAATCTACTGCATTATGCGGCGCTGAACTGTGAACCAACTCACTTGGTGAAAGTACATATCTGAAATTTTCTAAAATAAATATGAGGTTGCTACTCATTCTAGCCTAAGCTGTGTTATATATATCAACCCTAAATAACGCAAAAATATCTTTTCCACGGCTTTGCCGTGTGACTATTGATCTTTCTGCAAACTCTGACATAATTTCAAATAGATAATTGCAATCGCCTAACATCCGTCTCGCGTAAGTAACTCCGATACACTCAGTCAACTTAGCTGATTTCTGAATAATACAGAAGAAAGGTTAATTCACACCAAGAAACTCTACAAAGTTTTGCGTTCTTTTCAGTCTGGACGTGCTTACTGAATTTCACTGATAAACATTTGCGCAGAAACCTCTGTTTAGAGTATAAGTTTTGTTTAAACTCACTGACTGCCAAATTATCTGCGATATTTTGTGCTTCGATTTGACTGAGGCGAATTTTGCTGAAATTAGTAAAGAAAACCCTAAGTTTTCATTTGAACACTTGTTTATTTACACTGTCTAGTGGTGGATAAGCCTTACAGCTGAGTACGGTCTCAAAAGTCTCGGATATTTCCAAATAAAAAACCCTGTGTTATGTGATTTTTTAGTCGTAAAGTAGTGTTTCCTAAACAAACTTTGGTAGTTGCTATCACTAAACCTAATGTTCGCCCCCCACTGAGACGCTTAATGCATTATTCAGACCAATCTGTGCAGCTAATATAATATTCTGACTGAGCGTCAAAATCAGCTTGGTGTTTATCATTTTCATTGTCAGTTGATCTGTAATGATCTAATATCCATGGCACACATCTTACCACAATCCTGTCATCAGATATCCTAAAAGAAAACAAGAAACGTGAATCACTCGAAAAATGACCTATTGCGAAACCAAGTAGAAAAAACCAAGACATTAATTCAACACCAAGCTTTTGGGCTGTTCGTTATGAAACGTGACATAGAAAAGTTGGCATTAAAGAAACTGAATACAGACCAGTTGTCTGAATTGTATTTAAATGAAAACAGCTATTGATATAGTGGAATTATATACGGAAAGCTTGAACCTGTTTCTGTCATCACTATCGGATGATTTAAGATAAACAAAAATGTGAGAATCATGGTAGATGGATTGAGAAGGCCACAAGACAAACTTGTGAAGTATTGAGCAATGAAATGGACAGTATATTTTATCCTACTAAATAGCACTTGTCAGCACACATTATATTCCACAATCAAGCATTGAAGCAGCTGCTATAGTGTGCATTGTAACGATCGATTTATGTATATTTAGCGGAATCCGATATTCAAATTCTGAGACACATCGTACCATCGAAGTTCAAATAATAATTATAGTTCAGGTAAGTTGTTAGCACACGTTAAATACACAGATGACCTATAATAATAATATTAAGCACTTTATTAATCACAGAAGCATACTTACAGGGTAAAAGCTACAGCCAACTAAACTTTAGTGACGAGCTAGTCAACTACACACGCGAAAGACAGTTCATTGAACAAACAACGGGATATACATCTCAACCTTCACAGCAGTCGCCTGAATTGCACAACAACCAAGCTGATCTGCATAGAATAACATAGTCACACCGTTGTAACGCAATTGCGAAGAGCAAGAACGAAGCGAACCTTTGTTATGTACTTTTGCAACGGTACTTCAAACAACTGCATCAAACGAAATCCACTGAAACCAATTAGCAAAACAAATTGCTTTGCTCTACATGATGCGTGCCACAAGTGACTGCGAAATGCCTACAGCCAACTGATTTCATGTCACCATACATGTTGGATCAGATCATACAAAGAATATTACAAAATTTGAAGAAACCATTCACGTTTGTCAGTGATTGGAATAATACAAGAAGTAGCACATGCAAAACCGGATGCAAAAGTAAACAGCCATCACCCAAAAGATTTTCCGTTTACCTCGCCTCCATGTAACAGAACTGTAAAGTACACAGTGTGAACACGAAAAGCTCAAATATCCTTATTTTTGGAAACGACAGTCACGCGATCCGAGTTACGAAAGTATAGATCTCCTCAATTAGTCTGACAGTCATGTACTAAATATTCCATGTGATACAAACATATTTAAAAATAATTATGACTAAATAATATAAATATTAGATCAAATGCGTGAACCAATGCAATGTGAAAAAGAAGAAAAATAAAGCTGTCAGATCAAATTATCACTACGGAAGCAAAGCGGGCATTTTGTAGTGACTCAATCCATCAACATGTAAGTCAAAAGTAATCAATGATATTTTAGATCAAGGATGAAATACGATTAGCCAGTCACATCTCAAATGAGAAGGTTAAGACAAAACAATAGTTTAATAATCAAGGTCCGATCATGAGTATATCTTGTTGAAGCATATAATGTAGGCAACCGGCGATAGTCTACCTAAATATTAGTGTAAACAAGATAATTCACAGTAGTCGCGAAGATACTCAAATATCGCGGGATGTTAACAATTTGTTTATTCTTTTCATTTACAATCCTCAAACGTAAGCATCATGGTAGCGTCAATAATATAAATGGTCACGTTCAGAAATTACATAAGGAAGTAGGATATTACCTGTCTGAAGCTAGGTCAAATACCTGAACTAACGGTCTCCTTACACAGAGGACAGAAACATTACTTGAAATACTTCAGGTTAAATGTAATTTCCACTACGCAGTGGCATATCAATCGACACAGTGGTGGTTATTGTGTTATGATAGGCAGATTGTCAATTATTGCTCACATTTTTCAGAAATTAGGTTTAAAAACTGCTGAATTGGATGTGGAGACTCCTCTACTGAACATCGTTTTGTGTACTGGCAAGCCATGTTGGCAGTAGATTTGTTTGGGAATAGGTTTCCACGTCTCTGTTCAAACGGATCACAAGTTTGAGAATAACTCATATGTATTGTCTGACGTATTATGTGTGGTAATTACAAAAGACTAATAAATCAGAAATCGAAACTAACTGAGGAGACATGATAGCACAAAGTTTGAATCGGACAACGACTGATAGCAGGTTAGCTTCCTCTGTAATCACATTTCGCGGTTTTAGATTTACAACACAGTTGGAAGGCAATTGATCATGAAGGCTACAATAAAAACGACAAAAATGTAAATGTTGGAACAGGATAAGTTCTTCATAGTTTACGAATGTGTATGTGAAAGATTAGAGTGTCACATAAGGATTCTCAACCAATCGCTTTCCACCTTTCTTTCATATCAGTCACACGTTCGCCCAAAGCTTTTCTACCGTATTGTTATGCCGTAAGCTGATGGCAGAAACCGTTTTTTAATGTGTCTACTCCATGTTCGATTGCGTGCAATTTGTTTTTGTCTCCACAGCATACCCAAAATATTAGTCAAATGCCAATAACATATACCCTTACATTTCTGCAACTGATTAGGTGAAATTTTTTCTTTACTGTATTTCAGTTACGAGAAATTTTCTTTTGTCTCCTTCATGCATTTACCATAAGTTAATCGGAACAGGTACAGAAAATCCACCAACAGAATTTTTCTGAAATCTCTCATTCAAAAAACACGTATTTGTGAATACTCTGCATCCACTGTGCCGACGTGAGGTATTGTGTTTTGGAATTTTGTCAATTAACTTGGCATTTTCACAAACTTTCCAGGCCGTTTAGTCTATCGTTTTAAATGAATGATTACCTATTTACGAAGAAAAGTATATGTCAGAATTATGACATTCATTGTAAGAAATTTAAAGTTTGATGCAGGAAATTAGTTCCCTTTAACATTCAATTTTGTGTCAGTGATCCACGTTGAGTGTCCATGAGTGCACACTAGAAAAGTTACCGGTACGTATGTACGATATTTAGTACGAATCTGAAAATCTCAGCTACTCTGTCAATTTTGATCTGTACACATTTTTAGGTAGATCGTCAACTAACGCTCAGAATTTTGGACACCTGGTGACTGTATAGAAGGCGACTAGATTAGGAAGGAAACACTTAAAAGACAGCAGGAAAATTTCCATGAAACTGAAGGGTGAAAACTATCGGCAACTATTGGCAAAAGTTGGTCGTGTTTTCCTGGTCGTATGAGTAAAGGTCCACGTTATTAAACTAGTCTAAAACAAAATTTACTGCTGATTAACCAAACTGTGTCAGAAGGTGTTTAGATCTTAAGCTAAATAAATACAGGGATGTACGGTAAAGTCATTGCACGTTGCATTGAACATTTCCAATCAACTCTAGAGGAAAATGGACTACCGTCTCACAGATACGTTTCCAGGGTTCCTACCACCCTTAAGAAAAAAATCCCATCATAATATGTTAAATCTTATTACACTTTGCACTAACTTGGCTAGTGAGAAAAGTGAAATTCTCGTTAGGGTCTATTATATGTCGTTGCTTATTAATACAACGATAAAAGTCGACCGAGCAACCACTACTAGAAAATAATGTCAATACAAAAATAGCCAATCTAAACTTATGTCAAAATATGACAAGCTGTTCATGAACATGGACTATCTAGGATAACGCCGATATGCTCCATTGTCACGAATAGTGGTCATTAAAACCAGACAGTTATAATACGAACACTGGTATGTGATAGCATTTCGCATTGGTTAGTCGATACCAAATAATACACTACACCGATACGTTTAACTTAGTGCTTGTAACACGGAGCAGATTTGAACGAACAAATGAACATCGGCTGTCAAACAGTGTGACCTGAATCAACTAACTACAGCTCAGGTTCACAGCTGCCTATGATTGACAAATGATTGTTTTAACGTGCACCCCAGCATTAAACCAGTGTGTCGCAGCTGCCCTAACACATTTTTACCAATAACGTGTTTTGTTCCAACAGTTGTATGCAAAAATCGCGGGCAAAATCTTGAAGACGATTTATTAATTCACCCAGACCGTGAGAATATCATGCAGACACGCTTAATGTGATAAGTTAAAATCCATGGTGGTCATTTCTCAGACGTCTGAGTGAATCGACCATTATTCCACTTGAACAACAGAAAAGTGAGCAATGACTAGCAACCGATTCTATGCTGTTTTTTACATAGGACAAAACTGTCTAGCAAGGTAGTTATGTGTTTTTAGGTCACAGGAATTCAAAACAATCTTAGCTTCGAATCTTTATATTTTGAACACAGTAATATAATCATCTCCGAGAAAATGCTTCATTAATACCGCATGTATGTAGATACGCTGAAAAAGAAGTATTACAAGTAGGAAGGTAATGAGTTCACTGATAGAAATTTTCACTCGAAAAGGTGTGTTATAAAACAGACAAGGGGAATGTCCAAATAAGCGTTGAAAGTGGAAAGGTTAGCGGAAGGGCACTGTCGTTATTCCAGTCAGGTTATGGGAATCGGATGCTATTCGTAAGGTTTTCGAAGAAGTAAACATCAGGGCTGTTTTCACAAAGGAGTAACACTGCGTAAGCTTTTATTTCATTTCGTTAGCATTCATCTGTTGTAATATCACTTACTTGCTTAGAGGAAATACAAATACAAGGACATTTCAAGTTTGTATTTGACCCAGTGCTAGCAATAGAACCCATACCGACTATATCTGACAGCAATGTATTTGCCTGGTAGACTACTGAGCAATCACAAACAGCTGATATTTTGTAACTTGTACAAGCAGGGAATGTGGCTATTTAGAATGACAAGGGGAACTTTTCTCACAACTGCCGACTGACGTTGTTTTAATACATAAGACCGTTTTTTTAAGAATAAAGAGGTTAGCTCAAGAAACACCGTGCCAAATTTACGGAATATGATTGATGACCGAAACAACGAGCGCTCGCGCTTTTACAACGAAGTTTACTAGTCTGAACAGTTGACTGTCGTTCGACGGTGAGTATTACGAAATCGGGTTTCATTTCAGAAAACGTTTCATAGGTTTCTGAACAAATTATAATTTACAGTTTATGATGAAAAGAAAAAATATCAGGTGCCTTTAAAAACTATGGAATAACAATTTTGAACGTACACAAGGAGGGAACCTCGGTGATAGCGAATTCCAACAACAATCGGTCGAAAACATTTTAAGTGTGGCACAATATTCAACAATCAACACTGGTCAGTTGTCAACTGAGATGTTAAGCACACATTCGATCTTTCATCATCGTTATGATGGACAAACTGTGAATACTTGACTTGAAGTTCTAATAGTATGCATTGTGTCTATTGATGACACCTTTTGGACGGGCAATGGTAAAGTTGTTCTAGATTAGACATGCTGACATGCCTTAAACGTGCACTCTGTGAATCAGGCCACTCATATTATACCTTATATTCACAGATTTTCTTTCAGATCGTTGTACGTGGCAGTCGAAAAATTACTTTTTAACCGATGATGAGATTAACAGAAGTGGTATATGCCGGAATTACATCTGCAATTGTATGCCGTCAGTTCATTGAGAACTATCAGAAAGTAAGCAACTAACATGGACGAGATATAAATTGGTGAAGCTTGTTTCCTAGCTGTCGAATGTGGCTTCCCAATTTCCTACACGCGATGAAAACAGCAGGCTTGAATACCTACCTCAAGCTGGGAAAGCACTAGAATATTCACCACACTGGAGAGCCAATCTGAGCACAGTGCTGCTAGCACCTCAACGGTTAACGTTAGCAGTGAATTTAGTTTTTTGATCATTATGTAGCCGTTTAGACAAAAACCTAGTTCGCCTGAAACCATACTTATCAGGTTCCGTGAGCTGGAGATGATGCGCTGTGTTTTATCTGAAAAATGTACTTAATGTAGTCCGATTAGCGGAGATGCATCCAACTGTTCTAAGTAACACAACCAAACTATGACAATTACTGGAACAAGCAATGCAAAAAGTATGACGTAACCTATACTTACTCAAGAAGTGATCAATAATAGCAAAGCACACAGAATGAAACGCTTTTAAGATGTGAACAGGAAAGAATAGTCCTGTATGTGTAACCAATGCCACAGCAACGAATTAAAAGTTGGAACATGAAGCATACAATCTGGCGTGTATTCCTTCCTATTTTGGTTACTTGAAATTTATAAATTAAAGTAAATAGTCTCTGTACTTAGAGACGGAGTCTAACAAGCTTCAACTGAAAGTTGCTTCATGGTTAACGTGAATTAACGGGGTGTTTACTTTCATTTTCATGTGCCAACGTTATTGTCGACAGGATTTGGTAAGTTTTCTTGTACATGTTCATGTCAGCATAAAAGCCAAAACACATAAGTCAACTCAAAAGTGCATATTCGCTAAAACAAGCGAAATTTTCTTCGACAAAATGAAAAAGAATGAAGATAGTGCGTGGGGGATGTCAGTAACTTGCAGAACCTGTCGAGACGTAGAACGAAGGAAATGCTATTTGTGATTTATTGATGAGATAAAAACAGTGACAGCTTATCATCTCACCCTTGGTGAAAAAACATGCGGCTCCATTATGGAAGTAGCAACCAATTTGAGTGCCTTCAGTAATCACCTTGTTTACGTTCGTGACCGTTTGCAAATACCACCCTGCCTCAGTTTCTCCTGTGTATTACGTCAATGACAGTTAAAAGCTTTTGAAAATAGAATTACTGTCAGTAACTTAGTAAAAACAATCCATAAAGCTCATGTTCCCTATTTTAGTAAAAAACATTCAGTCAGTTTTTCATCCTTTCGTTACAAGTAATGTGCACTTTTAAGTATTACGTTAATAAAAATATCCAGGTATTCACAAGATTGGTTAGATTACATTTATCTCGGAAATATTAGGTGAACACAAATGGCGAGAAAATCTGATAGAAACGGTATACGATTTTTCATCATTCTCCCCCCTGTTTTCCCTACTCGTCCTGTACCATAAAGTACATGTGAATCTGGATGATTATTACTTATGAGTAGTGATGTAATGACTTTTGGCTTTTCATTGAATTGTTCAAGTCTTCAAGGGTTGGGTAGATTGATAGTAACAATAACCGGGGGTATGGTAATAAGTCTGTGATGGTATTTTATATCCCAAAATTACACTGAACGTCTTAAATCTCATATTTCTGTAGAAGTAGAACCTGTCCAAGCTTGTTCTGTCCTAGAGTGTTATTAAGATATACGAGCTTGCAGAGCAACGTATTCACGAATCATCCACTGACTCATTAATAAATTGATGTCATCGTGTTCACATTTTTGGACAGAAAGACTGTATTCGCCTTGCCCGATGTTTTCACAATGAAGCGGAGCACCCTCGTGTTGGCCTCATTTGACCACCCTGTAGAATGGATACACCAACAACATGAAAAGCCTTAATGTGAATTAACCGAGTGAGTAATATTCATATTACTCACATGTGCTCAGAAATCGGAAGCTGGAATGGATTCAATGAGTTAACTATTTGATTCCATTTTCGACACTCTACAATAATGGTTTGTTAAACTAAAACTAGACAGAGCGCACAATGTGGGAGACAGGTTGGATTGTTCAAGTCGAGCCCTCGTGACTCAGAGAGTCGGTGGCTTGAGACGTTAGGTGAGATGGCGGCTAACCGAGCTCAGTGGCGTGAATGTTGTCGTTGTTTGTCCGAGTTGTCTGTGAAGTGAGTGCACTTAATGACGCGGGGCAGTGAAAGCCGTGAGGAAGCTGTCTTGCTGATGACGCCTTACTTTCACTTACAGCTTGGTTGTTTGTTTGCAAGGTGTAGGCGCCTTGATGTTGTATGTTTGAATGTAGACGTAGCTATTTTTAGTGGTTAGGTCCCCTACCCTCTCCCTTTTTTATCTTTTCCTAAACAGGGTTTGTTTCTTCTTCATGGTTGTGTGGCAGTTAAGCATCAGTGTGAACCACTGATGTATTGCTGTATATGATGATGAGGATGAGGATGATGATGATGTCTAATCATTCGACTGCTCAAATCAATCAGTCATTCAAGATGAAGCACACGGCATCGTTTAAGTAACTGCGTAGCTTGCACGTGATCGAAGTAACTCGACCATACAATCACTCTGCCTAACAGGTTCCATAGCTCTTCTCGTTGTCACTCGTCGGAACCCCAATTCGATTCCGTGGGCAGTTTATGTGCTTCTACCTGAGGCATGTTTCGGGACTGCTTTGTCGGTGTGGCTTATTACCCAAACTTTGGGGACTGCTTGAGAAAGTTTTTGGAATGAAAGCTTGCACCAATAAGACCAAGCGGACAAATACGTGGCTAACCGTATCACCTGGCGACCGGAATGGACGAACGAGGCTCATCGAGTTCAGTTACTCACGAAACAGAGCTGATCTCAATCAGCCCACAAAATCAGATAAGTTTCGACGGACTGTGGTGGCAAACGTATGGTTCAGCTCAACCCGTTCGCTAATTCACAGCTTCATGCTGAACGTAAACACAACTGTATGCGGACTGTCTGAAAACAAAACTGTCTCCATCTGGATTTTTATTGTTTCCTAGTTAATAACAACCTGGAGAATAGCAACTGACTACTTTTTGTGTAACCTTTATTCACTAGAATATATACTGAAATATTCGTTGAAATATGAACTAACGGATAATTGGAATTTGTTTATGGGAAACGAGTTAAACTGAGTCGGAAATATTTAACACATGTTCGGTTAGTTTCGGAACAGCATAATCTGTGAGCTTGATGCATTTGTTTACACTCCAGTTCACCAGCATAAATCGAATACGTTTAGTAAAAATGCCGTTTAATCTAAAAGTATTTCAAATATCCTCAAACCATAGGCTCTAACACGTGTGCTAGTAACAGTACAAGTACTATTAAAACCGTTGACCAATAAATCTCTAAAATGATCACTTTTATGCGAGAGTGTTTATATGAGTAAATATTAGTGTAGAACAATCAACGCTTAGGTAAACACGACAAAAATACAGATGTTACAAGCCATCTGGAGTGAGACATATTCAACCTGACATTTTGTCACTCAATGATTGGATATTTATTGCACGGTCATAAGTAGGTCAAAACGATCCAACTTTGTCATCGACAACTGAACAAAAACGGGTATTTTGCAGTAGATTATTTTTTTATTACGCCCGAAAATTAGTTGAAAAAGCGCGACTTACTCGACGTCAACGGATAAAGCAGACACAGACACGTTTAGTACACAGACAAAAACACTTGACTGTAATTGCTAAGACTTATCCGACGTTGATCAGACAACGTCAGTCTCCAGAGAAAGTTTGGCCATATAAGTTTATATTTCAGGATAGGCAGTTTCTGGGTAACTAGTTTGTGAGAATGGTAAGTATTGTCTACCATTCTACCATCTCGCATGCTCTAAGTTACTCATTTTTTAATGATATAACGCACAACCTCATGCATATTATCTACCAACAAATTGAAGTAACCATACGGCACTCAGTAAATTTGACATATGTAGAGTTTAATGATGGCTAATTTAGGTGGGATAAAACACCACTATTCATTTAGAGAGAAAATCTTCTTGATTTAATTTAGTCACAAAGTGTTCAAATTATTTGCGGATAACTGCTTACCTAAATATCCAATGTCGTTGTATTATGATATATGGGTAAGTTAAAACAATGCAAAAGTGAAAATTGGGAATATAACAGTCCAAAAATTCTTATGAAACAAGTTATTTCATATAAGTCATATGTCATGAACAGTGAGCTCTTTCCATTCTTAAAACACTGGGCGGAAAATTTAGTTATCAGAGTGCATAATTGTTCAGACAACCAGATGTATGCATCGGAGGAAATGATCGCCTCCTGACCGGTCCGAAGTTAGTCGTCGAAAGTTTCATTGTTGACCGAATAGGACTTTTGTGTAAAATTATCTTGCTTGTCAATTTGTCGTCGCAAAAGTTTACATGAGGAGGATTCTGATTTTGAAACGGATATGTCAGGCTGCATCGCACATATAAAGATCATCGATGAAAATCAGGGTAAGAGAACAAGTGGGTGTGGACAGTAGAGTATACGACTGCTTGTCCAAGAAAGTAACGTAGACAATCACAGCCAACGTGAAATATTTTACTACAAATAGCTTGACAAAGATACAAAGTGACGGACTAATGGAACTATTGACAGTTCACTCTCCTTTTATTCTCACAGATTAGAGATTCTTTCGGTTATAGGCAGTATTTACCTACAACAAATATTTTGCGTTTTAAGGCAAAAGATAACCCGTAGATGTGTCCCGTACATTTTGAAATCGGTCAAATGAATTACAGCAACGTCCGTAGCTTCTATTCCAAATACCTTTCAATTAGTGACTGGCGGGAATTGTACCGTGCTAACCATTTATAGTTGTTTAGTTGAGAAGCATCATCATTTACTTGTTTACCTTTTGCCGCCAGAAGCCATCTGCTGTAGAATACCAGCAAGTATACGCATTGTGTAATTCGAGCTTGCCATGGTTACCGTCTGCTCCAAACAAAGAAATACGGAAGAAAATTCTGACAAGTTATTTCACAAATAAAGAAACTATGTTACCGATTAATTCGCTAGCTAGAGGTTGTAACATTGTTCAAATTACACGACTTCTACAATTTGAATTTATCCAATCATGAGTAACATGACATTCCTCCATCACCGAGCCCATTTTTTAAACGCAACGTGGATAAATATTTCTATTCTATGCTATACAAAAATGCCGGAAGTGTTGTTTCACGATTCTTCAGTAGGTTATCGACTGAGCGCATCTTCTCATCCCTCTAAGTTCACCAACCGTTCGTGTTAATACGGCTGCTGCCTAGAAGGAAAGCTAGACTCGAAAATTAACACACAAAAATGACTTCAAACCACTGTTATGGTTATCCGACGTTTTGTCTACTAGTATAAAGGTGAATATCTCAGATTCATCTTTTCCTTTATTTTGATTATTTCCTTCTTGTCAGGACACGGTTTAGTTAACATTAAATTTGTGAAAAATATCATGTTTGTAAGCGTGCATGGTTAATTTCTTGGGGAAACCCAGATCTATTAGCTTCTACGATGTTGGGCAAATCTGATGTTAAATACGACAGCAAAATTCAAACCTCTGAAGTTATTTCTTGAGGCAAACTATAAGGCGTGTTTGAAGGGCGGAACGTGCTTGAAATGAGACACAAATGTTAATTGATTTTGTCAGCTGTAAAAAGAGAGTTGAAGAAATTCATAAGGAGAACCATCTGCTTGACCATCAGTGCATGTTACCATTGAGAATCTGATTTTGTAAAGCTCATCGACAGTGAAATAAACTGCACGTGTTAACCTGTCAACTTGCCAGCTTTTTGGATATAATTTGGCGCCATGGTAAATATTACCACATTGGAGTGACTGAGCATATAGATTACTAGAACGTATAGAACGTATATGGAACCTATAGAAATATGTCAGCAGGTTAAAATTACAGTTTCTGTCCCCGAGTACTTGCTAACAGTAGTCGAAACCTACCGTTAATTTCGATCTGTACGTGATGGCCTACTAAGCTGGACTCCTAAAGAAACATGATAATGTTGTTGGCGGCATCCGAAACGAATTAGCCTGTCACAGTGACCGAAGCCAAGGGACGCCAGCGCTACAAACCATCACCTCAGGTGGCTTGCGCTGTACCACTTGCGGTTCCACTCACACACCATTCATTTTGATTTGTACTTGATGGCCTACTAAACTGGGATCCTAAATTAACATAATAAATGTAATTCAAATGCTGCACCCACAAATGCGCATTTGGTTAAGTGGGTGTGATTACCTCACCTCCAATAGGGCTTACATATACTTTCCTTTTCAGAACGCTGTCTGCCCGACCGCGGTGCAGTTATTGTTTATTCGAGTGCCGTTCAAAAATGGCAGTCTCACAGAATGGCTGATAAATTGGCTGAACTAACCAATTAGGAGGACATAGGTCACAGCTGAACTCCGTATCTAATGCAACACGTCCCCACTCCTCAGGTCTTATACCAAATATAGACCGACATTCCAGACTGTTCATGTGGAGCAGAATATATTAGTCGAAATTAAAGAAAGCTTTCAAACGAATCGCGCAATACCATCCACGGTGGCTGGGGCACGCGGAAACACGATCGGTCAACAGCGCTACCCTTGCTCATCCGGATGAAAACAAGTACCAAGTGAACACTGATCAAGCCCTCCAAGTGGTCTATCGCCTGGCAAGCAACAAATCAAAGCCGTCCGACAGAAGACACTTTGTACCGCCGACTCTACCGAGATCCAGCCGCTTGGCCTGGTATCAAGTCACGAAAAGCAGCTTGTTCAGGCGCTGCACCTACCTTGACCACAAATCCACGAGATCGTTGGCCAGCCTGTGCGGTCAAGCCAACGGACGAGCGTGACGTAATAGAAAAATCTTCCGTTGGTTGACCAGTGACCTAGTTTCTCCACAATATGTCCGATCGACATCCCGCTCCAACTCATATACACTTTTACCGGTGTGAACAATTCTCCTTCGAAATGGAGCTACCCACAGTGGACAAAAAGTAAAAGACTTTTCATCAACTCTCTGTGATTGAAGAATGATCTCAACGTATTCTTCGGTGTACCTGTAAAAGAAATTGAAGCAATATGACTTAGCAACAGTTGTGCTGAATAACGACGTGTTTCTTAAAATAGAAGATGAGGTTTTGTTACGTTGATTGACACAAAGTATCAAAGTAGCAGGACACCGGATCTACTATGCTGCAGCCTAGAGTACATTGTCTGAGATCAGAAAATTGAATGGACCATAAATAATGGGAAGCAGGTGAACATACATTAGTACGATCGATAGCTGAATGCCTCACAAGAATAATTAGGCATACTCAAAAATGGGTAACTAACGATGAGTATCAGTCAACCACGTAATTCGACATACACTCTCATAAAATATATTGATCAGTTGTCCAGCATTTTTTGAAAACCATTCGAGGGTATAGCCAGTGGGTCGTGTAACCGAGATTTCAGGTGTGATAATAAACGAGAATTGCTATTCATGTTACATAATACGTATGAAAAACGTTCTCTTTGAGCTGATAATAAGAAGTACGTTCAGGCGGAAGGGTTGTGAACTTCAAAGTAGAATTAATTCGATAATGAACGATAGCAGGAAATTAGTTTTGTCTGACTTCAAACTAGTTGTTGTGAATAGATGATCATTTTTCGTAATATCCGTATAGTAACAAAACCTTTGTATGTTGCTGCTATTCTGTTGTAACCTGTGACGGTCCATGTGGATCAGCAGAACTGTTTTGTAAGTCAGCTGGAGATATAACTGCTTTAGATGTTTCACGATCAACAGATGTCGGCAATTTGTTTTCTCGGCATATTGCATGCTATCGTTCAGTTTTACAGACTTTAGTCAGGTTAATTCTCATTGGTAACAGACAAGTGTAAACTTACAGAGTCTTTCGGCATCAGAACAAAACTAAATGGTTGTACCCACTATAGCTGAAATACAGTTTCCATATTGTTTGTAGTCATGGAAATGTCTGAAATTTGTTAGTCAATCATTTCTGGTAAAACCAACTTTAGGTCTAGAATGCAGCCAAGGGTTACACTGCCAAGTTGCATAAGAACAACCTCGCCAACATCAAAGGACAGATATTTGTGCGCAAAGGAAAACAATAGCAATACTACTTAAGGGAATAATCAGTATTTATGTATTATGGTGTGCGCTGAGACCACAAAGATAACCCAGTTCTATGCGAGTAAAATAAGGATGCCATGACCGCCCATGAATGGACATCATTCAACAGATCAACTAACTCGATTGATTCACTAACCAGGTTACTAACTTTAGCGAAGGCTACCTCCGTTACATTTTCATTATGCATTGCACATTTGCTGATCGAAAATGATCCCGAAAGTTTCTTCGGATTGATTTGTTTCAAAATATTGACTAGAATGTCTTGTGGTGTATACATTTGAATGTCTCTTCAGAAAATACAGCAAAACAGAGCTTAAATTGCAGAACAGACATCGCGGTCTGTATTATTACTACCGTCATTGGTTAACGTCGTCAAAATCAACTTCAACTCCATCCAACTGATTTTCTTTTTCACCAATATCGTCAGCAGCAGCCACTGCGGCAACTGTATAACTGCTTGTATGATCATTTTACTTATCAAAATGGCTATGCTTTACGTAATCCTCAACTTCGTACTTATGAGTCATCACCTTACGTTTGTTACGTTCGTGCTTCGTCTGCTAACTGTTCTGTTCATTATGGAGAATGGAGCCAACTAATCCAAAAAAGTTAACGTTCTTTGCATGGTCATCTACTTGAGTGAATTATCATAATTTGGCAATTGTTCAATATCCAACAATTTTAGGGGAAAATATTACTTTGATCAACTCTAAATCGTTCAGCAGAACTTTGACTGACTTTACATATTTTATCAGAAACCTGTCCATCTTACCAAACATAACAAAGAGATACACTTGCACTTTACTGAACGGAAATGTTTCTGCTATGTGTACGCATGATCTCTGGGTTCTCTTATCGTTAGTGGTGATAAACCGTATTCGGTCAACAACTTAATTTATCAAAGCCCACTCAGGTTACTCTAACATGAAGCCGGCTGTTTCTACTCAGGTTGTCCATTACACCTGCGGACCAACTGAGGGGCAATGTGCAGACACCAGGGAGCAGCGTTCTTCCGAATTAGGGGTTCCAACAAGACCTGCAAAAGGAAACAACAAGAAACAAGCATGAGTCAAAGATCCAGTAAGTCATGCACACGACTTACACAAACGATAACTAGAACGGTGTCGACAACACAGCAGCACGCTCTGTCACCGATTCGAACTCAACTCGTGCACGCCTGCTGGTTTCGGTCGCACATTACATTAGGTTTGTCTAAGTTTCTGTGCCCGACTTACAGGCTACACTCACCGTTATTTAGTGGAGAATAATGTTTTCCAACGATCGATGATCAGAGTGATTCCCACGCAAAACTCGGGATCCGTTTGCAGAATTAACACTGAAAAAATGCTTTAAACTTTGACCAGGTAACACAATTTCTGGCATCCCAGTGGTACAACAGCGAAAGTCGTGACGATTGCGGAGTTGATAAATTAGCATATTCTATTCATAGCTGAGAAGTACTTGTTTGTTGTAGGTTACTGTTGCTTCTCCTACCTGACATTCTTATGAAATGTTCAAAACTAAGCATTATTAACTGGTTATCACGCATTAGGGGTTGGCAACTTATGGTCATCGTCATGTTACCAAAAGCGTATGGGCTGAAATCCATTTTAATTGACCAAACAATTATGTAAAAATGAATTAATTCTTCCTGCCTGATTCATCCGCAAGTTTTTCCCGGAAGACATGAGGTGACCTTGTACTTTACGTTTGACAAGTGTTTTGACTGATTACAGTGTGCCCCGGATGTGGACATGGCATCAAATATGCTTTGTCTGTAGACATTTCATAAATGTTTTGTTCCTTTCGCATAACCATCTAAACAATTCTTTCTCCAACGAATATTTTGCATATCTAACTGTTATAGTGCGATGAGTAAAAGTAAATACATGTAGCCATGTCGCATCAAAAACAGTGTCAACAGCTTTTCGTAGAGTTAACTACCAATTAATTGAAGAGCGACGCAACAAGCTGTCCAGAAGTCACTCACCGCTAGCACATAAAACAGACAAAAAATCAAAATGCTGGGTTCCATTGACGCAGTTCACCAATACCAATAAAAGACATACGTCGCGAGATGTTAACATTTCGTTCATTCGCTTTGGTCACGAACATATGCGATTAGAATATATAGGACATGCGGATAGCAACAACAGTACAAACAATCAACCATTGGGTTTACATGAAACAAGAACTGTCATCATTTCGAGAGCAGACAAACTGACTGTCTGAAGAGAGTAAAGGAAATGTTAACATATTGCTATGTATATCTTCTATCGTTATTAGTTAAGACAGAAAATGACTCAAACATTGTACAGGTACTTATATGTGATCTAACATATATGCTGACCGCCAGTGGAAAATGCATTAAAAGGACAATTAAGATCATAGGTATTTAGTGGGACCCAAAATGAGTTTCCCTGCCAAGTAGTGCTTAAGAGAAACTGTTCCCGAACAACAAAGTGCACCTGAATGCTCTTGTACTAATGCAATGTTTTCGGGTAGGGTTCGGAACAGATATACCAGAAAAGCGCACCCATTATGAATGAATTTATGCCACAATGAAGCAATAATTGACTGTATGAAGTGTCACCCAAAATCAGATGCACAATAAATACGAACATATCAGAGATTGATAGTTTTTATGCCGTGGAAGCTCTCTCATTTTCCACGGCGAAATAAACCATTCAGTAAATTGTATTGCGTTGACAGTTTATTAATTGGATTCTGTCAAATGTGAATGATCTTATAGGACTGTTGATTAAGGTTTCGCAACTGACATTTTGCCAAAAATTTTATTTGCCTGTCAACGACAAATTGGACACTAATTTGGCAAAAGTCAATGACCAAGTGTGCTGTTCATTCATTCGGTTAATATCACCGCGCGCCAAACCTAATTAACTATTTGACTTCAGAGTTAGACTGAGGAGAAAGGTGAATTGTTGCATTATGCAGCTTCATATTGGCTAGATAAAAATATTAACTGTTTCAGACGTTTTTGCTTAACATGTATAAGTGAAAGATGTTTTGATGTACAGTCTGTTTTCGGTTATTCATCATCGGACCCCTAACTCACTTTATACCTCCTATAGGTAAGTTTTATGTTCCAAATGTCCATCATTTCACAACTGCGTGACGTAATTACTTGACTAATTGCTCTTGAGTATGTTGGCTTGACAACTATGATGATTTAAGTTATTATGTAATTAGTCCGGTGCTGAATAATCGGAAACAGACAGTTGGCCGGAACATATTTGACTTCTAATGGACTTATGGGGCCATTCAAATGTTAGTATGTAGAACTTCAACGTGTGTAAAACTGGGAGATTTTTATGTACATGATTCGCCCGCCAAACACTTCTTCATCCAATGTTTGTGGGTAAGTAGAGCCCATAATGGTATTACACTTTACGATCAAAAATATTCGTTTAAACTGTTGAAGAATATGAACTATTGCTAATCTCCGGCACATCAAAAACATCACTTATGTGTCATTGCGAATGAGAAAAACCGAGCAGTCGAACTGATGATCAACATAAAGGAATATCAAAAGTACCACTTAAAATCCTTGACCACTTACTTCATCAGAAGGCCTAATTGCTCCAGTTTGATTATGCTCTTCGACATATCGCTCACTTAGGAAAGCAGAAGAGCCATAGTTCATTTGAACGCAAGAAAACAGAGGATAAATTTGACTTTAGTTTATTGCTCTCCAACTATTGCAGTGCACAGTGAATTTCTCGAGATAAGTGGTATCGGAGTGTAGTTGGAAGACGCGGTGCCTAGTTCCCTCGTTTGTGCATAAGGGATAACAATGCCAACATTACTGTCTACGCGTTATTGGCAGAAAATACTGCATCAGACAGTCTTAGAAGTATGAAAGATTAGTGAATTGAAGTAGCAAAAGGAACGTGAACAAGTTGTTGACACGCAGTCTTGACAGAAGTTGACATTGTAGCACATTGATACAACGCGCTTTCAGCTAGTATCACCTGTCGGAACAGTTGCCGAGGTGCTTGTAATACGGGTTATCCCTCACTAATTTAAAACAATCTCAACGGACTATGTTATGACTAGGAAACAAAGCAATGCGCCATAGTATGCGAGAACCCTAGTTAAAGTTATCAGTGTTTGCGCCCTTATTTGACAGGACGATAGACTAAGCGTTCGTCGTTGTCTAGTTTAAAAAGACCACATATTGATTAAGTGAGCTCGTGGAAGATGATATACATATACAGCATGTCATCTTTCATGAGTGTAGACAATTTTGGAATATCAACTAAGCATTGTTTACGTTTCCATTCATCATTCCAAAACATACAACCTCTGAACTCATAACATTTTTGCTGCAGACCGAAACCTATCTTCAGTCTGATTTGGTCATTGCAAGTAGATTTCCGATGACAATATTCGATTTAAAACTTTATGGTCATTTGAGTTTTGTTCAAACTGGAGTAAGAAACAATAACTGGAGAAGCAATTAGAAGTCATATAATAAAACTTTGGTGGAGCACAATATTTTCCTTTCACTTAAGTCTTAATACATTACATATAAAGTATACGGACATTTTTTACTGACACTCTGTCACCAACACAATCATCGGAAAAATAAGGTTTATGCTAATTGGTTAGATGCGTGTATCCACATTTGAAGTTTTGATTATAGCACCGACATTCATTGTTTGGGATATGCAAATTAATTAATGCCCAGACGATGCATATTATTTAAGCAGTGACGCAGACAAGTCATTTAAATGGACATCGCATTCAACCACAAATCAGACTCGGAATGGTCATCTTGTACTTTAAGTGGAGGTAACGATTAATTTCTCTGATACAAGCACTGCAATGTCTGAAAAATCAAGTTCTCATTTATATTAGCTTCTATGCTGGACATTCAAAGGATGGACTGCATGTACTATTCTTAACTAACAAACATTTTGAAATATTCAGCTGCATTGAGGATTTTCAACCAGTGGGATCAAACTGTACAAATCATGCGATGCTGTGTCACATACAATTCACTTGACTCTGAATGCACAATAAAGAACAGGAAACTTACGGCTGTTAACCATACAGATATGCCAAAAAAATGTCCAATAAAGGTGACAACCGGTTGTGAACTGTCGGTCTAAAGGTGATTAAGAACTTCGTTTCTGTTCTCCTGTACGTACAGTTTCCACCATAATACCCAATTTGACAACCAATTCCAAATAGTTTCACTCACGTGTACAATCATTTTGTTGTTTTGTCTCTTTCAAAAATTTCGCTCTCTCTAGTTGATAAGGTAAACATCGCTCTAAGATGTAACCGTTATCCATGGTGTTAAACGTTTTCATATTACAGTGTTGAATAGACAGATGATTATCCAATCAGAACCAACTCATTCTGATATGTCTAAGTTATTCGAATTTGTTGTAGGGGAATTCATGACCGAGGTATGCACATTGGCATGTACTCACTGATATGATGTCCCAGGTTCGTTTGCAAAAAATCGACAAGACTTTAATTTGCCATTCTGATGTTCATTACTTTTGTAAACTTTTTCCAATCGATTCTTAACTTTTCATTTTCACACCTGTGTAACGAAAATAATGGATATAAACTTGCGGGTTTCGAGTGTAAATACAAAGTCACTCAAATAAACTAGTCTCATCAAATAGTCATGTTTAGTAGTTAACTGACATAGAACAAAAATCGAAGGAGGTTGCACCCAAACATGGCTTTTGGATTTACTATCTAGATCTTTACTGAAAGCTCAGAGGTAATGGTACAGACTCCGAAAGATCGTAAACAGCTGAATGTGGAGTGAAAAGTCAACGAATCAGTTTCAGTCGTTCTGTTTCTGACTAGTGACCAATGTGTGAATATTTGTACTTGCTCGAGCGGACGTCCCTCTAAGTAATCACTTGCAATGATTCATCTATTTTGTCTGGTTCAGTATGGTAATTTGTCGCTCTGGTTGATGAATACCAAGATTTCTTTCTATTTGATGTGTGTTGTTCGATCACTTCAAGTTTGTGTACCTTGATTGCTGATAGCATTTCATGTGATCAGGTTGATGATTAACCTCTTGGCTGTCGACATAATATTTACCACAACGGTAACAGTAGATCTTGTATCTGATGTAATTTCATATTTAATGCAGTTTTCAGTTACGACTGTGACTTCTTTTGTATTTTCCTGTGAGTTAATACTATGTTATGGCCGCGTAAATCTCGTAGTCATTTAGGATGTGTTTTTGTTTTATAGCAGAGCAATCCGGTCTTAATTATGACATATATTTTGTTCTTCACTAATCAGGATTCATCGAACGACATTACATGAGTTATCATTGCAGAGACTTATGTGAGGCAAATATATTGCATGTGATCGTTTTACCACGTTCAGAACATATTCGAACACTTGAGCCCACCTATAATAACCATGTGAAATACACATAGTCATGCAAATTAATAATTGCGGTCAATCGTGATAACCAAACGCGATGAGCCTTCATCTTGAATCCAGTTTTGTAATTCGATCGAAAAAGCATACCAATAATAAACATAGTACATAGCAGTCAACATTTTTTAGACTAACACTCGTTGATATGCTCAAATGATACACTCATTACAGGGCGTTATACATGTTCTGTAGAAACTCTGGAGATCGTCAAATGTGACTTCGACCTGAGGTCATGTCTGGTGTTACTAATAGGGATTCGGTTTACTACATTTTTGGAATGTCGTTGCCAGGTCTTGTATGATCTACATATGGTGGCCAGTTTCTGATTTAGTGCAAACCCAACGCTGACCACTTGATCCTTCTTTCGGTTTCTTTTGAAGTAATGCCATTACAAATATCTTGAACATGGGTGATCTTATGGCATTACTCTTCGCTCACGTCACTTTCAAGGACAAAGATTAGATTGGACTAAATGATTGCCAATTAACTACACGTACAATTCAGCCTTGTGTAATATTTGTTGTTGTGAGTCAGTCAGCAGGTGAATTGTTACATTCTGTCCCTATGATTTCGTCTGTTCGACATTACTGTGCTAATGCCACATCATTATGGTCAGTCACAAAACCAGCTTTACTGCCAAGTTAACGGAAATACAAGTAGTACGATTTGGCTTAACATGTGTGTACACCAGTTTCGCTTTAGAACTTAAGACTTTGTCATTGGCTATACAGCTACAGATCCATCCCTCTTTTGAGTTGCAAAGAAGGTGACCTGTCGGCTCAGAAGAAGATCCAACGTGTTCTGATGAGCAACTTCATTGACAAGATTGTAAGCGACATAGTCAAGGGTATACATAGATTAACTCCGTTCTGTGAATATCCATGCATATTAACCAGATATGTGGCCCATGTGTGATGATATGAAAACCCAGATGAAACTCTACGGAATTTCTTTACAGGGTTTCGAAGACATCGGAACCAACTAAACCAGTACACTTTTATTTATGCCTGATTTTTTCAAACGGGATACCAGTACTGGATAATTATAGGTTCTACTTGTAAAGTAAACTCCAAGGTACGAACACGATTGAAATCTAGGAATAAGGCAGTTACCGTAAACCATCTCAGCCTGAAACTGTCTCCAAACATGCACTCAACATAATTTCATTAGAAATTAGCTGAATCGTTTTCATATGGATTCACCAACCAAAAAAATTCAGGTGAACACAAGTAACGTTAACCATTTTGTAACAGAGCTTCTTGGAAATCACAGATTTAGTACGAGGACATGCATCTGAACGCATTTTAAATGCCACGACTTTCATCTACAAATAGTATAAGGAAATAAAACGCATTGGTTGGTACTATACAGTAAAATTGCACGGGGACGTTTCGGCATTTACATGGAGGCAGGCATAGTGCATTGCGTCAGAAATAATTGTTTTATTATACAATACTCACGCCCCTTTTCAAATCAATTATATGAATCCTGGTATGAGTGTTCGACGTTAGAAGTTTCTAGGAGACCATTTTAAGTTCATTACATTACGACACTTTTGCAACTGCTACGGAACACTCTGATGTATTGGTCCGATAATATGCCATCACACATTAAACATACTATTCTTGAGATGATGATAAGATTTGGTGTCACTCGAAGAGGTATATTTATGTCATGTTATTGTGTTACACATCAAGTTCATCAAAAAGCAAAACATGTTATAGGAAACGCCCGTTTTCAACTGGAAACTACGAAAAAATCCAGATCTAAAAATGTCTTACTAATTCAGTTGCCCTCAAGTGGCACAACACAGTAGTAAGGCTTTGTTTTTGAATTCGCATTCTGATGACTTCAAAGGGTTTTTCAGAAAACCCACTCTCTCTCTCACTAGTAGTACATAGGTTTCACAAAGACTGTCGATTGCCACTTGTATTTCAGACTACATGTTCGGACTAAGTGCTGCCAATTTTAGAGTAAACTCCAAGGTTCACATATCCAAATATATATTCATCAAAATGACTAGATCTTTCAGATCATCTTTGTCAAACGTAGTACAACTTTAGACGCCTCCCAAAATTGTTAGTCGTAAGACGCCAAAGGTTAATACGTCATTTAATGCTAGATACTGAAAGTATTTGTAAATCGGTTTCTTCTCGCATCAATTAGAGGAAACATCGGCTACTTGCAAGTTAGGGTGCAATATTTTGCTCTGATATCACTGAAAGCGAAACGTTTAGAAAGATTCGGTGTCGCCTAACGCTATAACTTCAACGACAACTGAATAATTTTGAAATGTACCAGTGTGACACTCACAGTCATACAGCTCTCCGCATTGCTTGCATTCTTTTCACAAATCTTTGAGCCAGATTGGTATAGTTCACGATCTAATCCATGTGAGAATTTAACTCACAACCCAAGTGGTTTTAAATAGACACGCTGTCACTAACTCTAAGACATAACAATTCGTTTGAATGTACTGAGTAATCGGATACAACCGTCAGTCGCGAAATCTACAAACAAGGATGTGAGTTCGAGCGAAGCGTGTACAGCTACTGGGAACCGGTAAACCGCTAGGAAACACAAGTTTTGCGCAAGGCGATATAGACAGTTGATCACAGTTAACATCGTGCATTTGTGGCTAGCTCTCCTTATTTAATATATGATCATGAGCAACGTAATGGGCTACAAACTATTTATAGTTGATCCTTTTTCAGTACCAGCAGATCACTGAAGCAATCAAAAGTTTGTTTCATTTGGTTTATGCTAATAACAGACTTGACTAAACTCTGTGAACTGATTATTTATCGCAGTCATTTTTACATCTCACTTATTTTAATAACACAGAGTTACTAGAACTGAACCTAGCTTACCCTTTTCACGTGACGAATGTGATTCTTCGAACGATGTAAATTGATGTTTGTTGGACTATTTGTAAAACAAATCGCGTTTAAGTTTTCGCTCGGATTGATGCAATTAAACAGGACAAACGTTTCTTTCCGTCGATTGAGGTATCACGTGACGAGTCTTGTTACAAGCCGTATTCGGATTAGATCAAAACAACTTCTGGTGACGCGAAATAAACTTAGTATTTCATCAATTGTAAGAAGAAGGAACATAAACTGTTTCCTAGAATGAACGATTTTTTCACAGGACTATAAAACGCTTATCTACTCTCCGCTTTACGTTAATATTTTCAGCGATTCAGAGAAATGTTAACAAAAATTTAGAAAAGAGGACACCACACAGTCCAGTTATCACTTTGAAATATTAAAATAGTCATAAATTTATTAATGTAGGTTGAAAAGCACGGAAAGTAATGACCTCTATTAGTTTCATGGAATGCAGATTACTATATTTTTGTCAGTCTACTACTTTACACGCAAGTCGCGATTATCAATGGTTCAACCTTATGAAAAAAAAGAAGTGTTCATGCAATTACTCCTTTCAAAAGCAAACATAGTGTAGGTGCTCAAAAGCTTTTTATCGATGAACATGTCCATTCTCAAGAAAGGACTTTACTAGCTGAACGGGATCGACGTTATCTATGCATGAAAAATGATACTACACACTTCAAGACACGTACAATTATAGGTGCGCTCACACTTACTACCGGCATCTCAACATGAACGAATTTTGTATTTTATGTTATACGGAGCATACTTTCAGGTGATCTTTGATGACAGACCGTTCTGTAGATCACGCGGCTATTATTCAGTCAATTGATATCATACAGAGAAGTAGGTACTAGTATTGATTGATGATGCTTCAGAGAGAGCGAATATCTTCCGATTCCAGCTACACAGTAGTACATCAAACAATTCGGTTCAGTCAACAGTATGAACTATGCCCTTGGTTTGCCTTGTAATGGAGGAAGAAAGACTTCGGTTCACTTGGTCTGTTTTCATCGTCCGTCGCGTCACTGTGCACAACTACTTAGGCAGAAAGGGTACACGGACCGGTCGGTACGGCAACCTTTTAAGTTATACGACAGTTCAATACAAATAAGTCCAGGCCCATAATCGGTTTAATCTGACAAAAGTGCACTTCAAATATCTTACACAGTTAACCACAACAGCGGAATCAGTGCTGCAATCAAACTGCTATTTATATGCACTCTGAGCAGAACGGCATGCTTGTCATTCTTCAGCTGAACACATGACAGTATCCAAGCGGATCGTCATCTTACAGCTAGCCTACAGAGAAAATGGTGTATTGGAATAGTTCAGTCGGCAACTTTGTTCAATAGTAGACCGAACCTTCCATGCAACCTTCATTACAGTCAGCCAACCACCGTATCCGATGGGGTTGTCACCACCTCCCTACTTCAAATCCCACTGTATTTACCAGCTTCAAGGTGGGTGTCAAGCTGCCCACGTGAACTGAACGGAAGGGCAGTTGCGCATCCGATTATACCAACATGTTCCGACTTGTGTTGAACAAGAGAACCACCAGATCTCATCAACTTTTGTTGCACCACACGTGTTACTAAGACAGTCAGCCTCCTCAATGACATGTCGTATGTGGTTCTCTGGATATAAAGTCGCCATAACTGGCAGTAATGTAATCAGTACTAGACGATTGCTGTTGTTCGCTGAAGCTTGCACTGTTTGCAGATGCCAACCACTGTTCTGTCAACAGAAATACATGATGGCCATTCTGGAGCAACCGTAATCGTTGAACAAGGACAATACTCCTGTGTGTGTGTGCGTTGTGTTTGCAGTGTGTGCGATCCTCTCGGCCTTATTCGTCCGAGTTTACACTGGATACGTGGTGTGTGAGTGGAACCACACGTGGTGCGGTGCAATCCGCTTGTGGTGTTGGTAAAGCGTAGGCGTCCTTTGGCTTCGGTCACTTCAACTGGCTAATCCGAAACGGATGCCTCAAACAATGTTAGTTTATTTCCTCTCACTAATCTTGTCTAACTGCTTTATGAACTGTTCATGCAGTAACTCGTGCATTCAGCCATTTCTGACTTCTGATTCCGGTTCTGCCTGATACAAAAGACTAGTGAATGCACAGATTACGCAGGAGACCGAAAAGTTCCTTAGATCATGATCGTGAACAAGCTGACGAATCAGGACAGATTGTTATTATCAATTTATTTCACTTGTGGTATAATCCCCTTTGAAAGGTTGATTCAAAAGGACCTGTTTTCTAGGAGGCATACGCCGAACAGCCGTTGGTTGGTTACTCACGGCTAATAATGTTTGTAAACTTTTGGGGAAATCTGACTTCGGATAACACCTTCTTTCAAATATCCACTTTCCTGCTTATAAGCAGCCATCAGAGTTCAGACCAAAGAGGTTACCCAATGGACAAGCCTCCTAACCGAGTCGAGTGAGTGATTAGTCAACAATCCACTGAAACCACAGCCAGATTAGCTGACTGTGGATAGGGTGATGGTTCACGCATATTCCCAGTAAATTGTTCGGCTCTATCGACTCAACGTTTTGGCCACCACGACCCACGATTTATAACATCTGGCTGTTCACGCATGTTTTTGTGATCGTTTCAACGCCTGAAAAGCAATGCTGACCTGTGAGTCAGCATGCTCCGTTGAGTGTAGATGGGCAGATTATTAACACGATATTTCTACAAAAGACTACCATCACAGTAGTTTTTTCACCCATCGATAGATGATAAAAAGATACACTCATGAACGAAGCAAATTTACAGATCACTCAATGATGAATACCCGGCGACCTGTCCATAGTATCTGAGACACGTGGTGCTGTGTCTTTTAGTTTTGTCGCGCCACTTGTGGACTCCGAGGGACGTAGTATAGCCATGCTTTGAAAACAGTAAACGTCGCTTGACACCTCATTTTTGCGGTCTATTTACTCAGCCGTGTCGTTCCGCTTTCCGTCAACATGTCTTAATCTATTCGTGCCACGATGAGGGCAGCTTGTTCAAAAATGTTTCGCAGATTGAGATGTTCCATTCTCTTGAGGGCTGCTTTGTGCTGGAAAGCCATATGTCCTTAAGCGAAGGCCACTTCGTTTGGGTGGACATAAAACATTTGTATCATATACGTTTTGTTTGGGTGATTTCGAAGTAGGATAACGTGTTGACGCATGTGAGTACTGATCGGACTGGATGGGACGGGATGAGAGGCTTAATGCACCCCTCACAAGTATCGTGGTTGTTCGCGAAGTGACTTCTCTACGACTGTGCAGACTGTAAATGTAGGTGCTTCCGATGGTGGTTTCGAATCGATTCTTTCATTCCACCGAACGCACGTTGTAATTGTTGGCTCTGGGTTGACTGATTCAGTCTGCATGTGTTTGTATATTTACCTGTTTGTCTGTCTAACTGTGGTTAAAGCACTGGGTCGATGTGACCGAACGACTTCACTTGGAATGCGCGTATATCGCCACCGTACCAATAACCAGTTAATCCGGCCATGGGTTGAGCGGTGTGGTGTGCCTGTCCGCTCCCTGGACTCGATCAGGAGGCGTGTCCGTTAGGTAAGCCTTTTGGTTTGGACTCCAAATTTTGACGCCGGGTCCACATTTCCGATACGCACTTTGGCGGTTGGTACCATTACATCCTGCATTTACAGTTCAGTCTTCCATAAGATTAAGTTCGTTAGCGTTGGGCTTATTGAAAGACTGGATACAATAAGTTGGTCTGAATCTTAGTTCATATAGCGAAAGAGGTATACATAATAGATTGACTGCAGATTGGAGGGAGGCTTGTTAGAAGAAGTTGACTAATAAAGGTCATTTAGAGAGATGTTCACATACTCACAGAGAAAAAAACTTCCAAAATTGGCGAGGTACACTATGGAGTAAAAGATTTTCA
This sequence comes from Paragonimus skrjabini miyazakii, assembly GCA_014338405.1. Classification (NCBI taxonomy): domain Eukaryota; kingdom Metazoa; phylum Platyhelminthes; class Trematoda; order Plagiorchiida; family Troglotrematidae; genus Paragonimus; species Paragonimus skrjabini miyazakii. The sequence continues at coordinate 238,405 of JTDE01000089.1, forward strand.
TAAATACAGCTCAACGGTGACCAACTAACCAACAACCTCAATCATAACCTGACACCTGCGTACCTCCCCATCTGTCCAGCCGCGCAACTGCGCGTTCTGGTTCATACTACGGAGTCTGCGTTGAGGAACGGTGATGCACTATTTATCGATCTGCCAATTACAGTTGTTGTTACTTTCATGTAGACAGAAAAAACTGACGTTTGCACCAATGTATGGAACAGTCCATCGTTGAGTGGTTGTTAACCACAATGCCAGAAAGTACCAAGCTAATTGTGGCAAACTCAAAGAATCCGGTTTCATTGTTCGTCAGGTAAGTATTTAAGTAATTTCACTCTCCTAGGTGACCTAGTCAGACCGTTCAAATCATTATTACTGTTGACAGTATGCAAAAATTGTGCCAGTTTTATGTTAGCTACTGATAGCAATAGACTTGGTTGCTAACATGCTAAATGCTAACTTTGTCCCTTTGAACTTCGTACATGGTAAACGCCGTTTCTCGCTTGATAGCCCATCTGACAGTTCTCCTATATTTAGTCAGATAAGTACCTCATTTGTTACTTCGTTCTGAACATTATTGAGTACTGTTCAGCAAATGGTTACGTTTACCCCATTGGTCTCATATCAATGTTTATTTCTGTTTTGCAAGGATTTCCCACTTTCTCTTGGTACTCATAGTAATATCTATGCCAATAGTGATAGTGTTTCATATATGTATCCACTTTGTAGTTACTGCCACTTTCACCACTTGCCTCTGGGAACTACATGCTGAGGTTTTTCATTCTCTTTTAGATAGGCTAGACAACGTTTTTTTTCCAGTATCCTAAACAATTCTACGAAACTTTTGCACGAACCTCCGCAGACATCTGCTTTGTTACACCAAGGATCCATCGTTCACTGTACTCGGCACTCCACCTACGTTCGACCAGAAGACCTCGATTATATAAGCCTCAAGCTAACTGTTGCCTAGCCTCCCAAATTTCGTTATGTAACTGTGAGGTATTGGTTGGACAATCTCCTCTCCCCATGCACACTCAACCCGTGGTTTCTTCATAAGTTCACAACTTTGTCAACCGGCAGCTGTTATGACGACTTCTACGAAGTGCGTTGCAGCGAGGAGCGACGGATCAACAGAATCAATGACAACCTGTCAGTCCGACACCTTTCTTGAACCGTCAGCCAGACTTTGCTACTGCTTCAATACTGTTTCACTCGGGCTGTCTTATGAAGAGTGTTATGAGCTAGTGAAAATATTTCCGATCCAACTTCTTCTAAACCGTTGTAGAATTGTTCATTTTCACGGCTGAATTCTTGGGCAGTCAGTATACTCGGCAAGATTCCATGAACTTTGACGATGCGTTTCTGAACAGTTCCTCAGATGGTACAAGCATGTTGACTATGTGTGGATGCTACTTCATAGGTTTTATGAAATACTTTGTCACGATAATGGTTTGCTGATTCTAATGCGTGGTTAACAGGTTTCGATAAACGAAACCGAGAGATTTTCTTTAGTAACTCATCCAAAAGTTTCAAGAAACCAACTGCGGTTTTGGAAAGACCGGCGGTAAGAGTGAAAATAAAAAACACTAACCTTTATCTGAAAAACGTAAAGTAATCGACCGGTGAGTATTCTGCATGATTAACCAACCTCGACGGCAAAAATGTGGACACACGAATTAATAATTTACCTCATATTAAGTTGCGGCCGACTAATAAAAGTGTGTGATGGTAAACATGAATTGTTTTACAGTGTTTTGAAATGCTGAAGCACTAAACATAGTTTGAGAGAGAGTAGAATAAAGGAAGTTAGTACGCTCATTAACGATTCCGTCAACTAATGCGTTGTAGTCAATAAAATGTTCACAACTAACAGTGTTGAATAAAGCTGTGGAGAAAAAACTGTGGTATGCAAACGTCTTTTCAAATAATATTATCGCGTTAACATAATATATTTTAAGATTTAATGGATGCATCAAGGAGAACGACTCGAACCATATACAAGAACTTCTTGAAGAAACAAGACAACTGAAATGACAAGGTTTAGGAAAGGCTTTGAATGTCAAGGTGTAAGAGAATACCCTTTTGGAATATTGAACTTTGACGACTAGAAATAACTGGACAATGATGTGACACGAGATAATGCTCAAATATATTATAGGAAGACACCAGCGATTAAGTTAATGAAAAATACAAGTCAGACTGTAATCTTGGAAAAACAGAAGATTGTTAATTTTTAAAGTGAAAATGTCATCCTCTCGATATGCGTACAAAAAATACCAAGGCATATGAATGAGAAATGGACCATATGACCATTTATGGAAGTACATCTTGATCGTGATTGTTCAAACACGATAACTTGAACATATATGGAGAAAATGAATCAGAGCCAACTACCACTGCTTGCAGATAATCGGAATTGACTATCTGATTAGAATGAATATCTATCCAAACGGATAGACTGTGTTTTATAGGAATGGACTAAAAGAATACTAACTGCTAGCGTCCGTGGGATTTTGTAGGTAAATTCTGATACGATTGTTAAAAGCAATACCGACGACAAATAGATGACACTTTTCTCATTTTCAGTTCGGTGGCTCAAATGAACCAACTGCATGACCAGTTGAACGCCCTGTACAAAAACGTCAAGTTTACAATAGAAACTGAAAAGGAGGATAAAGTTGCATTTCTTGATGTTTTGCTGCATAGGAATGTAGATGGGTCTCTGTCCAGAAACATATACCATAAGAAAACTTGGTCTGGACAATATTTACACTTTAAAAGTTTTGCCCCAATTTCATACAAACGTGGCCTTCCTCGTACTCTGTTTGATAGGGCTCGCAAGATTGTCACATCTGATAAGACTGAAAGTGAAGAACAATTCATTCGGGATACACTGATTGACAACGGTTGTCCACCTAGGTTTATAGAGGAATACGCTAAGTCAACAGGGCCTAATCCCATTATAATAACTGCTCCAATGAAAAATGTCTATCTTCGTTTACCATTTAAAGGAGATGACATTTCAGCTTTAATCAGACGACGACTTACAGCCGTAACAAGAAGGACCTACAACGCCGCGAAGGTGGTGTTCATTGAGGAAACTATGCAACCACCGAGCTCAACGAGGAAGGACCCAGTCGCCTTGATCGCCCAATCAAATATAATATATGGTTTCACCTGCACTTGTGGATGCAAGTACGCTGGCCGCACATCGAGGCAACTGGGGACACGCATTAATGAGCATATTCCAAAATGGTTATGCACCACCGGGACTGGCGTCGCTCGAAGTGCAATCACGAAACACTTACACGAGACGGGCCATCGAGTCTGTGGTGATAATGCATTTCATATCCTATATCGCCCTAGAACGAAGCAAAGTCTGCGATTTACAGAGGCTGTTGCCATTCGTCGAACAAACCCCGAGCTATGTGTCCAAAAACAAATGGTTATAAATGTATCCCTCCCTTGGTGATTTTGTCCCATTCCCAAAGACCTTCCATTGTTCTGAACGTTTTATCTTACCTTCTACCATGTACCCGTCTAACCGTTTCGTTTCCAGTTCAGTTTAAAAGTACTTATTAACATTCCCTCCACTTTTCACTTAACTGCCCATGACTATTCGACCTAGTAACATAAACCTCGCTATCAGTTTCATGCTGTGTCATCTGAATGCCCTGTTCTTGAGTCTCGATCATTGTGACCTCGCTTATCACGCCCGCATTCTTCACCATTGTTGCCATGCCTGCTTGCTATATACTGACTGCACTAATTTCGCTGTAGTAACAGATGAGATGCGAACGAAATGTCCGTGCACAAGACATCTTACGCTATACTGTTGACTTTTTTCAAATTTATTACGGGGAACTACTGCTTCAAAAGCAATTCACAAGGCTTGAACACAGAGCTTTACTTCAGTATCCACGGAAGCGAGAACTACGAAAGCTAGGAAAGCACGATCTTGGATAGCAGAGCATGAATTTTGGTATCCAAGCTAAGATTACTGAGATTGTTCAACGAAATATTCCACCACGGTTTACCACATTACCATCAATACTCTGCATATAAGGGGCGCGAAATCTGTAAAGCCTTTCAGTATAATAACCTCATGATAGCTGTGAGTTAATTTTAGCGTACAGATTTGTCCGTCTTTCATGTACAGTCTAGATTACTGCTGGAGGCTAGTTCGTTGAAGTCTGCATTGATGACTGATGGGCTGGACTTGCGAATAACATCTGTTGACGTTCAGTTGTGTTCAATGTAGAGTATCATGCCAAAAGTTGTCATGATGTTGGCAACTGCTGCTGTTTTCATGTGAAAACTCGACACGTATTCAGTAATACTAGATGAGTTTCCATAATCATTTACGTAAACTTAAGGCAAGCTTGACCTCATATAAGTGTCCCTAGTCACGTGCTGCTATGCGCGTGTTGGTGTAACCCTATTTTATATATGATAAGCCGTGGCTGATTTCATTCTTCTCTTATCAAGTAATCCCGTCTTTTAAACCATCATTCCCTTTAGTCCACATTGCTGAACTGTCCGAATTGCCCGATTTATCTTCTTGCTAACATTACACTCACAAACAGTTATTTCCTCTAAATCTTTCAATACACTCTTGGTTGTACACAAACGTTTACATTATTTTCGTACCGGTACTCTTTTTATGAACGTTTTGAAAAGAAATATATGTTAGGTATGGAAAATATACCAGGAATTCTTCACATCAGAGTACATATTTACTTATGTGTAGTTTGAAAACCGTGAAAAATGGTCATAGCATGAACCTAAATACATTCGAATATCTTGAATAGTTTCCAGCAGTCAAGTCTACTTAAATAACTTGACCACATGAAAACAGTAGTGCTCAAGCAAATACCTCACTCCTTATTATAACAACCTATAAACCTATGGGAAACATAAGGGCAGGACACACCGTTAATCCAAAAACAAAAGAAACTAATATCGTCCAAGTTCCTCGCACAGAAGATAATTGTTCGTGAGATTATTGATCGTGTGTTATCTACTAGATGATCATTTATTTACGTTGACTGAAAGTTGGCTTTCAGTGAAGCTGAAAGCAAGAACAATAAAGTCGGTGGTTGTTGTTCAAATCATAACGTTCTAACTGCTATTTTGTTGTGACTTTAAAAATTTTATGGGCTTTGGTGTGCTGAATGTCAAAACAAACCGCTTAAACGAAAACATGCTTACCCCAAGAACATGCTTTTATCTGTGAACATTTCATATTAATTAGCTAGTTCTGGAGACACCATATTGGAAGGAGCATGTACTTATATTTCTTTACTGCAGATTACTTATCAAAATAGTCCAGGATAGTTTGTAGCATCAAAGAGATTAATAAACGTACATCGTAATACCAGCAGACATACACGTAAATTATACAATTTAGAGAAGCAACCTTTCATGAATAAATTAAGCAACGATTATCCGTATCAGATCTTTGTAGATATTTGACTTTGAACAATTAGGTTATTGCATGCTTACCACGGTGTTCTCAAGGGTCACAGAGAGGAGTGGAAACTTTCAATACTAGTTCTTGAATAGCACAGGTAAAGCTTAAAGACGGTAAGTCTGTCACAACTTTCAGGCATGCAATATTTGCAACCTTAAAATGGGTTTCTTTTTCTTACAGATAACCGTAATAGCAATCGTTCAATGTGGAATTCGCTTGCCCAATTTAGCGCTCATATCATCCATGTAAAAGTTTCAACATCATGCCAAACCGTTTCTCCTGTAACCTGAGAGGTACACGATAATCCAAGCTGTACTATTTCATACAGTAAATAATCTGGTGTACAATGACAGTCCTTTTATGTTATTGCGCAACAGACTTGGGTATTTAGTAAAATATGTATGTATTTCATTTCTGGCTATAGATCATTAGAAGTTTGTAGTTGATTCAAATAGTTAATCTTCTGACAAAGTTAACACCTCTGTTTTGACTAGATGTGGAACGAACTCATAGTTGCCGTGTTGTTTTGGTCATAATTTTCACAAGTAAGTGTTGCAAAAACTGCACTCACCAGAAAAAGTCTCTACGTAATCAGCATTGTATTCTAAAATGTCTCATCAACAATTTCTTTGTGCCTTTCTGCGGCAAAACATATCGTTTCTTGTAGTTCCTGAAACATAACTAACTATGAGCTTGTGATTTGTTGACTCGTTCCGCGTTTTTCTAAATCGTGTCATCCATTTGTAATTTCTTCTTAGCATGTTAGATTGCGATTTGGTTTTCCATCTCGTAGTTTGGTGCGAGGTCAACAGAGTAGTGACCTTGACTGAGCAAACTTGTTTGACAGCAATAGCTCATTAACTATTGCTTTTGTTCACATTATTCTTACACAGCAATTTCTGTGAATCTCTTCCATCATTTCCATTGTATATACGCTTTCTGTGATCAAATGATAAGTGCACATGTAGGCGACTGCTGTTTAGTGACTCAAATGACGACATTTTTGAGAAAAAAATTCGCTGTTTCAAACATTTTACATTCTTTCTTGGTTGCAACAGATGATACTAAATTGCCAAAAAGTGGCAGCTTACTCCCTGCTATTATCACTCAACTCAGTCCACACTAACACGCACTTCTGCAGATATCTCCTGCTGCAATAAGTCTTTGAAATAGAATAAATTGACAAATATTTTGTGTGTAAACAGCATCAACCACCAACCAAAAGTAAGCACTGTCTGACTGACGAAAACAAGGCTTCCATCAGTCAGATATTATCCATTGTCTAGTTATTTTGTGCCGGTTGTTCCCAAACACAATTTGTTTAGAACAAACACAGTAAACTCGCGTTTTCAACCACTGTTGGTTGTTTTTACCTATTAGAATTCCAATACGGTTTGACGGCCTCATACGACAATCACATATCAGCAATTGAATAACCGTCTATTTCTATTAACGAACTGAGTATCAACGTAAAAAGTTCAGATTTATATATGCTAATATATGCATATGTTTTAACGGCAATACTCGAACGCTAGCCTGAAGATTTTTGCCGCTAATGCCCATAATCTCGTTTATGGAGATTGTAGTAACATTTCATAAGTGCTCAGGAAATGACGCTGTTTCTTTCTGTATGTGTCACGGGACTTAGAAACAAACGAGAACAGTGCACGCAATCGTTAGCTTGTATGTTTGAATTGTACAAGGGAAATCACGTGTACTTACATGTGTCTGAGATAAATGGTCGTCCGGAACGAAAGTTTTACCGGTCCATTCACCAAGCGTAGGATCACGCAAACTGTCCAGCCGTATGACGAATGAATTTGATTAGCTGGCTATAACCGTAGTAAGCATGCCAAGATAGGAAAAACGCGCTACCGGTCACAAGCCTTTGATAATTTTATTGACCTCATTCGGTGAAGATGTAGGATGGTCACAGTTGTGCTGTGCGAAAACCTTTTACCCATTAACACAAAACATAAAACAGATGTGTGAAGAAGAACTTATTGCAACTCATCCGATGTGAAGCCGTCTGTGACTTTTCCACATTAAAGTATTGAATCACAAATAAATGGCAGTCGCTGTATCTCCTTTCCAGACGATCGGGGATGTTGGATACTAATCACCAGATTATGTGCCTACATGTTAAAATCCAGTCATTCAGAGTAGGATATTGACGATAGGCCTCTTTTTTGTAAGCGGTGTTAATTTGAGTATAGTCTTTCTTTATACGATGGGATTTCTGGTCAATCTACCTAAATGCGATCGTTTCCATCGATTGTGTGTTGTGCTCAATTTATTTCAGTCAGAACATCTTGAGAAAAATATGACGGCTAATTAACATTATTGATTATATTTATAGTATCCCATTTTCGTACAGTGCGAAATGACTTAGTTTTTTCTGCTGCATTCAGGTTTTCATAATTTTCCAGTAAACTTGTGGTTGTGAGGTTGGAAAATATAGTTCAGTTTTGCAGCGTCATTTACTTTATTTATTGAATAGCCGTTTGGAGTATAAAAAAACAATGAATTAAAACAAACATCATGGATGGACCGGACAGTCTGGCAGATATGATTATTAGATGTATAAAGCGCTGTGGCTACTGCTATTGCAATGGAACACCTTGCAAATACAACATTTTACATTTAGAAAAATGTTAAGCAAAAGCGTTTAAACCTTACTCTTTTCTAGACAGAAAATGCGTAAATTTCATTAATCCAAACGTTGTGATTGACAATGATTTTTTATTGTCTGCATTCAATGTCGGTCTCTCACAGGAACTTCACCCCTGACTATAATGTCTGAGCTTAATACAAAAGCTCCTGGAAATGTATGATTAATTTAAGTTTTTACTCTATTTTTGCTTCGAATTGGAGATCGTGGTCAGTCAACTTTTTAACAACACCAAGCGGAAAGTTTATGAGTGGACTTTTTTTAAACTATGCCGTTAATATATAATGGCATTAAAAATAAAGCTTGAAAGTAAACCGTTTTTTTGGCATTTGTGTTGAACATCTTTGGATTAGGAATGTTATGGATGATTCATAATGAACAATATTTAAACTACTTAGACAAACTTTTTAGTCAATCACTTGCGAAAAGTAGATATTATACTCAACTTTTACTCTCGTTAGAGTACTTCAGCATTGTGTGTCCCTGCTATAGCACAGGAGCTTTGGTTCGTTCAGGTACAAAGACCACATGCAGCTGTTCATTCCGAATCCCATACAGGATAAGTGAAAGTGACAAGAAATATCTTGGAATCGAACGATCTGATAAAAATACATGCCGTATAGCACCGTTATGAGGAAGATTCCGGAAACGGGAAATAGTCCCTTATAACAGGCATTTCCGTATAACAGACACCACGATATTTGTCAAATGCTCAATTAAGGTAGTAGTTTGTGTTGTTCAATGTCACGCATGACCACCTTCAGTGATATTGGTCTGTGGTGTTTTGCGTCGACCAACAAGTTTCGTTTTCATTCCATCAAAGTGTGAAGTAACGTCGAAAGCAAGTTGCAAACAGAAGAGGTTATGCGATTGTCACCGCCTCCACCATGCACAGTTACACTGGGTTGCCAATTATCTCTTTCAATCTGACGGCATAAATGAGCTCAATCTGTCCGCAGCGTAATTCACTGATTATACGTTTGTATTTGGCTCACCTAACCACTCACTTTCTTTGCTCACACGTACACGAACTCACACCAGTCATGCTTGAGACCATGCCGAATGAGTAATTTCGGTCATGTGCTCACTAAGTTTTGTGTTTCATATGGTCAAGAAAAAAAGTTAATTTATTTAACGACCTGTTGTATACTTCAATGAAGCGTCCACTCAACTAAGCATATTATCATCGCAACAGCCATATCTTAACCTAAAGTGTTCGGAGAATATCCACTATGTGATCGTTCTAAAGTAATAATGTAGTCAGCAAGATTGCCACCTCAATTGGTTAGGTTGTCCGTGGCACTTTGTGATCATCAACTCTTATCATTAGATCACACCAACTTGAAAGGTACTCTCAGATACTGTGTTCACACCAACGCTACGAGCCAGACGCTCACTGCAATGTCCCTCTTTTAGTTCCTACTAGGTTGTGCAATGTATACGACCGTATCACCGAAACGATTAATGCACATTAGGAACTCATGTCAATAAACCTGACCGGAAACAGCTGAGTATGAGTTAATCACGTGTATCCGTTGTAGCACAAGCTGGTCGCATGAAATAAATTGAGCTATGGCTCACCTACTACATGTCATTACAAAGAACGCATATGTGTATAGCAAATTCTAACATATCTGCAATAGGGTCTTTGTTATAAGGAAATTTTACCCTACGAGCCAAGTCAAAAAGTACGATGGGGTTTGTACTGTCATGAAATTTTGTGGCTATGACCAGCGCTAACACCTCGCTGAGCACGCTCTGATGAGCAACTTACTCGGAATGAATCATGCAACAGCATAATTTTGCTCAGTTATCAACACGGATGGGTTGCCCAATCAACGCCCAGCACTATCAGTTCAACCAGCATCATTTTACTCGGCTGATCACACCTCTTTCAGTCAAAGCAGCTGGCCGTTATAACTGAGGTTAATGGTAGACTGAAAGATAGTCTGATTTCGGAACACACCCAGATGAATGAACATACTCGTCGTGTCCTTTTGGTGAGTGAGTGATAGCAAGGACAATTCACACAATGCAAAGTAATGAGAGTGCAATACACGAAGGCATCGCTGTCCTGTCAGCTGGAACGACAATATAGGTTTCAGTCAGGCGATGTGGTGATGGCTAAAGCAGGACTGTGTGAGACAAATAACCGGAAGATAAACAGTTCTTACAAAAGGCTAGGGTAACGATTACAGCCAAAATGCGAACGCATGTATGCAAAAGTACAACAAAATGATTGAGGGCCATGTCAAGTCCGAACCGTGTAATAGACTTGGGTAGACCCTGACCATATGCGTTGAACACAAGTATGTGTGTATATATCCGACCCGCTCTCGGTTGGGGCAAGAAACCACCCTACCCGTTTTTTGTCCAAGAGGATATATTTTAGTGACATTTAGGATTCACTTCTTTCCTTTTTTATAGTTCTTTTTCATACCAGAGCGTTCATCATCGCGCAAATCAACCGTACGTCTTCGGGGTACCACAACAAGTCCTTTGCTAAATCACCTGGTACCTTTAGATATGATCTTTCATCGCGTTCAACTTTTATCAGCTTCTGTAGTTCATTGACACAGATCACACAACATGTCGTTTACCTGAAAGTATTCCATGATACCATCTACTGTGGATAACCTGATGACCGAAATCCTAAACTGCCGGTCACTCAATAGAGCAGAATCGTTCGATCAACTCGGCTGACTGCGTCTACCCGATGAGTCGAAAAAGCCTTATGTTGGAAAACCGGTTGTCTGGGTGATCATCACAATCCCTCTAACTACGTTCATGATGAGTTCGTAAAAGTATTTTCAAAACACTAAACTCCTAATAACCTTGCACTCATTATCAGGATCATTGTTTCATCACTTCTGTAGAACTTAACTAATCATTTTTCTACACCCAGGCTTCATGAATCGAACTAACCACGTAATGTTCAACTCCCCTTCTTATCAACTAATGAACTAAATTGTGCACTTCATTATCCCTCATAACTTCATTCCGTACAACCTGATTGCGAAACACTGTAAAGAGGGTTTGGTGCAACGCCGGTCTTCTTGAATAAAATGTCAACCGATCGCTTAAGTGTAAGCAACATATCGAATGCGATACGTTTAGCGATGAACAGTGCCCGCAACCAATCAGAGTTTGAGTGAGCTCTTGAAAACTTAACAACGGTATACTATTAATCTCGAAGGTCATTGAGTATATTATTTAGCAGGTTTTCAAAACTACTTCTAGAATATTCTTGCTCACCAAATCGCACTGTCTCCTGATAAAAAGAAAACCCTTTCCCACGACAAACTGAGAGGTGTCCACGAATCGTCAACACCACATTTTACGCGTACAGTGTTGGAAGTATTATCTTCATAGTTGGAATTCAAAACTACACCAAAATGTTCTGACCGTTTGCAAACTTAAGTTCAGCTCAGAAACCTGCATAATGTGAGAGAGGAGGTGCAAGAAAATTCAGGTTACTTTCACGCCAAATTGGTCGATTTCTTTTTGAAAGTTTCTAAAATGCTTCAGTTCAACTGATCAGACGTCTGTAGGAGAAGTCTGAGATTTTTATTGAATCGTGTCTTTTTGATGTTGGTTCATTTTTCACAAAAATACCTCTGTACGAGGCTGTCGATTTTATATTAAGCTTTATTTGTACTGGTTGCTATGGTGATTTATTTCTTCTGTATACCCAGAATAATGAGTTTAATTCTGTTTGGAAATTTTGCGTGCAGACTGTTGATGCAGCAAAGGTCCGACAATGACTGATATTTTCCTGATGATGGTTTAACGGCACGTTTTGCATCTGATTGACTGTAGCACTCACTACAAACCATATGTCGAATATATGACGTATTTTCTATCACAGAATTTCGGAATCTTCCAAACCCAAACTGGACAGTTGCCCGTTAAAAAGGGATAGAAAGGGGCGAGCCGTTTCTAGACGTTATGAGCAGCGGGTATTTAAAGAGTGCAGTAAAACTTACTGAATATGAAAATTTAACAAGGAGTGGCGAGGACCCATATTTCGTCTCGTTTTATTTATGGCTGCTTACAAGAGTGCCTTGGTCCGAACACAATCCCATAGGATAAGCCTAATGTGTATTGATAACTACAGCAATAGGGAGAAGAAAGCACTGGAAAGGTTTTGCTGATTATCTGTTATCCAGAAACGTTTACAGAACTTAACCGCAAAAGAAGGATGACAAAAATTCTGACTATGACTGCAAATGTGTTTACAGCTGTCTGTAACTGCTCATCACATTATGACTGATATAGACAGAATGTTATTATAGGTCCCAAACCCTTTCTAACGGTGTTGGTTGAATACTAAGCATTTTTCAAATATTTTTGACAAAATTGGCTTCCAGCTTTCAAAAAAATATCTTATCTAGCTTCATATCCATTACTTCTCATCAGTTATTTGGCTTTATTTGTAATGAATAAACCTATGAAGCTTGGTCGAACATTTTACACACAGGACAACCAAGCAGTTTACAGATACTGTGGTTTTTACTCCCCTTAGTCACAAACACGAAATGTCTAAATGTGTAAAACATGTATGCAAAAATAACAATGATCAGGTAGTCACTGGGCTTCAGATCGGAGCAGACTGGTATTCGATTTCTGGCAGATAGACCACCCCAGTGATGGTTTCTGCGCACACAACACGCCATCTTGTCTCATCTGTGAATAAACAGTTGGTCCACTCAGGTAGTTCTCCTTGGAAATGATAACATTCATACTTCCCATATAAATTGCTACAATGATCTTTTTTACGGTTGAGAAGGGATTGAATATACGTGCGAATTCGGCTGATTAGTTTGAGATGCTATGGACATCAAACCTGTCTGATCTAATATACAACAATACAGCTGACACTTCTGGGCGTTCACACGCTGTCTTTATTTGTTTAGAGAAACTTACCATTGTCTGTAGCGCGGTGGTTGTGAACTATTTCACAGATTTCAAAAATTGGCGACTAACAGTACATGATTTGTGACAAATGACCCTGTTTCCGATGATGTAATTTGTCGAAATAATTGCCGCATATTATGTTTAATCTAACTAAAGTAAACTGTTACAAATTAACACCGGAAAGGCGCTTCGAACACAATTTAAGTCGACGTTCTAACATAAAACAGGCTGTCGTTTATCTTTGAAGTGATTTTATAATTTAAACAAAGCAGTTAGAACCCGAAGACTGGTAGACGCAAGAATTTTGTGTTGACGCCTCAGCACCAGATTTACAATAATATGGATAGTCTTTCATGGCAAATAATTAGGCGGGTGAGTAATCAATAAACGGGTCAGGATGGATCATTAAGTCCAAGGAAAGGTCAAGTTCATGAACACTTGGTTCTGAACACAGCTGGCCGAAGTCGACTGATTGCCAGTGATTCAACAAACCTTAAGAATCTTGGGTTAGAATGACGCAACAGAATTCTTAATGATCAAGATGGATCGATAACCTGACCAGTGGTCAAGACGGGTCTAGTGACTGAAGAAACTGGCTATTTACGTGTTTCAGGAACATCGCTGTTATCCAGTGATACGAATTTCTGTACCCATTTAGGTAAACGTTCCTTCATTCTGGGGCTCAAGTATCTCTCGGTTCTGTCTATGTAACTTCTTCCGAATTTACATACAAATTGGTAAACACAGTGTGAAGTGGCACCGATAGGTTTATCTTCTTTGAGCTCTCTTTTCATAGCCGCTGCGTCCAAGCGATTACACGGAGTTCGCGTGCACTGAACGTTCGTTTAATTGAATTTCTCAACCGTGGTGTTGCTTGGTGCATGATATAATCATCATTAAAGGGCAGCTCTATGTAAACCTTTTTCTCTTCAGTGGCCATATCTGTAGGCGGTACATTTTTGTCTACTACGCTTCATATAAACCTTGTAGGGGTAACCACATGATTGTAGAACAGACGTAAGCAGTTCCACTTCTTTAGCAAGATTGTCGTGCTTGCAGATTCGCCTTGCTCGTGTGAACACAGTACTCAATAGTGTTTGCATTTTCATTGAATCTCAGTTTGGGGATGTTATTGATCAACTATTTGATCTTCGACAACCTAGGTCGATTAAAGACTAAGTTCACTGACATAGCTTATGAGTTTATCACGACTATAATTAATAGCCGGTGTGCTATCATCTGCAATCGTTGAGAGAACTTAGGTCAAAAAACATCCTTAAACGTAAGCCGGACAAGATCTCTGGAGCCGTCATTCTAGACAAGGATGCATAAGTATAGGAGCTGTTAGCAATACTGGATGGCCAAACAAAGTTTCACCTAACAGAGAGACTGGATGATGTTACCGGAAAACAGAACCGTACAGGAGGATATTTTAAGCTGCTTACAGTTGAGAATTACTGATAAAGTAACGTACAAATCTCTTAAGCTGCTGGCTAACCGCTATTGTAACCCAATTAAAACAAAAATGTCAGACACTCCATTGACTAGTAATTTGAACTGATCAGTGATTGGACAAAATCAATCTAACTAATGAACTGATGTTTCGACCTTAAAGTTGTCAAAATTATTAACACGATTCATTAGTGTACAGTGGATTTTCAATATATATATATATGTATATATGTGCATATATATATGAACGAAAATTGAATAATCTGAAACCTATTTGACTCGATTTAAATACCCGACATTTAACTTATGAGATAATTACCTACAATTTTAGTAAAAATACCGATGTGTGCACGCTATATGGGTTGGGAAAAAGTGAGGGTAGTTTGTCAGTTCGTTTCAAAATACGATCGTTTGTCGATTCTGAAAAAATGCTAAACAATAGTGATGGTTGACTGAAAAATCTTACAAAGGAAGTCAATCTCCTGGGCCTTTCGGTGGACTCCATATATAACAGTGGGTTGTGTTGTTGATTGCGTTTAGATATGAGGGTTTCGAGTTTTTGGTACCGTTCCGTAGCTCAACGTAGGAGTATGTTGTTAATTTAGCTGGTTCGAGTCAAACCGAAGTCCGGATTTCTGCAATTGCACTCCTGATAAACGTGATTTGGCTGTCTGTAAAATGTCTCGTTCGACATGCTTTTTAAAATTCAGGTTAGATATGACAGTCGTTTTTGATAGTTGTCACGTTGTTCTGTGTTCCAGTTTGAAGTTGCACGAGCACAAAACACTTCTTACTGAACATTTATTGGAAGAATTTGCATTCGCATCCCCTACGTCTCACGTGTGAATGAGTAATTAACGATCAATGATGAGTAGTAGGGGATTTTGGTTTTCATCTACATTGAACAGCACCCACAATTATTCACAGCTATTGCATTTCCACAGACTTTCCAGATGGCCCCTTTCGGAAAGAAGCACTAGACTCGAGTTTCGCTCTCATTAGAGCTCGTCAGTAGTGTATATCATCGCCATTGCCGGGACTTGAACCACGGACACGCTGCTCATGAGGCAACCGTGTTTACCACTGTGACACTGACCTCACATTGGGCACCATCAAATTATCATATGCCAAGGCCCAACCACCTGACCAGGTTGCACGATCGTCTCAAAATGGAAACACAGTCACTGTCTGTTGACTCCAATGGATGACCCCTCGCCTAAGACTTCTCTCCAAGTAATTATCACAGAACTCACTGACTTTATGAGCGGTATATTGATTGCTGGTAAGTAATGGAGGATTTTTCGAAAGTCTATGAGAATGTGACAGCTGCGATCAATTGTGGGTGGCATTCAGTCTATATAATCAACGATCAGTTGATTTGTGTCTTCTGACTATTCGTTTTATTTTGCTCTATGGGATTCAACGATTCAGAACACGCGGAGAGGTAGCTAATTTAAGACGTGTAAACCTGAGTGTTGTGACTGTTTACGAAAGTTGAACAGTACAAAATGTTGTTGATACCAAAAAAACTCCGACGTATCCCTTATTCATTGATCTTCTGATCACGGCAATATTGTTCAAGACCTCCTAGGACAGGATGGTTGCATGCATCGGTGGTTCTGTTTCATGTGCCGTTGAAATGAGCCGAGTGATATGTGCTCGATGTTCATTCTGGCCACCTTCGGATAAGCAGGATAAATTACACACATTATATTTTTCGACACATCAGTTTATTATTTTGTAAAGTATGCGTTCACCATACTCAGTATGTCTATTGATTTAATAGTTACTGAACAAAATCCATTAGCAGTGTGATTAGTGACTTTTGCCATTTATTTTCTTTTCTGTGTTTCGTAGATCAGTCTTGAAAAAGTTGACATCGCTTACATTGAATCAGACCAACTGGAACGCTGTAGATATGCGTTTGTATACGGTAAAACTTCCGAATGACCACACTTTTATAAAATTGATGTACGCGTAAAATTTACAGTTTGCTAACTACTAAAAATAGATTCGTTACCTGTACTATTCGCGAGACTCGCCAATGAACACAGCCTCAACTTTTGTCGTGATTTATCACTCTTTCTAGAAAGTAAGGTAAAATTAAAGATTACACACAACGATGGCAGAAAACATGTGCGAAGCTCATACAATCACTTTCATTCAGTGTCCCGGTTATATTTCTCATAGTCTATAGGTTCATTATCCACAAACAGTCGGCAAACGATGTGATAGTAATTACTTCTGCTAGGGAAATATTCAACCACGTATCGTATTGATAACATGGCGGATGGTGAATGTTGTGGACACTAACTCATTTACGATTTTTTTGTAATGTTCGTCTCAAACTAAACAGAGTTCACAGAACAGTTCTGATGTGGAGTGTACTAACTGGAACTGTTGGGAAACACAGTTTGCTTTAAGCTCTTAGATAATATCTTTGTTTACGAAGTATGTTAGCATAAGTGATACGTGTTTAGTTATCAAAATTTTCTGAAAAAACAACAATAGATGTTTGGCTGTTGCTACTCAGCGAGTATACGTACATCGAATACACATTCGACGATAAGAATACTAAATTTGTACTATTTGCACCAGTATACGTTCTAAAACGGAAAAATTAACTCGCAATTGAGCAACTGTTTGCAAGATACCTTTGTTTGAGCTTTACAAAACAGAATTAATTGTGCATATTCTGGAGCCGAACATTATTTGCTTTTAGGTTCATGTAATTTCAAAACCACCTACTAGGTGGCTACCCCGGCTGCCCCATAGTAAGTGCGACTAAATTACTATGAAAATAATCGCAGCCATTTTTTCTTATGGCTATCGGCCAGATTGTTCACTTGACACCACCGAACATGTAGTAACTTATCTCCTAACTTCAACAGACGACCCCGTTAACAGGATCTCCAAGTTGACAGAGAGCCACTGGTCTGCTGAACACTGTCTTGATTAGTAGTCCAGTGTTTAGCAGATCAGAGCCGAAGGCTGAATAAAGAGCACAAAGAATATAATGGCTATTTTTGATGTAAACATCTTTCTTAAGGAAGCTGAATAAAAGTCTGTCAAAATCCGGAAGCTGTCATTAGTCAACTACCAGTTCTGTTTTGTTTATCAGCTACAACTGGTGAGTACAACATGAAGGGTGCACGATTCTTGTCGGTCAGAATATTTAACAAAGATGACATCGGAACTTACTTTACAAGAATATATGAAGTGATGGTTTCTACTTATGCAATGTCTGATACATCAGAAGTTTCCGTTTTCATTGTTCCTGTCGTCTAACGAAGTGGGATCAAAAATACTGCCAGCTACAGGAATAGATCTGAATTAAAATCAGGCAGGGTTTCTAATGAACACCACAACCTAGGCTTCTACTTACTGTTACTCGGGTGTCCAGAAGTTGAGTGGCCAAGTGATGCTTCATGCCTTGGCTCAAAACACTGAAAACAATATTATCTGCAGTTATTTATGGAAAGCGATGGAGAAGTAAGTGTTTGATATATTTCACTCACTTTATCTGATATGTCAGATGGAGGGGATGTACACATTTTCGACCTCAGCCAAAGGTATCAAAATTCGCTGTGAACCCCGCCATATTTTAGCTCATGTAGTGATACTTACCTGTTTAAATTAAACTAACTAAACTTGCCTTCCATAAGCGGATCCTGAGCTATTATTCAAGCAACGACTTTATGAATTTTGCTTAAACTGATCTCAAATTAATCCAACAAGGACTGTTTTGTAAAATTTTAATGCACTGCTGATAAATCCAATCTCATGATGGATGATTGATGATAAGTTTGCTTACCTCACTGTTCCGTTTTCCAGATATTGAAGTATTCAGTGCGGTAAGCATCCCGGTCGCAAGCGGGGCAATTCCAATACCTTGGCTGTACTAACATATTTAAAAGCCTCATCACACAACAAGAATGAGTCTCTTTATCAGATATCTGATGAGCGATTATCGTGCACTTCTAAGCTGTGTCCGCCGTATATAAGGTCACGGGTTCTCGCTTCTGTTGTGTCATGTGCTTGTTATTCCCGAAGTACATTAACACATCAGTTTTTTTTAAGGCAACACTTCAGTAAACTACTGATACAATGTATTTGTCTTCTGACTAGCCTTTAAGTCTGTATGACTTTCACTTGTGAGAAAAACTGATAAACTGATGAAGAGCACCCATATTACTCTGCAATGTGTTATAGTATCTCATGGAACAATATTTGAATCTGAGTCAAAACAAATTCCAACTGGGTATTAAACAATCACCCAATTGAAATTTCCTAAAAAACCCATGAAACAGTATTGTCTCCCTCTATGTGTGAACATTCGGGGATTTAGTTAATTTCAGAATGAAGAAAACTCACCTTTGTTTGCAACTTTTGCATTCCAGTAGACACACCAACCAGCATGTTTCAAAAATAAGCATTAGGCGTAAGTGTTGCTCATACTAAAGGTTTTCGGTAATGTCGCAACCCGAAACGGAACTCCGATTACACTTTCATAAGGCAACCATGTTGACCAATGCGGCACCCACCTCATATTAGGCCTGACCGAGTTATCATATCTGAACACTCAACCAGTTTTGTTGGTGAGTAACTATCACGGTAAGATTTGAGTCCAGCGCTTCTTTTCAGAGAAAGCTGACTAGATAATCAATCCAAATGTGAAAGTTACGAACAAATGTGAATGTTGTTCATCCTGAAATTTACCACACATCCCAACCACTCGTCAGTAATCCGAAATAATGTAATCGACATTTCTACCTGTCTCGAGAGTCTCACTCACGGGTTAATCTATTGGTGTCACCGGGTAGTAACTGTGTCCTATCAAGACGATCGAGCAGGCTGATCATTATTCACAAGCAAGAGTGATTGAGCGCTCGAATATGATAATTGGGTCGTGCCTAATGGGAAGCTAGTGGTTCACATGTCGGTGCCGATTTCGATAAATTATCAATCATACTGATGTGACCGTAATAATGTAAATAACAGTGGAGAAGTTATTAATCAAAATTGCAGCGAGAGGCATAGTGAATGGATAAAACAGACATTTGTGGCTGTGTCCAAAAACAAAGCAGGTTTCAGCTGATCGGGGTTAACTGGATTAAGTAGGAGAAAGGAGGTCATGTTATTTCGTTTTTTGGTTGACTGCGGTAGACCTAAGGTGGAAACAAGCTGTTTTGAATAAACAAATTCATGTGACATAAACGAACTGCGACCGCTGTGACCAAAGAGAGAATGAGCCATTTCGTTTTTCACAACGGTATGTTCGTGGTGTGGCAGGTGAATCGGAACGGCCGTTCTGTGTCTGCGTTTCGGTCCTGAAATAAGCCACGTCGAGTTATGTTAGTTCGATTTTTTGGAGACTCTCAGTAGTGTGACCCATAGACGCTGAGCCACAGAGGAAATTTATTGTGTGAATCACAAAAGAGAATGAAGTATTATGCATGTTGTATTTTGGGCTAAGTAGTGCTAACAGTTTTGCAAGGAATTTTATAACAGAACTGGTACCTTTATGGGTGCTGCTGATAGAATTGGTAAGTTGACGCATCTTTAATTCAGCCGCTGCATCTTCGTTGAATAATTGCGTTAAGTAAAGTTTGTTCTTTTCGAATATATTATAAAATTATTTGGTCAAACCCTGGAAAATTCGTCTGGATAATAAAGCTAGGTAAGCAAAAACACAGCTGGGAAGTGTTAGGCAACCCGATTTTTATCTTCCAAACCCCCTCTTTCCTTGAGAAGACTATTCCATCCAATCAGAATTGATAAAAATTCCCAAGACCATACAGAGATAACCTTTGCGATGTTCCACATACTCGAACTTTATTCGGCCCACTGACCTTAGATACTAGTCCTAATAACTGTTCTTCAATTTTCTGATTTTAAAATGTCTGTTGATTAATATGTACCATATAAATACTTTGTAATTTTCTCCTTGCCGAAGATGTTTCGGGGCGGAATAAAGTGGCCTTCTGCACTCGGCTTTTGATTTGACTTCGGAGCAATTTGCGGGGATAATCACGTTAACCTCGGGAGCATGATATCCCAATTGGTTATTACAAGAAAAACAAATTGCCTTCTGTTAGACGCATTACTATTCTGTGGACGATCCATAATATCTTCCCAGGGGTATGCTGCAAAAACGTATAGTGTGTCCTACATCTGATATGAAAAACGTCGATTTGTAGTAGTATGGATGATATCTGCATGCCCGAGTTTGTGCGGTTGTTTGACTTAATGCAACCAAAATTGTTTGGTACCCGTAACAATACCGTGCTGTGTATAGATAAAACGAGAACAAAATTCCCTGTTTAAAAACAACACGGGTTGACATTTTGTTTAATTATTTCATTAGTTGTATCCATAAAGTGATAGTCAGGGTAATTAAAGTAAATAATTGATTCAACCGAACGGTGTGCTCCTTAACGAACCAGGTACACAATAAAGATTAGTTTAATCAGCTATCAAGTGACCAATCAAAAAAACTATTTTCTTTGAAATGTCACTGTCTGATATTGCATTCCAAGGGTTAGAAAGTAGGTTGATGACCGCAGTCACAGGCTCCATAAATGGCTAATGCACTTGGTCAGGTCATGTGATCAAGGTCACCTGTCACTCTGGTTATAGCTCAGACATTCGGTTGTTATATACGGAAGCGGCTTATGGCTTAGACTAAACTCCCTGAATTCACGTATTTAATCATAGGGTAAATTCCAATAACTTTGGAAGAGGTTAAATGACTGTTTAGGGGATGTGGCTGTTGCATCATGTGATTTATGCGATTGTCATCTGTAAGACTTGAAAATTCCTTCTGTTTAATCTCAATACTTTGTGAGTGATTAGGTTGCCTATGTCCCAATCCATCACATAGCAAACAGATTTCTCAATATAATACAGTCATAACCCAAATATTCTGAAATAATAGCGATGATATCAACCGGCATTGTTTGATTTACGAAGTGGTCCGCTAGATTTTACGACATATCATTTTTTCATGAGCAGGTTCAAACACAGTCAGATGCAAAATTCGATTGATAGATTATGTGTTCAGTTTACTCCATAGCTTCGCCTTAATTGATACACACAATCCCAGCAGTGTTTTACTTTTGGATTGATTGTAATAGTTAAGATCATCATTTGAATAAAACCAATCATTTGAATAAAACCAAGGATTACCAACAATTTACAGACCGATCAGTCCTGTCATCTTCGACGGATAGATACTCACAGGGCCGGTAGTACTGTGAGTTTGTAAACCCTGGGATACAAACACGAAAGCCATCGTATAGAGTTGCAACCACATTATTTTTACATGGAGAGTTCATGCTATGACAGTGCTGGTCAAAATGTGCATTCTGTCAGAATCAAAAAAATTATGTGAAAGGTTCTTGTACCACAAACAGTAATTTTATCAATGTTGATATCAATCACTTGTATATACGACGTAGCAACGTTAGAAGCAATTATATTAGTTATCATTTTGATATAGATGACACACAACGCCCTGCAGCCTCTACTTCCTATTGACGTTCTCAATAATCAGAATTCAGCAAGCATCTACCGTCATATTAATTGAGTCATTTAGCCTCAAGGCAGAGTGGTAAGCCAATACTCCGAATACAGAAGCAATTTCTACCTGCCTTTAACAACATTGATTGCTTATCATAAGTGTAATTCTACTTCACGTACAAGGTTTGGGGACGACTGTATCTGATATCCCATATCTGTCGCTCTTTACGTTTTTACTCCACAAACTGCACAGTATGTAGCCTTGCAATTCTGAATACAATAACCTATTCCTGCCATTGGCATACGTGAATGGTGGTGTGCGGTGTTATTGTGTTCATCAGTGTACTCAGGCCTACCGATATAAAGTACTCGCTCACGGCGGCTTTTACACCGCTTCAATCAAATCAACACGAACTACATTCGTTCACCAACTACAAAATGGACCAAGACATGAGAAATAAAGGTGACAACTACAAAAGACAGAAATTTCGAAAACTATGTATAGGGTTAAGCGCCAACTGGCAGTTCACCGAAAATAAAAACGTGTGTCTTCTCAAGACCAACCAAAATGATAATAGGAATTTATTACTAATGACTAGTAGGGGATTTTGGTTTCCATACAAATTGAACATCACCCAAAACTAATCGCACCTGTCGCATTCCCATAGACTTTCCATGTGCCGCTTTTCGAAAGGGGTCGACTTGAAAGTCTATGGGAATGCGACAGCTGCGATCAATTGTGGGTGATGTTCAATCTAGATGAATCGAAATGGATATCAGTCGACAAGACTACGGTAAGAATGAAAGTTTAAGTTTCTTATGTAAACCACATAGTTACCCGTTATTCGTTTAAGTGACTGAATGTTATGAACACAAGTGTTTGAACAATAGACCTCTACAAGTGCATATTGCATTTCTTAAACTAATTAGGATGAAACCAACAACCCTAGAATGCAACATTTCAATCATCTATAGTAAACTGTTTTAGCGAAGTATACTGTATTGTATGCAACATTTACGTTGACTTCGTTACCAGATTTAGCCACGTGTATATAAACCATTTCACATGTCTGTTTCCCAATTAGTCGCAAGATTTCCCATTACACGATGAAGCAGTTCACTTTGGTGCATTAGAAGTTCCACGTTAGAATCTTGGAAGTGACGGCATGAACGCGACTGCACTAACTAACGGGAAGTAACAGCCAATATTAATTGCAGCACTTCGCATTGGTCACTTTGATTAAGGAAGGGGGACGAGTTATTCTAGGGGTGTCAACGACGATGCTTAATGAGATCAGGGTTAGCGGTCAAAGTGGATCACAGATCATCTGATTCTGTTTCCAATATTTCATCAAACTGTGGGTCTTACTGATTTCTTCGACACGGTTGCGTATGGTTGGGGGTGTCTTCAGATCTCACGTCTAATAGGACTGAGGTTTAGAGTAGCGGCACACTTCGAGTTGTACTGTGAGAGTAGACCGGTTTGTCAGAACATTTACATTAGTTCTATTGTATACATGGCCGACGGACGCAAGTACACTCGCATCAGCCCCGAAAACCGTAAACTTATTATCGAAGCATTCGAACGGGAGGGCGATGACTAGCGTACGATCGCCCTTCTGAACGGAGTCAAGTCACAAGTGGCTCCATGTGTATTGCATCCGTTATAAACCCTAGCCTCGCAAAAGACACAGAAACAAGACTCTGACGGAATCAATGATCAATATGTTGCTGAAGCGGATTCCCGTAGACCTAACGATTACACAGCAATTTTTGAGACTGCACCAGTTTGAGACGGAGTTATCGGCCACAGTGTTTACTCGATACCTAGATGGCCGGTGCATAACTGTCAAGTAACCGTTGGTCTAAACTCTAATAATAATTTGGAATTACGGTAACTGTTTATATAACGACTGATGCAATGTTATGCAAAGTCAAAGACTATTTCCTAGATTGATGAGACAAACTTCAAATTGTTCTGTACTAGGTCAATGGGAGGTTCATTAAAAGGAACGGGGTCGTGCTTCTCTGTAACAAATAGTATAGGTCGTGAATGGAGCTATGACAACAAGCTCGGTAGAAAGCTATAGAACGACACGGGGAGCATATAACAACAGCGATTGCAAGGGCTAGCTGCAAACCCTGCTAGATCATATGAAGGTCAGTACATTTATATCAGGCATTGTGCTGATATGCGACAACGCACCTTTTCAAACTGATTTGGAAAGTGTATTTGCTGAAGAGTTATATAATGGAGGACAACTGTTACGACCGGCATTCTAGTCACCAATGTTGAATGCAATTGAGAACGTCTGGATCATGGTGAAAGCAGGAGTTAAAAGGCAACTCCAGGTGTATCACAAGACAATAATAAACGGAGATCCTCAGGGTGTGCAAAGTCAACAGGAATGAAGAATGGCGGACCTGGAAAGAGTAATCATTTCTGCTATTTGCGACGTCACCGGAGTCTATTTCGTTAGCTTTGTTGATCATGCCAAACAATACTGTGTAGAATCGGAGAACAGTGGAACGATGAGATCACAACCGCAAGCCCTCATTTTCTCAGCGAACGAATAATGCTCTATTCAGGTCAAGCACAAACTGATTCTGTACTTCCTACTTTTTAGAAGTCAGCGCTGATTGAACTAATGCATGGTGTATGACTGTGCCTAGAATACCTATGATTTTCCTTTTTTGGTTGAGCGGTTAAGAACATCCGAGCTACCCAAATACTTTAGGTTATCTATTGTTTGACGTTCGCGACTGAAAGTAGTAAATGAACTGTTAACATCTCGCGATATGTCGTCTTTTTCAGTAGTTGACCACTACTTCAATGACATTAAAACCTAGTCGACAGTGAGAATCATTTGCATATACCTAAAGGTGCTGAGAATCGAATACCGTGCCCAACCCTGTTCTGAATGATTTTCTGGTTCGGTTGGTTGATTATTCACTTCAGATCTCAACTACAACGGACATTGACCAAAAATTAGAACATATTACCAGGCCAGGGTGAGGGCTGTCACTGAACAAATTTCGTATTCTGTTGATACCTGGTAAAGGTAGATAAACTAAAACAGTTATGGTCGCCACGGCCGAAGTCACTCGAATCATTCTGACGTCAGTGTTGGACAGGAAATCGTTTGGCAACTAGGAAGAGAGAAGCTCCACCACATGACTTTGGTTACACAGAGTGAATTACGATGACTAAATTAATGATCCGATATACCAGTCAAATTTGAGTATTGTTGAATAGTAGTAGTTGTTGGATTCCGGTCAACTGAATATCACTCGCAATTAACCGCAACTGTGGCATTCCTATAGACTCTCCAGTTGCCTTCTTTACACCAATCAAATTTAGTTAATTTTTCGTGTCTCATGACCAGCTTGTAGAAAATAGATTCACCGGAATAACCCGCACACGTTGATCCTAGTTACTAAGATTTTTGATTCATCAATTGTTCGGTTGACGTCACTTGGAGCTGACAGCTGAATTCCACAATAACCAACCAGCCGGACCAGATGATCAATGAAAAAATTGTTGAAATAGCCGTTGTGTACAAAAGAAGACAACTTCGACAGGACTGTCAGACCAGTCCACTCTATATTCTATTGCACTTCCTTAGTTGAACACGGTTAGGATAAGATATATTCAAGCAAACTCCAAAAGTTGCTTTATGAACCTTGGGAGGTGAACAGTCGATATATACACAACAACACTACGCCCACCAATAGTCCAAACAATTGGTCAGGACCGATGCAGACCTGAAGCAGAATGGTTTTGGCTCACTGAACTACAAATACTCGTTTGTCTGACCACTCCATCACCTGTTTCGGGTTATCATTCATAAAATAACGTTTATACTGTTTTGCCAACAACGTCAACGAATGTTCAAACACGTCATGAAGAATGTTACCAAAATCCTTAGAGTAGAACTTTAATCTCAGGGTTTTAAGCTGTGTCCGTTTCACTAACATATTCTAACACCAGTATATGATGTCTGCCCTGTTACAGCTATTTCTGGTCAACTCAAATCCACGTTATCTGCTAAACGTTACACGGCATAAAATGTCTGTTGACACAACAATACTGGTGAGTTCAAAGGGTTTGCCAGGGAAAAAATAACACCATGCATAACCCACCCCTCAGAGCAGAAGTGAATGTTATATGATATAAACTTGACAGCTAACTAGACTGAGTAACCCGCTCAATCAATAATATGAGCACACTTGTGCATCTGTGCCCATAATTATGTGCCCATATTGGAAGCATCCGTTCGACTTCTGGCCACTAAATGTTCTAGCATTAGTTTGCTCAAAGGTTTACACCATTTCTTTGGTTATATTATGGCTGCCAGATTTAAAGTCACTAAAAGCAGCGGACAATTCACAAATATTGGGGTAGATCTCGTTAAGTTTAAGTAGATTACTAGGTGATTCGCGATTATGCTGACTACTTTAAATCGATCAAAGTTTCTGGGTATTCTCCTCACATCTTACGAGTTGTATAGCCGAAACCAGTCCGCCTCCAATGCCACTAGGCGTTCGAGTCCCTGATCATCGTGCAGAAGTTGGGTGTGTTGGAAATACAGATACCCCCAATCCTGTTTTGTTTGACTTTCAAACACATTCATATGTTAATACTATTTATGGGAAGGTAGCGTTTTCCGTGCAGAAACCCAAAGAGCAGTCATCTGTATGATGGCCGCATGTAATCAGACAATGCCGAACAACGGAGATCACTACGAATGATGTGCGCGCGAAAACTAGTTTGGCTTTCCACATCTAGTGTCTCTGTGTGATACACAGAAGCACAGTGGGTAAAAAACCGTAACTTTATGACAAATATCGTTTCGATATAGTTTTGTGTACATATGTCGTGTTTCGAAATTCCCAGTATTACAGATAGATTGGTCATTTCGATTTATCTCTAGGGTGACTTTTTCCAGTGGTTCTCTTATCTACTCTCTTGTCAGTAAATTTATTGTCTAATTTTTTGTAAATTTATGCTCGGAAGAAGTTATTGCTGATTCTATCGCATGCAAAGCGCCGATTGGATATGAGCCTCCGTTTTTCTCTGTTTGTCTGAGTCAATGCAACGGTCTCTTTACTTGCCCCGATACCAACATGAGTAATCCAAAAATTATGTTACAGCCGTTATGATTTATAATTTTGATAACTCCAGTTTTTCCACCGCTCCCTTAGTGTGTTTTATCGCGTCTTTTGTCGTGCTTGTGACGCCATTCCACGTCGTTATCTCAGTCGGTTTAGTTCTCTTCTCAACTTTATAATACATATTACTTGTAGACGTCGTCAAATGGGTTCTTGACATGTTTGCTAACCAAATTTCAACTGATACCAGCTCCACTCACACTAAAACTAAAGTTGATAACCTAACAGCAGAACTCCCTGCCTAGAAATATCCCAACGCATAGTTCACCTGCGATCGATGTGTTTTTGGGTAAGTCCGATTATTATGCAAGCTTGATTACATGTAATCCGTTTAGGCGAAAGTTCTGCGGTTAGACGACCATTTTGAGCCAGCCTATATTGGTCAAGTGTCACATTTCAACTATTTCACTTGACTGTTGTCAAAATCTTCCAGCAGGCGTTATGCTTGAATGTGTCAGGATTAGGAGGATTCAACTGCACTGGTGCTACATAGAACAGTGAGGACCAGCTTTGAAATAAGCAAGTAACGATGCTACGTAGACGATGAAGCATAGAAAACCCACTACACGGTAATAACTCCTGATATAGTTGCTTTGTGGAGCACTCGCTGGTTCACTTATTATGTGGGACTCAGTATCCAGGCAACACAATAGAATTCAGTCGGAATCAAGCTGTCTGTCGTATGATATAGTAATGCGTCTATAAGAGATGTCGTAGCATTACCCCCAGCTGAAACAGTTTGTAAAATCTATGACTCGAATGTTCACAAGAAGACAAGTACAGTTTACTGACAAACTGTTTACAAAATGGGTAAGTTCAAGTAAGTTTCGTGAAAACCGTACTCGGTGTTTTCATAAAAAATTTTATACCGTCCGATTTTTGACAGATTTGAATTTTGAAAATGAATGTTCCCTTAGTGATCGATTATTTACCGCACAGTTCGCTGTGCTCACCGCTAAAATTGTTTCACTTTTTTTTCTCCACACCCTCTGAACTGTGAACAGGTCCGTTTCAGCATACATGCAGACTCGCACCATTGCGGCTACCAGTGTGTGCCTATAACCTGAGTAAACGTATTTTTGTTCACGACGAATGAGGAGACATGAAAATTACAAGATATCTGGAACAAAAATGTTACTTCGAATATTATTTCCCTCTAACTAATATGAAGTGTCCTCGGGGACAACACGTCATACATTCTGATCAACCGTGGACACGTAACTATTTTCAAACAACTGAATTATATGAAAGAAGAGAAGTGTGGCTTGGAGAGCTGTACAGACAACCATGCGGATGAACAAAGATGAAGTGAACCTAAGTCGTGTTGAAAAAACCTACTCCGACATTGCATCTGTACTGTACTTGTTATTTCAATAATATCAACTGTTTAGTTCAGTAAATTGCGACTTCCACTTAACGAATGTTCATGTCTAGGTTTGAAATTAATTGCATGTCTGAGCGTGATCAGAATAAATGTAATGATCAATTCTATACGTTGAATTTAGTTTAATCAATTATAACAGCTACTTAATATTAACTCACTCAGGTTTTATTTCACCCACCCACCCTCTTGCCCTATCTTTATTTCATATCTGTTGTAGTTCCCTTCTGGATGAAACTTTCAGAAGCTTAGCCCATTTTAACCAACTGCAACCCTCAATTCCAAAGTTGATGCTCATATTGAGTGATCAGAATTTCATGTAATCTACTGCCAAGAGTTTAATTTTCCAAAAGTTGAAAGACAATAATCCATACAATCTAGTAAAAGAACAACTTCAATCAATCCGAAATGCTAATCAAATGTGGCAGCACAGTTCATTTAGACGGTCACGGAAATGTTTGTTAAGAGTGATATATAAAAAGAAGTTAGTTGTGGATGTGATCAAACACAATAAATGACTAAGATGTTGATAGAGGCTAGCGTACACATAACATTCTGGGCAATTTGTCGGAATGAACAGCTTTATTATGTGGGCATAAGCAACAGCCTGCGGAATTTGACCGAATAGGAAAGAGAAGCTGACGACCACGAGTAAAACGGTCAATTTGTGGTTAGCTTGCTGTACCCGATCCAGTCTAGTCATGCTTTTCCGAGTGGGACGAAGTGATTTTGTTCTCTTCTTGTTGTTCGATCGCCATTTTCTGTTTGCTTTTTGAACGTCAGTCTGACTTGTTTCCGAACCTCTGAGCTTATCTATGCCGTCTACTTGGCTGTCATCATTTACTTGTGTGCCCATGACCGACTTGCGTTCAATCTCAATTCGGTGTTCTTTCATTACCGACAAAAGCGCCTTAGATCGTTTTGCTTCTTCTCTGTTCCGTTTCAACTCATAGGTTTTCTGATTTGAATAACTGGACCAAATGACAATAAGAAGCAACACGTTTACAATGCACAACAGAATTAACGGAATGCACTGCACCAAGAGAAATCGAATCCAAGTGTAAGCGTAGTAATACGTCGAGTTTCCAAACGGAGTTAGTACTGTCACGTGATAACGTCTGGTCTCGTTCAGATTTGTAGTGATTTCCTTCTGTTTGATTTCTAGTACAAAAAACAAAGGTATATGGAACAGAATAGCAAGCGTGATAGTCAAAGTCAGTTGCCGTTTGCCTTGTCGACGTGAGAAATTCACCTTTCCCACATGGGGCCATCTCATGGTGACCAAGCGTTCGATGCAGATCAACAAGGTGATCCAAGCGGACATTGCTTCAAACATGTTACCCAACTCGAAGCTGACGTACGTCATGTAATAGGAAAGTTGTAATCTCAAATAGTTGAACGATTGTGTTGCACAAAATGAAATTCGTCGATCACATCTGATAAAGAAAAAAATTAAATTAAGCAATTCCGTCAATTACATGAGAGAAGTGTAGAACAAACTAACAGTGACAACTTGTTTGGTGCACTGAGATTTTTTGTTACATTTAATTGAGCATATACAGAATAATCGAACAATGTCGACCATGAGAATGAAAAAGATGTATAGTGGAACACCAGATCATGATAGGCAGATACAGCTAACCTTTTGGGCATTTGCAATAGAACGGTAACTCTACTATAAAATGATCCAGCGTGAAAAAACTTGTATTTTTGAAACTGTCACATGGTCTATTATCAATAAAATAGCACTAGTATTCTGTACTGCCCATTTAATGACAGTCGAAACAAAAAAGCGGACATTACTATTATCCATCTTTCTACTTCGACAACTAACCATTGGCCACAACCAAACTGAATTTCTTTCTGGATATTCAATAAAACTTATTGATTGGGTCGATCAAGACTTTGAACTGCAAAATTAATTGCCTCGTTCATCTTCTTGCAGTGAACTGCAGCTAAGAACTGATACTACATGTGCGTCTTATTTTCATGGGCAGATGAACTCCCCATTGTATAACTCAGGCACGACCGTGTCTTATAACAAGCTCTACATTTTTCATCCCTTCATTGCTGGTCCTCATTTGAAACCAGCTATTTTAGGATGGCAGATGCACACATACCACATCCATTAACTGTCTTGAATGTTTTAAAAAGATAACTGTCTGAGCTTGTTCCCTCACTTTACCTGCACAATTTGCTAGAACTAACTAAATTTAATTAGTGGTTAATCATGGGAGCGTAGATAATAACCATCAGCTGACCAAGGTTAAACAATTCCACACAGATCAGGTCAACTTAATAAAATGTGATCACTATACCAATGCTACCGCGACCCACCGGTAGTTATGTGATCACTACAAATTGAAGTTGCATCTGCAGCGAAGTTTTACAAGTGATCTCAACAAGTTGCTACCTTGGTCCAATATTCCAACCATAAGTAGTGATAATTCGCATGTGAGAGGCACTGGCCTTATGAGTAAGCACACATAGTTATCGTAAAATATATTTTTCCACAAAGTTTGTGAACTAACACTGAATTATTGGA
This sequence comes from Paragonimus skrjabini miyazakii, assembly GCA_014338405.1. NCBI lineage: Eukaryota > Metazoa > Platyhelminthes > Trematoda > Plagiorchiida > Troglotrematidae > Paragonimus > Paragonimus skrjabini miyazakii. The sequence goes on from JTDE01000089.1 coordinate 269,534, forward strand.
ACTTCACCGGATCAAACGATTTTGTTGGTAGAGTCAACCTCAAGCATCTGGAACACTTTACTCAGGTGTTCATTTCTTAATAAAAACCAATCATTTCCTTGAGTCGCAGAAAGAAACTATCTATAACCTAGTAAAATTATCAGACATTTTTGGTTCCGTTTTGTTCTTGTGAAAGAGTACTACATAAATCGTGATAGTTTCATACGATTTATTCTTAAATGTTTAACGTCAAAGCGCCAATACATCAAGATATCTAACGTAATCATTGTGTCGCACGATATAGTATTGTTGCCGTTTGTTTATAGCGTGTTACCATCATATGATCAACTCGTAAAAACACATTTAGCTACAATTACGTATGAGTAGAACAAGTATTTAAAACTTGCTAAACACGATGTAAGATAATTTTAGCCAGCATAAATCCTTGGGCATCCTACTCTTAACTGTAACAATGTATGTCAGTAAACTATTTACCGTGCAGCTTGTAATTCCAAATAGGAGAAAAACCTTAAGCCAACCTGAGCTATTGTTGGCTATGAGCAACTGGGCGACAAAAGCATTCCTCTAAAGGACTGCACTGCAGTAGTAAACCCGAATTAAGGGTAGCAAAATTAAACAATGACATTTCAGATCGTTTGTGACATCGTTATTACTGAATTAACGGAAGGAGTATAATCTTATTTCTGATCATTTTTAGGGTTGAATACCTTCTTGTTTCACGCACGGAGGATTTGCTGGCAGTTGAATGCTACTGAAACCATTTACCACCTCATCATTTTAGTTGAAACAAAAACTGTTCACTTGAGATAAAAAACTTCTCATTCTCATCAACAGAAGCCTTGAAAATTAGAGCTTCAGCAAGAGAAATAGGTTTCACACAAGTAAACAGAAACGAACTGTTGATGCAGCCAGTGAAACTGTGACGTTTTGTTTCTGCTAGAAGTTGTAGTAGTAATGAACACTGTTATATTCAACTCACTTAGACAAAATTGAAATAAACGCTAATAGCTGCGTCGTTTATTCCAACTAGCCTGACCATTTGAAACAGTTGGGGTTATGTCATTCACTATTGCATGTAACCTTCTCTAATGTTAATAGTAATCCGTACTGTCTATTTTCATAACGATGAATATTTGTCGGAAAATATTAGTTAATGTTAGCTAACTCCGTTAGACATACTTTATACTGCATATCTATATTTTCATTTACATATTAATATATAAATGCAAATTTCTATTCACTGAATTTTGGTACTTTTTCCGTTATGCATAAATTCGGTTGTCAGAATCAACTAAGAAAATTTTCAAACAACTTGAACAGTACGATAATCGTATTTACTATCTATCTCGAAAAAATAATCAGTTGTGAATAACAATCATGAGTTGATTCCGAAATGTTGTTAAACATTTTCCCGCAAGTCACTGACTCAATTAATCTTAACTGCGACAAATCTTGGGATTAGCCTTTAGAGGGAAATAAGTTCGACTGACTAGCAAGCTTTCCACAATCAACGACGTTTTTACTGAGCTGTTTTCATACAAACTATCCATCATTTGATGTAGGCAAATCTGTCAACGAAACAGTACAACGCAGTAGATGACGTGATTTCTATTATGAATGCTCCTATTGCATGCTGAATACTACTTGTATTTGATCCTTGTTAAAGTCATCAGCTGAATTTTCTTGTAGTTTGCTTTCAACAGAATACCAAATTGCAGGCTGTCATTGTTGCTAGAGATCACAAATAAATTGTGCGTTCAAAATGCTCTCATATACAATTAATTGGACAAGACTATGATGTTCCGTTTGGACGATGTGAGGCAATGTTGACAAGAGTGAATTTCACAGAAAATGCTTCCTTTCACACTAAGGCAACTGAAAATTATCCACCTAAAAGGTTTATGTACGTGTGTTGTGCTACTCATTAACAAGCTAACTTTGTTCAACTTTTTTCTGCCTCTATCTATTCATCCACATGTACAGTTCGAAGCATAGTAAATGAGCCGTGATATAATTGGGAAGGTATCAAAATTTATTATTTGATATTTCTACTCTGTCCAAAGCTCTGAAAACATCACAATTTATTCTTTTCAACGAGCAGCGTGATCTGTTCTCAGAAAAGTTCTTCATTATACTCTAATCCACACTCTACTACAGTGACCAAACAAATGGTTCTGTTTTATTGAGAACAGTATTGACATCACATCGCAACAAGCACTGAAACTAATTTACACATCGAGCTGTCACTTTTCATATATTTTTGATTAGTGGGTTATTAGTGTGTCGATTAAATCTTTGTCAGTATCAGTATAAAGCATAAGCTAAGTACGGAATGGGCCAATCAGTTGTAAATTTTCTCATTTCCACTACATATATAGTCCAATAAAAAACTACAGTGTAATGTTTGACGGATCGGAGCTGAAATTCTTCACATATGAACCCGGAAATTTTGTATATAAAATGCTGGGGTCCGATGTGCTTTGAAAAATTTTAAAAGACAGTGTTGCAGTAACGATGTGTTGCAACATCTAACGACTTCAATTATCTCCAAGGGTGACAGAATTTTTAAACATTCCATTTGTTCAAACTGAACAAATGTAAGATAGAGAAATACTATTTATACGTAGTGTCTACTGTCATTATTGATACACGTAGCTTACCTGCGATTCATTTGGCTTGGATACCTGTACTACAAGACAGGCAGTAGCTAACAGCAGGCAGTAACTAATATTTCATCCACTGTGTACTACTATTTATTCTGCAGGTTTACAGGATTAGCCGAATCTAGCTCATGGTATAAACAGCCATGTCCCTGTTAACGACACTGCTTAGGGAGCACGGTAATGCCGTAACAATGTTCAAAGCTCCAGTCTTTGGGAAATGCAAAAACAATCATAGATCACAAAAACCTTAAGCGAACGACGTTTTCGTGCCAGACTTTTCAACTGTGAAAAATACATGTAAGTGAATTGGCGATAAGGAATGTTGTAGTGAGTACAATAAAACCAGATGTAAGGCTTTTTCATGATAAAAGGCAAGAATATTTATGCACAATCGAGTTAAGTAGTCTCTCTAGCGAGTAAACTTGAAGGCCAAATAGTTTGAAAGCCTGACCAACGTACACTAAAAGTGGTTTCATTTTACTACTAAACACACCTAAATTGTCAAGAAAACTTTTACATCCAATTCGAGCACATTCGGCTTGATTTCTTCAAATATGTTCCACAGAAAAGTCACTGAATAGTTCGTATACCCTAGTACCCAGGATATGCATTGGTGTTTTGCAAAATAACGGAAACACGGAGGAATAGAACAACATTGCGTGCCGTGTTTGAAACAAGAAGTGTACTCACGGGAACTACATCATTTTGGATGTAAAAATCAATGGGTCCTATGAAATCTTTCAAGATCTAGACGGTGGTAATTTCCCAATGCAGTTGTAAGCTACAAAACTCGCTTATGATTCGTCCAGCGAAGTCGGCTTCCACGACTTTTTCGATTCTGACAGGACGTATTGACCATTCCCATATAACAATATTTGAAGAACTACTTAGGCTGTCAAAGCCGTCATCAATCATATCTTTTCTACCGGTTCTGTTGGCACTTCACTGAAAGATAATATGCCCTGTACTCTGAGAAGATGGTATACAAAACTGTGAGAGACATATTTCATAACAGAGGTGGTACATTCTGGTCTACCTTAAAGCCCTAATGGCTAGACGCATCAACAACAGGTGGTTACATGGCAGTCTTGTTATATATGACTGTAGTAACATCTATCACTCACGACTGATTTTCAAACACTAAAACATATTCTCGAACCTGCCTGGTCACATCAGTGCTATAGAACATTGAGTGATGGGCGATGTCCATTAATTCATGCTCATTGTCTCCTACAAGCTTAACTCTGTAGCTGAATTGTGCCACATGACGGCTTTGACAGCTTAAGTAGTTCTTCAGATATTGTTATATGGGAATGATCAATACGTCCTGTCGGAATCGAAATAGTCGTGGAAGCCGACTTCGCTGGACGAAACATAAGCGAGTTTTGTAGCTTATAACTGCATTGGGAAATTACCACAGTCTAGATCTTGAAAGATTTCATAGGACCCATTGGGAAATTACCACTGTCCTAAAACTGAAGCTTTTACGCCAGCGACCTCCCTCAAAGCCAATCTGCAAGTTTTCGCAAAACGCCGCAACTGTTTTGCCGTTTCACTAATAGAACAGTAGTAATTTAGCGCGACGACAACCGACTATTTCAACCGGTCTCAAGGTCGTGTAATACCCGACAAAAATAAGATCAAATTTCAGCTAACAATTCTGTGTCCGGTGGTTTACAGTTTACTTGGCAACCTAGGTCTACTTGTTCGTAATAAATTATTTTATCCAATGTTTACGCAGGCTTTTCAGGCAAAACATTGCGCAACTTAGTTGAAATTAGCTAGCCATGGAACTGTAGGGATTATTAGCAAACAGCGGTTTTTTTTAAGAAATGGCCATCAAACAACTGACGTCTATTTATAGAGTTGTTTTAATTCATATCCATGCTCTTTTGCCTCTTTTGACTAAAAAATTTATTGCACTTGTAATGCAGTAAGTTGGCAAATAGTAGTAAAACTAAAAAAACACTCTATAAAAGCATCACCAATTAAAGTAGCCGACTCAACAAAAAAAACTACAACTAAAATTGGGGGCTCTCTAATGCGGTTTTAGAGAATTAGCATCGAGTTTTACATCTCGCAAGACTCGGTAGTTAGATGCCCAATCATGGTGGTGGACCCTCTGCGAAAGGAACTATAGTTGGAGGCCACACAGCCAGCTGTGTGAACCAGTTAACTGGATTACTCCGTGGTATTTGGCAGATAGGGATGCAGAATAAAAATCCTGGAACTATCTTTCAGACGATATTCTTCAGGTACAGCTTAGGAAGTTGTGAACAAGAATAATCGCTATTATTTTATGGCCAACATGCAATTTCAATGTTTTTGGTCACCTTTGGGATAACAAAAGAATATTATTCAAAAAGGCACTTGGAGAAGATGATTTAAAAATGAGTTGACAGTGGGATGTCAGCACCGTGTGTTATGCAGGCCACAGCAGTACAATAGCTGGTTACAGGTCACAGCCCTTTTATTCCTTTCAGAGATATTCCGTCATCTGACGTTACTCCTTAGAATAAACTCATCAGTTTAATTCGTCTACGTCAACAATGATGTCTGCGAACACAGCACATAAGCAGTTCATAGCAGTGACAATAAACGCCGCATTACTAAATGAGATATTTAAGGATGCAATAATGCAATGTGTACATCAAAAAACCTGTGTTCGTCGTCATTTTATCAGCGTATACCAAAAGTATATCTAACTGTACGTTTGCGTATCGCTGAGACCAAAACCCCACAAACCACACATCACACAACCTGGTTTTATTGTTTCTTGTCAACGATAGAAATGGCGAATATTAAAGTCATTGTATGTGGGAAGGTTCATTCCATCTGTAACAATAACAATGAGCATCAGCATCTCTGTGATTGGTTGATTCCGACATGAATAGCGCTAGTTATGTCGCCATATCAATGTGTCTTCCGTTCGCTCTCTGAAAGATAGTTTCTATTGTCAAAGGGGAAATGAGCTTTCACGTTATCACCTAAAAGGTGTGGTTAACATTTCACTTCGCCTGCATGAAATAGCATGTAGTTAATGACAACCATACAACATCAATAAGCCACAAATGCAGATGTCTGTCCTCTACACTCACGCTAACTCTTAGCACACCGCCTGTGCGTCACAACGTTTTAACTGCGACCGCTATTCATAATTAGTACAAAAGTAAATTTGAGACGCAGAGGACAAAAGAACTTTAGTTGCAACAAACATAATCTATTTTTATTCCGAGAAGATTCAATGTGTACATCAGTGAAGTTATTCGAGGTAAAAACTGTATTACTGAAAATAGGTTTTTATCTAACGGTTTGCTCCCATGCAGTTGCTGTGGACAATTAATACGGAGAAGTCATGTCAAAAATATGTTTATGGAAACGTTTAGCAACAAATTGTTAATGAGTATGAAGTAGTGAACACAAGTTGTATTTAAACCGCTCACGGCTTGAGTAATCTGACATTAAACCGACGAGCACAGCTCTAGTTAAAATTTATAACACAACAGAACATTATTTAATCATGTCAGCACTACCCTTATTGGTTACTTCATTAGGGATGAAAATACTCATGTGATTAATGCCCATAGTAAATCTACATATGAAAGTAACTGATGGAGCAGTTAAATCTGAAGCACTGGAAGAAATGTTGATGTAAGCAGCAGTTACCACATTTCAAAAGAACTGTTGAATAAGATGAAGGAGCTGTAAGTTGACCCGTAGGAACGCAGGTGTAAATTCACTTATCACGGCGCCAAATTACAGGTAATGACTTGGGATTGCATTCATTCTGCAAAACTGCTGACCATTAGGTTGGATGGTAAGAAATTGTGTTTATTAAATTTCTTCTAGAAAAACTTACTACTACTACTAATTTCATACCACACCTGAAATCTGGAAAATACAAAATCAACCAGACAGAAGAGGTCGTTTATTTACTTTCACAAAGAGATTGAAGGCAGCGCGAACAAAACGTATGGCATACTGAAACTGCAAAGCCATCATGTTGACCAAGGACAGTTTTGAAACGTGCTTGATGGTGAAGATTCTACAAACCTTGGTTCAGATAAAAACTACCGCGAAATAGTGGACTGTTGTTCGTACGATCTGCAGCTATGCTTTGGGTTAACTCCAATTATGACAAGTATATTTGCTGACGGCGTGATCTGTTGCGAGCAAAAGTCTTGTGCATTGTTTCATCTAGCTAAAAATTCCAGGACTTCTCGTGAGAAGCACAATATATCGAACAAGCTTGGTTTAAATGCCTCATCTTTTGGTAAAGTAAATTGATCCTAATGTTTACACAGATACATCTAGTGAGTTAAACGGTGAAAAGCTGGGCATTTAACGTCCGTCACATCAAAGTGCATTCATATTGAGGACATCATTGGATGAATGGATCTTAACAGGCGTACCCAACTGGGTTTTCCCAAGGTAGATCCAAAGCCTGGACGAAGCGTTTTGGACACAAAGGGATGGGTACCAGAAACGAATTCCAGCAGCTTCAGTCTGATTTTCTTAGAGTTTGTGGTCCTAGCTCAATGGATTTAGAGAAATTCTCAACTCTTTTCCGGGGTGTTTAAAATCCACTAAGTGCGCTAGCAGTGCGTTGTTGAGCTATGCTGATTAACATTCACGTATCCCGTTAGATAGGGATCTGGTCTTGCGGTCAACACAAGTGGTGTCATTGGAATAAGTGAAGATTTACGGCACAGAACGGAGATCCGAAGATAGACATTTACAGTGTGGGCTTACACAAAAATCCAGATCTAAAATCAAGTTTGACAATAAAAAAATTAATAATAACCTCAATCAACAATCCTCTTGCAATAGTTTCACATGGCTTGCTGTAAATTGGCCTGTACAGATAAATGCGGCTTGCCTGTTTCATCTAAGTGTTTCATAGCTTTATCGGCAAACATTTTCGGGCAGCCATTTTGTATGCATATTGGATGGCTGAGTGTCAGTTCACTGACAGTGGCATCATCCGTGCACATTCGCAAGGCTTTGTTTGTCCAACAAAGTAGTACTAGTGTGTTGTGATATACATGTTGGCCAATCCAATTAACCGTCTTGTGCAATCAGCGCTAAACTGAACAAGCTGCATTTCACTGTATACGTACACCCAAAATACCCAGTCAAGTATTCACTTCGGTTCTCAATGAACATTGGAGGTTTTAGTTCGTATATCAGCATAACGTATGCATATGATGTCCAGGTTGCATTGATTAACAACGGACCACAAATGTTGACGTTTTAGTTCTACAGTGAAAATTTTCTTCAGTCAATCGTCTTGTTCTTCCAAACAATCATTTTGCCTACAACGATTTTTACACAACTTAACCTATAGTTCGCTGGTGAACAGATAAATTAGCTGTTTAAGCTAGATGGATGGTGTACGAAGGTCTACACCATTACGTTCAGTATAACCACAGGGGTAGTTTGTGATCTTTCCTGAAGCCCTGAAGATAACTAGGTGCGAGAGATTAGAAGAAAACATGGCAAATTTATTTATTTGGTTCTATTCAAAAGGTTAGAGCAATCCAGTTGGCTGCAGTTTGGTGTCACCCACTTGCCTGACTCTGTTATGTTAGATAGCATCGTGACCAGTGGACGGTATGTAAAGTTCCGTAACTTTTAGACTAGTCAACGCGGTGTCCCACTCTTGTGGGTGTTACTTACATCACAAAGTCTAGGAATCATAGTACCGGTGGGATGATTTCATGAAGACGTGCACGATTCAATAATTTCATTCTGTTTCGGATAGTTGTGAACAATGATGGTGTTGTTCGTACCTCGGGTTAATGGCATTGATGATGTCATTTTGCTTGTTGATCAGACGTTTGCAACCTAAATACCAAGCTCGGTGAACATACCAATACCAAAATTTCATTTTGTTTCCAATTTCAAAAGGATATGTTTTGTCTTTTATTCTTCTGAAACCTGATCTGACTTTATTGGGACGATGTTAATATTATCTGCTACATTGGTCAAAATAATGACTATGCCTTTGCTCTGCTTTGAAAACAGAATATTGCCAGTTCCTCTCAAGTTTTCCATTGTTATCGGATGCTTTATTGCCCAACTTTGTAATGAATACGGACTACGGCTCACATATTGATGACAGTGACAAATCAAATTAGAATTGAGTCTTACTGTATCAAGCTTCTCACTAGTGACTGGCTAAACGTTTTATCCAAATATGAAAAGTGTGATCAACTCTGAGTCGCAAGCTTTCTAAGCTATTCTGTCGTTTTTTTCTATTTGAGCCTCTGTTTTGTTAAATACAGGAGTTATATTTAAAACTACTTCTAGAGAGGCTGAAAGGAAGTGTCATGTCATGTAAGTGCATCTTAAAGATAGTTATGTAATCTACTGCTTTTCTATTTGCTGAAGGCCACACAAGCAAATCTGTAGGGAAGTTGGATAAGACAGAACATTAATGAATAATCTTAATGCGGGAAAACTGCCGAAGACAATCTGGAAGAGAAACGAGTGTGAAAAATGTGGGTTTTGGATGGATTATAACCAGAAACAGTAAAATCGTGACCAAACTTGGCAAGTGTTCTATTGCTTGATCTGTAAAACCAACCAACAGGCACAGAGGTTTCACAGTTTAAAACAGTAACCCCACCATCCTAGACTGTTATATGGAATCTACAAAACTGTCAGAAGGACTGATAACCATTTCAAAATTTTCCAATATTTTCGCGCTGGTATCCATTAATTCCACATGTTAACATTGAAAGTGTATAACTAATACGTGGCTGGCTGGAGTTGGTTAATTTCAAGTGAGACATCAACCACATCTGGTCGCATTTTTGGCAGTCTGACTGACTTTCTAGCCAGTCTCTTTCTAAAAGATGTTGGCTAGAAAGTCACTGTGTTCAAGCAAAATATTAGCAGTTGAATCAGTGGTTTGTGATGCTAGTTCTCAACCCAGAATACAACCTAGTTGTTTTCATCAGTTTATGTTGTATGATGCCCAGAGGACGGATTACTGAAATAATATCGGAGCACTTGCTTCACAGAAGGAAGGCAGTCTTACATGAATATTATACACACTGTTTCCAGATAATCAGTTAAAGAAAGAATATGAGTCAAAATTGGATTTTCTGGTCTAAAAATGGAGTTATCAAATGGCTGAGCGTTGGAGCCCTTGTGACAATGTTTAATATTATGGTACTGATTGTGCTGAGATCGCAAGTCAAACATCTAACCGATTACCAAAGAGATTCTGCTACTAATTCAGACAAGTAACTCCCTGTCGTACACTCGTGCAATAGCTGCAAACGAAACAGGAGTGATAAACATGTCATTCTCGCAGTCAAGCGTAATTGACTGTTTGCATCCAATAATGTGTGAGTAAAAGATTATCTCATCATCGAGTGAACGTAGTTCCAGTCTCGGTATTGATAAACTGAACCGGGAGAAAGTCCTAAGCATTATGTTTTCCCCTTAAAGTTCTCAAACAAATTCTATAAGCATGTGAGTAGTCTAATCATTTGTGAGTAATGTTTTCCTATAAGGTAATCGATACACTTCGACGTATACAGTTAACACCACCCACATTTCCCATTTAAATGGCACATCAGTCGACCTTTTTCGAAACGTCTATTTGATACGAGTTTTAATCGTGTTGGAGACAACTCGATCATGGCTGACACGGCCAACTTGACAATGATGGAATCGGAGGATCTGTGCCATACCTGCATTGTCCGTCGATGCTAACTTGGGATTCACTTCTCATTACGTACTGCATATCAGTTCAGCGTGCAGTATCCCTCTATGCGGAAATTTTTGCTTCAAATACAAGCTTGTTACAGTACCCTGCAATTGTTTGGAGAAAGTAACATATTTACATGATCATTGCTTGTTTGACACTACTCTCTGGACCTGGATACTTCATTAAATCAACGATTATCACGCCACGTTCAATTTGGTATAACATTTCAAGCAAGCCAGTTCAAAAGCTTTCGCTTGCCTATGTATGGATCGCTTGACTTCACCGGTCAAAAAACAGTCCAGACACTGGCATGGATAAAGCCGGCCGTGTTACATCTATTGCTTTAAGCACAGCAAAATATTCTGATATTGGTAACAGTTCCAGGATATCGATCCCTCTACTGACTGATTGTGTATCATCTTAGCTTCTCTTCTTGAACGCATAAAAGCTCGGCATTCCCACTATGATGCCAGTAAGGTCGTGGGTGTTGAACTTATCATCATGGAATGCTCGTTGGCTGTCCATCAAGGCTCAGTTGGTGCAATTTTCTTAGGCTACTTAGTATCAGAGATTCGCAATACTTCCATGAGATGCCAATTATGTGAACGTGTGTGCAACTCCAGCTGAGACGTAAGTTTTGCTTAGTGTGTTTTTGAAGCAGTCATGTTGTTCTTTGATTCAATTCCCGTACGCCTGAAGTGTTACTTGTTAGAGGGAGTAGCAGTTCTCCGGACAACGCAACTCAGTAGCCTGATGTCAGGATCTGCACTTCATTTAAGTAGCAGCAATAAGTTTTGAATTGATTGCTCTTTTTCGAACGGACTCAGTCGGAACAGTAAATAAGGAATCAAATATCTGCGGCGTTGCACGTTCTAACTATCGACAGTTAAGCCGTTATCTCATAAAACCCACAACCTACATGAGCTCCATGGACCATAATCTCAATCAAACTTATACATTATGCTAAAACCAACGCATTTCCAGCATACATGGTCATGTGAAACAAAGAAACTATTATTTATGGAATGCAGCAAATCAATCAACAGTGGTTGCAATAGTATTACTTAGTTTTCATTGGCAAACATTTGATGATGATTCGCTAGTGTAGTTTAGTGAAACCAACTTAACTAAGCAGGACCAAAACGACATCCGTAACGATCTGCTTATTTCAAACAGGTGTAATAACATTACAAAATCATGCTCAACAGTATATATCTAGCTTCCAATGGTAGTACGAATTACGAACGTGCCGACTGAATATGGGTAAATCATAACTTAGAATGAAATTCCTTTTACTGAGAAGCTGATTGAAAATTTACTGGTGTGAATACAGAAACAGTTGAAATACCGGAACTGTACCCAAAATAAATACAGTTCAAATTGAGTCGCTGCTGGTGAAATGAAATTTAAATCCACAGATTTCGACCAACTCAATGGCTGAATGTTCTGCGGCCATTCAACTTAGTCTGTGGGCATTGTACCGGAGTATCGTTCGTTGCATTTATGGTTAGACCTAAACGTAAATTTTCACCAGCACCATAAGTTAATGCCTACATTTTTGTATTCCAATTTTCACTGTAGGTTTGCATATCAGACTATAATTGAGTTAAGTAGCAAACTCAGTAACATTAATTATGGTTTTCCCGTATGAACACAACAAATCTACTGAAAATTCCGTTGAAAATCTTTAAAACATATTGCTTTTTCGCAGTGCTTGTTTCTGATTACGCTTGGCTGCAAATCTGAAAATGATAAAAATAAAAAACACTCAACTTTGTCACATCATGAGTATATAAGTTTACTAAAGCGGCGGATTAGTTTGCTTACTTTGAGGCAAGACTTATCGCCATCTACCTCGTGCTGGTTCCACGTTTTAAGTCAAGGTGTTGGAATTTACTTCGTTCAATATACTATGGTGTATCAAACAGCATGCGTTGAAATAAATCGTTATGACCCCATCAATCTTGCCTGTACTTAAACCCAGCAGGTAACGAAAGTAAGCCTGAGTTCACCTTGCACGGCCAGACTTGTGTACATAAATTCATTCATTCATTCATTGTATTAATTAAGAATCGTAAACCTAACGAGCCCGTGATTTAGTGCGACTATTTACTTGAATATGCAGACAAAAAGTAGGTATGGCAAAAGAACGGTTAAATCAATATGTTCCAGACTTACCGAGCTAAGCCATACGGCATATGCACTAGAAGTGAACCCGTGTCAGTAACTGCCAATGCCGTCATATAGAGATACGGAGTCGCGTCAAATCTTCTGTGTTGAAAAACAATAACGTTGAGCGTGTTGAGTACTGTGCCAATCACACAGACAGCAGTCTGCACGACCAATGAGCTCCACACTTCAGCTATATGCACATTGTAAACTGCAGTGACATTTGAAGATGAAGTGAGAACTGTCTGGGAGGAATTATTCATGGCAATATTGGACAGTAACTACGTGTATCTATTTCGGACAAAAACACATTACGACTGACTCTTATCTCAACGAATCTCTAGAAGTCGTGTAGAATAAAACAAACGTAAAGATTGTACAACCATTTATTTGGAACACAATATCAGGGCAAATATAGTCTAATTCTCATTGGCCAATATACATCTTGTATATGATTGGAGCAAAGCGACTTCTTCTTTTAGCAAAGGAAACATGTTAATTCAGTTTCCTTTATCTACTTCCCTAAATTTAAGCATTAATGCAAATGTTGAGATTGAGGTATTGAATGTAAAACCTACATTGATCCGGTTACTAACTGCATCATGACTCCGATTTGTTGGTGCATGAGTTATACTAAGTAAGGAACGAATACTACTGAGTACAAATTTAACGATGACGTAATATTTGTCCAGCAGTGTTAGTCAGAGACGATTAACTATTTAGTCAACACTGATCTCGGGATATTAGAAACAGATAAGATCATCTAGTTTAAGTTACAAATAAGGATCCGAATTCGAAATAGTCAGCATGAGGCTAGAAAATCCGTTGTACATAATTTTTATTAGTAACATTGCATAAGTAGTCACAGCACAGATCCTGAAAATGGCAAACATGTCCACTGCAGATAAACTTTGACAAAGACAAAACTTGAATACAGTGCTTTTGTTCAAAAATTGTTGGCTGTAAAGCTGGCTTTTACAGTTTAGTTTTAATAGCAGCAAAAAAATCTGGCCTCTTCCTTTATTTCCGCTTTTTATCACATAGGAAGTTTGAAATAAAACGGAAGTTGTAGTCACATGAATACAACTGTTAACCTGCAGCAAACTAAACCTCCCAGCGACATTGTATTATTAAGTACACAAATCTACTAATCTGTCCACCAGATTAGTTCTGCAATTTCAGTCTTTCAGCAGTCAAGGGCGACCATTTAAGATTGATGGATTGACTGTTGGTGACAAAACAGAAGCAGGTATAATACCCCATGTATGCTCATATTAACGACGCCATTACATTGAAGACGGGTAAGGCTTTGAAGTTTTGCACCCCTGACACTCTACAAACTGAGTTAGACTTTCTACAAAACGTGTTCATGCAGAATAGCAACCCAATGCGTTTCATTCAGAAGGCAATGCAGACAGTAGAGTTGAAAGTTAAGCCATCCTCTGTGAATAAGAAACTTGCGTTTATTAGCTTTCCTTTCAAAGGTGATCAAATGGCTGAAGTTATCTCAAGAAATCTCAAAAAGTCAGTCGAAACAACCTACTTTGCAGCTTAATTGTGCGTAAATTTCCGTTCAACACCCGTTATTATGTCACAACTCGAGGAAAAACTTCCATGTTCTACAACCATTTGTTGTGTATAATCATTTGTTTGCTCGTGTCGAGCATCATACATCGGTCGTACTGCAAGGCGATTGTCTGACAGAGTACGTGAACCTCATCATGTATGGTTAAACAGTGGTGTGACTAAAACGGTTTCAAGCGCCATTGTTGCTCAGTCGACTGACTCTAATCATTCTTTCAGTAAGAAGGACGCTTTACAGATAGTTTACCGAACACCAAGAAATCGATAAAGAGTGGTGAGATTCGGAAAGTTGACCGTCGCCAAGGTCGTCAGTATACGATTACGCAACCCTGACCTGTGTGCTCAAAAGAAGTTTGTGCGGGCACTAAACCTCCCGTGGCCCACAATTAGTCAAATACAGGATAGGGAAAAATGATTGGGTAACTGATAACAAACAGGTTGTACAAAAATATATTGAAGGTGTTTCAAACTTACGCCAATGACTGTCTTCATATTGATCGTGTTGCAAATAGCCTGATGATCAAACACAGAATGATAATTCGGTCGTGCCTAACGTGAGGTCAATGGCGCAGTGGTAAACACGGTTGCCTCATGAACAGCGTGTCCCTGGTTCAAGTCCCGGCAGTGGCGACGATATGCACCACTAACGAGCTATAATGGAACAAAACTCGAGTCTAGTGCTTCTTTTCGAAAGAGGCCGACTGGGTAGTCTATGGGAATGCGACAGCTGCGATCAATTGTGGGTGATGTTCAAACTGAAATAAACCAAATCCCCGACTACTCATCAGTAATTTAAAATATCGCCTAGCAGGTTTAATGAGATCGGAGATTTCCACCTGTCTAGGAAGTCCTAATCGCGAGCTTATCGACTGGAGTGAACAGGACAGTTACTCTGTCTCCATGTCGAGATGATCGGGCAACCTGATCATTACTCACAAGCGAAAGTGGTTGAGCGTTCACATACGATGATAATTCGGTCGTGCCTAACGTGAGGTCAATGGCGCAGTGGTAAACACGGTTGCCTCATGAACAGCGTGTCCCTGGTTCAAGTCCCGGCAGTGGCGACGATATGCACCACTAACGAGCTATAATGGAACAAAACTCGAGTCTAGTGCTTCTTTTCGAAAGAGGCCGACTGGGTAGTCTATGGGAATGCGACAGCTGCAATCAATTGTGGGTGATGTTCAAATTGAAATAAACCAAATCCCCGACTACTAATCAGTAATCTAATTCGTGTCTTTTTCGCTACTTTTCCTTCGTATGATTTCATTGGGTAAGTTCGAACGAACCGCTAAATTGCGTGTAAGCTCATTGATAAGTGTCAGTCATTCGTTTTGCAGGAATAATTAATGTGTGTTAGTACAATTAAACCAGATAGAATTGCTCTAAATTTGAGTATTCAGTAACAGTGACTTTTGCTCGTCAATGTCACTATTTACTGAGCTGTCATTTACAGATAAACGGGTGTGGAAACAATATACGTTCATGAGAACCTAGCTGAACACCCCACACAACAGAAATCATACTCTGCAGGCAATAGCAAACCTGGAATTTGGTAACAAACATAGTTTTGGTCTCTTCCAAACACATTTATCATCTTGGGCTGCGAAGACAGCCATGCACTTTGACTTGTCGATCATTAGTACCCTTTCTATGCGTCCGAAATGTGTTTTATTCTGAGGTAATTGACAATTTTACAGCAGAATCCTAATCACTCGGTTTTCATAAATTCAGCAAAACGTGGCGAATTCTTTGCTAAAATAAACTTAGGCTAATAAAAGCAAATCGAAAGAATTAGCGCTGTGTTGTCATTTGTGATGTGTCGGTTATGCCCATGTGTCATGGGCAGCTTGTGATCCCACGTTCTTCAAATTACCCAAACATGTTTTGAAAAATCCTTTTCGTGATGGACAGCAAAACGGACAAAGAAACGAGATATTTTACATGCCTTCCATGCTTGAACGCGCTTGCATACTCATCCGAACGTTAACTTTCATCGCCCCAATTATCGTACAAGTTACTCGCGAGAAATAACCAAACCGATCGATTCTTGGCGTCTTTTACAAGCTGCTCGTTTGAGTGACATTAACTACGTGAACAGTTTAGTTTTCAGTTAATCGGAAGTGTATTCTGTTAGCCAACAAACATCAAGTTCCACTTCAAAGTTTTAATTGTTTTGTTTATTTTGAAAATTCTGTTAGCTGTTTAATTTTTAATTCACTTGCATTGTTCGCTGATTGTTTGTTTAGATCCAGCGGGATGGTTGACGCTATTTAGTGATATGATAATGAAGCACCGAAAAAATCCTATCTCAATTTTGTTGATGAACTTACATTTAATTGAAAACTGTAAGTTCTGCCAAGCGTTTGCAGGTATGCAATCCATTCTTCTACACTAAACATTCTATAGTAACAACAAACACACTTGCAGTTGAGACGAACCTTGAGCAACAATGCATTAGGCGAATTATGGCACTGTTTATAGTCGACACAGTAAACTGTTATCCGAGGAGTCGCGCTCCAATCTTTGGTTAGCAAAGTTCAGTAATCCAGCATTTCTTATGGTACAAAAGCCTTGATTTTAATGAGTCGTGAAAATACAGAAACCAAATTCGTCTTTGCGCCCACCTTTATCCATAGATGAGAAAAGTGAGCGCAGTAAGTCTGTACAGAATGTGGTGAGATGTACACGTTTAATATTGATTTGTCGATGCACATTCCTGTGTGTCGCGGCAGGAAAGCATTTGAAAACGAGACGGGTGTTCAGCCACTCACAGTCATTGTATGTAACAAAAGCGAACGTAATTTTTTGATTAAGGTTGATCCCAGCCAACAGTTAATGCAGGCGGGTCCCAGTGGATACGACGGTGAGAAACGCACGTAAAAATCGTAGGAATCAACCGAATTTAGCAGGTATCCGCTCACTGGCTAAAAAATTGATTCTCTCGTGCTCCTTCGAAGCGAACTGCTTCAACAGCCAACTAGGTAACTATTCGAACATTACACCACAAGAGAGTAAAAGATATGCAGTGTTTTTTGGGAAAGTGAAGGGAAGTCTACGAGGCAAACGGCGGTCTCTCAAATAAACTTAACAAATTTTAGACCGATATATTTTCCGCTCTACCACCTAAGATTGTACGACATTCTTTAATGATTTCACTCTCTGATTGATATAATAGTTGAAAGAAAATATCGCACATTTTGCGATACAAGAAAACTCTGCTCCATGTACGAACAAGCTACTGCCAAAGCACATGAAGCGTATAAATGCGGACGACTTGATAGGTCATTTTTATTTATTCCTAAAAAAAGAATTATTCAGTTTACTTGTGCCGATCACGCATCATGAATGTCTCTAGCGTGATTTGAGATCCACTGGCATGCATTTAATGTTGATGCAGTGTCCACATAAGGACCTTGCCTAATAATGGAACACCCTTTTGCGCTTGCCAGATATTTGGTTTAATTTATATAACGTGGTGTTTGCCTACGGAACTCATGCTTAACATCTTAGAGGCTGTGTGCAGGCTCCGCTGACGTGTCTGAAGGGTTCGATATTATTTCATTTTGCTGGACCATCAGATCAACTCAGCCACTCAATGGTCTTCTGCCCAAAATATAGCAAATTGCTGATCCCCCCAAGCAATGTTAAGTGCACTCACCAAAGCCACTCTGAAATTCTGCCATCGTAGCTACATGTTGAAACAGTAGCTGATTCTAGAAATGAATTGCTTATCATGTTTAAACAGTGCTAATCACGGTGCACTTGAAAGTAGTGACCGCTTAGCTTATGATTTTTCACTGCAGTGGCTCCGGCTTTCCAAAGATGTAGTAATCAACAACATCTTCACCTCAGTTTTTCTTGTTCGATTAGGCATTTCGAGGTGTTGTGTCATCAAATCTATTTCATGGCAATCAAAACTAAAGAGACCTATCTTTAATCGATTTCCAATTGCACTGACCATGGTCAAAAATAGATTATGTGACAATACCATTAGGGGCAATACGTTTCCAGTATCCCTTCACGTTAGCGCCAGAATTATCGAGAAAGTAGCTCACACGTTGTGGATTAGAAAGCTCTCTGTTGGACTAGACGTTTGTAGTCCTTGAAAGATGGCCCGTACTTCAGTTTCTAACCGTTAGTTGATATAGCTCAATGAAATCTTTCCAAGGATCTGTATTCGTGTCATTCCGCTTTGAAGTGACCTTTGCGGTTAACCAAACGGTTTCATTTATAGCGATCACTTTTTGTATGAATCGCACATGATGTGCGACACACCTGGCATTATCGCGTTGTATTGAAGCCGGCGTTGTCTATGCAATCAATCTTCTGCAGTTTTCGAGGCGCTACGAGTTTCAGTGACAAAACAGTTTATCAGGTCCGACATGATTATAAGTCATGACGACAAAACTTCGGTTACTTGATATCTTGAATCCATTCATATTTACGACACCCTTGTGAAGAGATCTTGGCATTAATTGTTGTTTTTACTAACGCACGTGTCATTATGAAAGGATGCTTTACTTTCTCGATATGTGATTTTTTAATGTGGTGATATATTAAGGGCCCTGGAGCATCAGTGGTGCTGAAAGACCTTCATGATGTCTGCTCTCGTGTTTTGCATTTTTAACAACTCTGACGAAACACTTTCATTTATCCACTCTAGCGTTGTCCGTCTTTGCTACTTTGATTCTAGGAACGCATTAGTTGTGTGGTGTCTAGAACCACGCAACACATTAAACGCGACAACTGTTTTATTTTCAGTTCGCTTTTTATTTTTCATGCTAATTTTGTTCATTTCTCTCCTCAAGAGAAGTGTGTGTAATTTTGTCTTCAAAATAAAATATTTGAAGTTGGAGCAATCTCTTCGGTTGTGAGTGCTAGATTTTCATGCATTGTTAACAGCATTCGAAAACAATATGAGCGGGTTCAAGTTGTTACAGACAACTGAGGCGAACAGTAAAAATGATGTACCAGAAAACTCAATAGGATATCTTCTCCTTTCGTAAAACAATATAGTTGGCAGGCTGTATAACTTACTCAGGTAGCGTTGGGCAGTCGACTGAACCCAACGACAGTTACTCTGTTCTGATCTGCCTCGATCCCTAATCATGTGAATGCTATTTCTGTAAATCAATATTCATCGATCCTACGGCACGCGTGTGCACCCGTAATTTGTCTACGATCTTTGATGGGCTGTCATCAAGGGTGGTAAACGACACCTAGTTCTCCACCCAACTTATGTGTTCTGGCAAGGTCGAACATGGATTTCTTCACCGAACCTACAGAATTCCTGCAGGACTAACCGAACTGTTTGTGGTACTCAAAAGTACACACCTATATGCTTTCAATAATGTTTTCTCAATCTTCAGACGCAAAATATTCCAATGAAGTATACTGTACACGTTAAAGGATATTGCTTATTATCTCACGGACACCATAATTCACACCGTCTACATTGATTTTGTGATTACCCGTTCCGGACCAAAACGCTCTGCAGACATTTTCGTAGCCTAAGGACAAACTGGACACATTTACAATTGGTAAACTGTTTCGATCTGCTAGAAAAAGTGTATCGATTTCCGGAATAAGTGTGAATGAGTTATGGCCAACTCACTTTTATGCACCATACGTTGAACTTACTCTTGGGATAGGCTCAATTTTTACGACAGTAATTGAAAATATGTTATGAAGCAATGAGAACGAAAATCTCTTATAGTACTGGCATCGGCATAATTAAAAACATACTCACTTCACGACTGTTAGTTAAAAATGATCTAATTTGGGTGTACGACAGGGCGGGTTTGATAGGTGAATGTATTTCAGATCGTGTCATTTACTTAATTGTTTAACAGGCTGGCCTATTTTTCAGCTAATGTGTGGTTTTATTATTTCGATTTCAGTATTCATTTTTGTAGGCTAAGCAGCTGATTATCTGTTTCCGAATCGGTCGTTTCCTAAGTATTAATTTTTGATTGGTTCCGATAGCCGAACTTGAATCAGACTTTATTTATGTCGACGGCTTTTTCTTAAAAATGAAGAACCTTGATGATAATCAACTTATATGTGAAATACAAGTTCCGTGAGAAGAAACGCCTTGCGACATCAAAATTGAAGCTCCTTCATTCGTTCACTTTCATGACCTATCCAAGAGAAACTCCGAGTGTGCTTTTTATCCATTTGTTTGGCAGCACCGTTATCGTAGATCGGGTGATTAGTTTTACTTACTGATTTCTGTATAAGTTAGTCTACTGACTGTCGGCAACGCGTTCAACTCAATTTTGTTGTTGAGTGTTTAGTCAATCTGCCTGGTTGGCTACAGGTTTGGTGATGAGCAATTCAATGGAATTTACACTGTTTATCTAAGAAACAAACTACATATTTAACTGGGAAGATACGCAGTTTGTGACATGTATTTGCAGCATGTTTCTATGGTTCAATTTGTCGTCGGTTGTATTTTGTTGCGCTAGTCGTGCAATATACATGAAGATACAATTTCTAGTTAGGGACTTCTACAAAATCTGCATCCCAAATAAACATCCAAACATCGAAGGCGAAGCTGAAATTACGTGTGAGAACTAGCATGGACATACGCTTTTTGCTAGCATGAGTTGTTTACTCATTGTCATAACATATGAAGTTCCGTGCATTTACGACTAAATTTGCATCTTGCTCATTCTAATTCTGTTTCACATTTTTATTTACTCAGTTTTGATACAGTCGCATAAAGAAACCGATGAATATCGCTTACCCAGTTGAGACGACATCATACATATTTATGACACTGATATTGTTTCAGATATCCCTAGTATCTAGGAATCCGCTTGTTTGTAACCACGAGAATCGAGATTTCCGATTCGATTCTTAAGTTGAAGTTCATGTGAAAAATCAAGATGTTAACAGCGTCTTTGAAAAGAACATGCAAAACTTAGTTTAGTTACATAGAGTTGTTCAATTTGACATTTTCAGACACAAAGACCTATCAAATTTAAAGACGTTAGTACACAGTTTCTCCAGGTTCAACCTTCCTAATCACAAAACACGAGTATGATGAACGTAATTATCTTCAGTATGTTGCGTATGCCTGTTTGTTCGGTGTGTTATTTTAATGGCAAATGGGAACTGGAAGGGAAAATATCACTTTCGATCACTGAACAGCTAACAACTTAAAATTAATTATAGCCAGTCAGCAGGAAGCATGCGGATATTGGACGTTGGGCATGGAACTGAAAGAATAGAAGCCAGCATGTCATTGAGTAACACATGTGGAGTGGATGATCCAATCCCAGTCACATCGACAATTGCAATAAAACGTTATTCAACTCTGCCAACAACCAGTACGACGTCACCAACTTGTAGATAATTATTGGCCGATGGATGATTGTGTCGAACAGCATGCGTTCAATTCTCCACAGATTGCTGACCCCTACTCGTTCGGTGATTAACCATGCACAAATTACCATTTTGATAAATATCAAGGTATATTCACATCTGAGCACCGAGACTATCGGCTCGAGGTGTCCAATTCACCGGCGTTCCTAGCAAATTTGGACCATCAATCTGTGTCATCGTAATTGTTCGTTTATTTATCAGGACAGAATGACATCGATTTATTTATCAGGCATGTTACATTTTTCAGAATCGGGATAGCACAAACAAAATGATGTTCTCTGGCCTAATCTTTCACAAGTTCTGGTTTCAAATGAACGTACAACAGATTCTAAATACTTAGATAAAGTTCTACAAAGCGAAAGTTATAGCTTACTTGATTAACCATTTGTACATGAAAATGATAAACGTGAGACTGACGACGAAGTAAATAGCCCCAGATCCAGTAAAATTATTTCTGAAACCAAAATGAGCAGTAGTAGTAGTGTTAGAATTAGTAGGCACGCTGAACCACCTCCTCGTGGTTATCGACTGGGCAGTCTCGGTACAAACCTCGCATGGTTTAGAGTTCAGCAACTCCAGATAGGTCAACCACTCTACCTGGTTTTAATGTACTGGTTACATTCGACCAGGAAAATGAAATTACAGTAAACACCTAAGTGCAGGCATTTACCAGTACACCTGTTCAGAATGTGACCAAATCTGCAAATCTAATGCCACCTTGTCAGCACATACTCGTCTGCATCGACGCAGGAACGGTCCAGAGCAAGAAGTGGACACCCATCCTGCCACAATCTCTGACTATGCCAACTGTGACCGCAGCTTTCCCCCAAAAATTGGTCTCAGTCAACATAGAAGGCATGTACATCCTGTAACAAACTCATGTCCATGAAAACTGCCAGATCAAATTGGTCTCAGTAAGAATCGGCTTTTCTTGTCAGATGTGCCGAACTACTGGCTCTGTCGTGTCTTACTCGACGCGAGCTTCATCATCCGCTCTTGTCATATTTCCTACATTGTATTTTGCAGAGCATTCGGACGCGTCCGAATGCGCTGAATTGGCGGGGGGAATACTGCCCGCGTTGTCGATCCAACCACCGTCTCGCAGACTAATACGACGTTGGATATTGGGTCCCAAGTTGCTGATCACTCCGATTGGTTTACATGTTTGATCCAAACTGCGTTTACCCAGCTGGAGTCTAGTAGCAAAGCCTTCCTAGATAGCGATGAGTTACTAGCTAGTGTCTGCGGTCATGAGGTAGATATTTTTACAATGGTACAAGCTAAGTCACCACCTAACATGCACGCTTTACAAGCTTGTTCGCACACCTGGCGACTGATCACTCGATAATGTGCTCGTGTTAAAGTGAAAACCCACGCGACCAGGAGGCGGGACCGGAGAGTTCGCTATGCAGCGAATCAGACGCTGTACCACCAGCGTAACAAAATTGCTGCGTTGGCAGATTTTTCTGGAAACAAGAGAACTGCCTACTGGAGAAACCGCGACCTCCCGGAAAATTCTAAAGAATACTCGTCCGAGGCTTTATCGACTCTTCCGCACGTTGATGAGCGACCGTCTTGTGCGATTCTGCCTCCAGACTGATCTCTGATCGACCCGATCACCGGAGAAGTATCGCTTACCTTGAAGAACGTGGAAAGCACTGCTCCAGGTTTGGAAAACCTGTTGCCCAAACATATGAGGCGCATGAAGACTGATGCTTTGGAAACTTCAACCTTTTCCTGCTAACCTAAGGTTGTCCAACCCACTTATGCCGCTACGGCATCACGCTTGTACCCAAAGTGAACAGTGTTCCATCTCACACCGAGCTAAGATCTATCGTCGTATCTACAATATTAATACGTTGTTTTCGCAAGATATTGGCCAATCCTTGAAATACACACCTGCAACTGTCCGCTCTTCAGGATGCACTCCTACACATTGACGGTTGTCTTGAGGCAACTTCACTGCTTCATGCGCTGCTCCGGAGCTCATGCACCTTATCTTCAAGTCTGTATGCAGCCTTTAACGACGTGTCCAAAGCGTTCAATTCTATTCCACAGACTTGGATTAGCAGATCGGCCCAAGCTCTCGGTGCTCCTCCACTCCTCGACTCTCAATAGCTCAATGGCTCCGTTCTCCGGTCTCAGCATGGTGTTCACCAGGGTGACCCACTGTCCCCACTTCTGTCCATCATGGCAATGGTTGAGGTGCTGACTGTATCTCGACGGCAGCTTGGCTACCAGTTCCACGATATACTGGTTAGTGGTTTCTCTTAGGCTGACGAGCTGATCCTTCTGGCTGCGAATCCTAAGCTTCTCTCCGAGAAGCTTGCAGCTACATCTAGTGCCCTGGAACTATCCGGACTGAAGATCAACAAGCAGAAGTCTAAGATCATGGTCATCCGCGGTGACCACAAACACAATGCAACCGCTATCTCTGAAAAGTCTGTTTACTTCGGCCCGGACACTATCCATTCACTAACCGCCTCGGACACGGTGACCTATCTAGTTATCCCGTTCTTCTGAGAAGGTAAAACCTTCAATAATCACCGTCCGCAATTGTGTACGAAGCTGGAAAAAACCAACAAAGCGCCCCCGAAGCCGCATCAGTTTGTCTCTCTTCTGAGACAGTATACGATCCCTAAGATAAATCACTCGTTAGTAGTGATCCGAGTCCACCGTAAAACGCTCAAAGCCATGGACTATACAGTTCACCAGTTTATTTACCAGTGGTTCCGCCTTCCTAAATACACATCAATTAGCTACATTTACACCCCAATTCGTTTAGGCGGTCTGAGCATCCCGAGTTTGTCCATCACTGTCTCCATCTCGCGCAAAACTCGAGTCGAGAGAATTCTCTCCAGTCAATGTTCAGTTCTGCGGAACGTGGTCGAAGGCAATTTGTTTGGCCCTATCTTCAGGGCGGTGAACGTCTCGGTACGCGTTCAGGGAGTAGTGGTGACGAACGAGGATGAGGCCCACGCTACACGGATGGATAAACTCTGCCATTCTCTAGACGGCCGTGGTCTTCAGAGAGTGTCACGCTCTCCACTCTCTAACCGTTGGTTGTCCAATTCAGACCGCATCTTTCCCAGCTCAGATGTAGTCTCTTGCGGACTAGGGTCCGAAATTCACGAGGTGGCAGAAGTGACCACTCAGTTCTCTGCTGTGGCAACTGCGGTCATCCGGAATGCCCTGCTCATATTCTGCAATTATATTGGATCACCCATGACGTGCGTTGTGCTCGACACAACCGCGTGGCCAAAGACCCGGCAAAACAACTGCGCAATTCGGGCTGTACAGTCTTCAGGGAGTTACCGGTACCAAAGGCAAGCTCGTTCATCAAATCCGATGTGACCGCGGTTCGTGACGACGCTGCTATGGTGCTTGACGTCAGTACAGTGGATGATTACCGAAGCCAACTTACCTGGACGGTCAAGGTCGTGAAGTACAGAACAGACCCACATAATACCGCCATTCAATCGGTCCTCCATACGTTGGGCTGTGATGTGAACTTTGTTTCTCATTCATTTGTGATCATCTTTTTTCGTGGGACTATATACTCTTCTTCATGTAGCGTTATTTTTCGATTGGGACCGTCCTCTTACGCAGTCACGGATCTTAATCTACTGACGCTTCTGAGTTCCTTAAAGATCTACGACAGATTTCCGCCAGGAACTTGGTGTTATCTGTTACCATCTCACTATGAAGAACATTTTTCTCCCATGATACATGAGCCCTGAATGTGATAGCGCCTCCCTGCCATGAATAGCTTTCGAGTTTTTGGAATTACCCGTTTATTTTGTTTTACGTTTCTTATGTTTGTGCAATTTTCTTCAATTCTTCTGTTAAATGCTGCACAAATAACTTTTCATTTGATGAATGGACTATTAACGCTTGCTACTCTTTGTGAGAGGACTTGTCAACCGTCCAGCGCCGCTAACTATGTAACGTCCCACATTTGACAGACAGTTTGTTTTCACATTCACCTTTTAACATACCTGTTGCTTAATTTTGATATCATCGTTTGTTCTTCCTTTGAACGAAGATGTGTATCATGCTCTTCGAAATAAACGATAATAGTAGTCACAACCCTAACAAACTGATAGACGCATTTTTATACGTTCCGAAAAATCCAACAACATGCTACAATCTTCAACTCGGTTTCCGGTTTGGATTACGTGTTTTCCTAATAACGCCAGTTTACGTAAACTCGACTGGATTTTCCATTCGTAGTTCCAGAGATTTGCCAACGTGCCCCGTAACTCAAGCAGCAGGTGTCGCTCCGTAATCCACATGTTAATCTCGACTTGGTCATACGAATATTCTTGTAAACAAGCTGGTTTGACAGATATTAACTGATTGTACGCGAGGAGACTGAGAATGCGCTGTTTTGTTGTATTTTGGGTTTGGATGTGATAAGCCTTTTTGAATATATTATGCTATCCAACCTCCATAGATTTATTTTTTGACTAGCTGCCGAGTTTTCAGAGAACCATAGACTAAGTCCGTTTATAGTAAAAAAAATGTATGGTTCAGTTAACATTTGTACAATAGAAAAGCGGTCAAAATATTGTTCAATGGATACATAGACCTTGATTATTCAAGTAAATCAAATTTGATTTTCGAGTTTAACTAATGTCATCCGAACATGAAGCTAATTAGAGAGAGGAAAATAGATTCCTGCCTTGCAAGTGCGCCAATTTGCCACTAAACCTAAGTATATTGACAAATTATTAGTAAGTAAACTGATAGTCACTTGCAAATTGTTGGACAATATAGCAGGACCGTTCCCTTAAAAAATTAACGATGAGCGTTACCAATGAGAACCGTATTTGGTGTTCCCGTTTCTGGGTAACTACTGATCAGTGTTTACAAAGAATCGCCTAACAGCTATCACTATACGTTTTATCTATAAAGTCATTTGAACGGCGAATCCGGTTTGTTCCTAGATTAGCGCATTTTAGTCAATGGTATCACAAATACCGGATGTTATGTCACAACCACAGATCGACTTCACTGAACAGCACACCAGCACCTCCTAAATGACTCAAAAATTGTCAACTAAGATTGACAGGACGACCGAATTTGTGCTTTTATTTCTACTATCTATGTTTATTCTATATCGAATTGGTGCGTAGAAGGTCAGATGAGCATGTCTTGCAAAGATACGTATTTCAACCATTTTTCTTACAATAAACGAACAATTCCGTCGGCAAATGTGTTCAGGTTATTAGGCATATCTCTGTGCCGCAGCATTCAAAGGTTGAGAAACAAAAGACTTATCTGTACATATGTATTAAAGCCCGCAAAAATCGCCACATGAAACATTCTCGGGTTATTTGATAAATGAAATTGAGTGTTGAAATTGAGCCAACTCGGCCATTTTTTTCACAGCTATCAGCACAGTGTGGTACGCGGTATTTTTAGGATGGAAAAGCTGAGCATCATTATTCACAAAGAGATAGCCACAGACCAACTCACTTTGTCCAGAATGGCATTAAAAGACAGTTATTTACTGTGATTGGATGTTAGAGTATCTTGAACGTTTTAATAGAAAAGTCTTTTACCGGAATTCAGTCTCCTGGCGCACATCCACCTTAAACTAAATATTAGGGCTTCCACGCGTCAGCAGATGAACAACATTTCATTTATTGACGAAGCATATAAGAACAGTTGAGTTATTTTATATGAACTACCTTTTAATTTATTACGAATAGGTTCGCGGTCTTTGCGTTTTATCGCATAAGACTCAGCCAGCCGCATTGCTACTATTGCCTATCTGAAATGATCAGTTCCTTGGATAATTGCTGGAACTACATCAGATGACCTGGGTTGCTTTTCGTTAGCACTAATCCGGACGTCAACCGGTGTCTGTCTTGGAGCTGTGATTAGATAAACTTTTGACTGTGGGATCGACGCACATATACATGTAGACAACAAGTCACTAGTTAACCCAGACATCGAAGGCATTCTGTTCTTCTTTTCATACGACTGATTGTGGTGGATCATTTTTCCTGATCGTAAAAACTGCTCTTCATACATATCACATGTCACAGATTGACTTACTTTTGGCACCCAGCCATTCTTTTGTTCCCTTCCTCTTAATATCTGTTTACAATTGCATTACCAAAATTGTCAGGGTTTCCAATCGGTTTTATTGAAACCGTTGTGGTTTTTCTCTCTCGTTCTTTGAATTCCCTCGAACCACAATCAAGTAGGTGTAATCATTTTCAGGTCCATCAAATATAGAACTGCTCTATACATCTTATGAAAATAAAATTCAATTATCGTTCGGTTAAGTAAAGCCAACATAGTTGAATTGTCTAAAGCGTACGTGATTGGACGTCTGCCATTGAAAATTCCTGTGTACGTAATGTGTGGTAAATGGCATAGTTCTGTGATCAGATAGGAAGACAAGTTGATTACGAGTAAACATGTGGAATGACTGCGAATTAATTGTTTAGTAATCTGAACAATATCGCCTTCAATGAATCAATCAATAAATTAAATAGTAGACAACTTCGTTTCATCAAAACGAGGAATGAAGATCGTTTATGGATTTAGTCGTCCGCTTTAGTTAAGATACTGGCAGAAATTTGACAAATTTCCTTAAGTTACACCATTGTGGTCTGAAAAAGCGGATGTTAGTCGCGTCGGCTGTAGATAACATTCTTTTTGCTTTTTCATAATCACTGTAAAAAAAACTAGCAAATCTCATAATGTTTAGTGTAAAAAAATCTTCATCCCAAGGAAACTCGCGAAATAAGTTAGACTAAGTTATGGTTTCTTGTGGAAGAAAACGGTTACCAAAACAACTGTTTACTCGGCGTTTGAGGAGAATTGATTAAAACCGCCTAAGTTCACTATAGTTTTCTTCACAGTCCCTCACCAAAAACATGAATATTCTGCAACGCAATTCCGATTCCATATTTGCATTATTCTATAATTGTCACATTTTGCCCCGTCGATTTCTTCGGTAAATATCATACTACTGCCGATTCGTATTCAGCTGGCTCGAATGAATGATGAACGTGCTGCGTTATCACTGTTCGATAGTTTACGAAGTACTGGTCTCGATTCATTCGCTAACAATGAACTCGAACAAACTAACTGAAATCAGTGTACCCTGTCGTTTATTCAAAATACCGGAAGTCAATTATTGAAAACATACTTGTTCAAGTATTGTGTTTTTCTTAACCGGATGATTTTGATTGATCGCGTTCGCTTAAAAATTCTTTCATGCACTCCCAACTTACAAACAGCTACGTAACGTGTTTTCTGAAATGTACAGCTTTCAAACCACACGTAAATTAGTTCGTATATTTAAACCAATATGGCATTACTAGCAAACATTTCGAACCTGTATCTTCAAAGTACACAGTATAAATCTCAAACCGCAGACCTGTTGGAGACTAGACCTTTCCAGTCTGTAGGTAGAAAATGCAGGTAACGAAATGGACTGATCAAACACAATTGACCACAATGGGGAAAAATTGTTCAGCCGCCTGGTTCTCGGGTAGTGCCCTTCGACCATTCTCAAAATCACTTTCGACGGTTGAAACAAAGCAGGCCGTTAATCCATCCATCAAAACGAATCAGATGTGAGATAACAGTTTTTGTGCATTTGGTTGAAACCGGCAGAATAATACCAGAAGTCAAAATCTCCTCCAACTCAGTTGAACAGTATAGACCACTGGCGTTTCGACCGGACGCTGCCCATAGTCTTTTCCGTCAAATAGGTATAACCTTCAGTAAACAACAGTGGCCAAATCCGAGGGATGGCGCCGACACCAGTTATTCCCTGTGTATGTCGGTTCGACGGAGTCGCCGCAGTGTTGACATATCGCTCAGTCATACTGCCAACAAGTCGACCAGAATGGGTTTTTCTGACACCAGCCGCGAAATGATTCATGTCGTTGCCCAGTGATCCGGTCAGTCACATGGGAAACACCCGAGGCAGTGCAAAACCTCGATTTATTGCTTAAGCAGGAGAGAAGCAAATTGTGCCCCTAAGCAATTTTTTAGTCAGGCAAAAACAGGAAGGTCCCTCGGGAACAGAGTAAAACAGTCAACGGAGAGTTTTGTATGCAGTTGTCAATAGAAACGTCAAATTAGTTACATAGATGCCTAGTGACTGGCACTTAGGCTAACTGTCAATTACGAGCAGAAATGTGCGGGAGCTATTTCACAAGTCGCCAGCAACTGGTGCATGAATGCTGAACATTGCGACACTTGGTATGTGAAGTGAACTAGCCGGTTAAAGCACACTTCTACATCGGCTATGATTAGATCACGATAGGTTCAACGCCGTGTTGTACAACAGGGCGAACCGCGCCAAATCGACAAGATTTATTTGCAGTAGACACCATTCAAGTTTCCAAGGCAACCTGTAACATTTTATGTGGATTCGCATGCTACTCGTGTCTTGCATGTCACCAGTCCTGGTACTCTGAGTGGACCACGAGCTGACACACAAAGTGAATGTCTCAGTATGAATATTCAAAACTTCGTCAATTTTTTCCCACACGGTAAAAGATATACGTCGCGAGATGTTAACATCTCGTTTATTCTCTTCAGTCACGGACGCAAAGCACTGAAATATATAGGACATGCGGATAGCAACATTTTGCGATGCGTCTTCTATTGTTTCTAGTGAACTGGATCAAGAGAACTCAGTGATTTAAATCACACGGTAAAACATAAACATTATTAATTAATTGTTTGACTAGATCAGTCGTTATCCGCTGTAGAAACGCCTTCTTAAGAAAAAACATCCGTATAGTTTACTGATGTCGGCAACATTACTACTCATAATGTTTTCGCTAAGTTGATCCAATAACGTCCAAGAAATATCATCCAGGAGATAAGTGTTGCTATCTAGGAGGTCAATTTTTGATGGTTTGTACATTCACATTTTGATAATGGGTTGCACACTAACAATGAATAAACTAGAAATGTTGCACAGTTGAGATTAATCTCCAAAGTAATACTCGTATAAGTTACAGATACACTTGGAATGTTGTGTCACGTGGTGCCACTGCCTCGGTTGACTGAACAAATTACGCAAAACTCGGTCCGCAAGAAACATTGATCAGTAATTCCTGTGAAGACATGTACTGCAAAGTGCTAGCAAAACCATGTCCAAGATTACTGAATAGATAACAGTTAAAATGGCTAGTTTCCGTCAACTGTGAGTGGTCAGCATACTGTTTCAATAGACACTAGAGTAGTTTGAAAGGTATTCAAATTTTTGGCCGTTATTTTCCTTACACAGAAGCGTAGCTTCCAGGCCAGATAACAGAGCGTTTCGCTGAATAGGGTTCAAGGCGAATGTGACGAAAACATCGAAATAAAGTAGAAAATCTTCGGTTCATAAGTACCCAAAAAAATAGAAAAAGCAAACTGATATCGGTCAGTCGGTTCGAACTCACTCACCCAGATTTATTATTGCAAATACCTATACACCGGGCGAATGCTTGAGGTAATTTGGGGGAAACTCACTGATCGACCTATCGGTTTTTCCAACTCGGCACATTCCCTTGAACCCCCATCTACAAAACAGGCGTTACAGGTCGTAGCACAGTTTACAAAACGCATCCCTCCTAGGATAATTCTGTTTTCGTCTGTGGTATAAATTCGGGCAAAGTTCAAAAATTTCGCAATTTAGTCACTTCCAAGTCATCGAATCACTGGTACATTTACAGATCGATTGGGGTATGAAGGGCTAAACAGCGTATCTTGATGCTGTTGCAGATACCAGGACAAGTAGTACACTCGAAGGTATTCAAGGGTGTTAGAAATAGTCCTGTAATGTAAGGTGCTGATGCAAGAATTTTTTTACCAGTTTATCTGTGATTCACTAGTGAACTGGGAAAAGTGTTTCGTTATTGGAGAGTTACTCGAATACTCGTTAGCAAAGCTGTCCATCCAAAATGACCACGCGTGTAAAACTATGATACTGTCATGCAAGAACAGTACAACGCAGCATAAGAACTGAGAGTGATTCACAGTGTGACCGATGCTCTTGTCAAGGTGACTTCCTACTGCTTTGATTCGCTTTCTGTCCATCCAGTTCCGGTACTCAAAATATGGTGTTCAAACCAGGGAAGCAATAACAGATTCGGCATGTTCATATGAAACGCAATTTATCTGAAAACAAATTACACTTATGTCGCTGAACATTTGTTTGTCCACGAGTGTACAATGTGTGCACACATTCGATGTCGCCACAGAGTTGAAAGTCAAAATTCTTCCCAAAAATTTGTTTTATCAAGCGTTGATAAAACGAGAGTCTATTTACAAATAAGAAATCAATTATTTCACATATTTTGTCTCATACAATAAAAGGTCCTGGGCGAACCAAAATTCACTGTTTTGTGCCACCATCAATTACTCATTCCGTCGAACTTGGTATTACTATGTGAAAATGAGCGCTGTTCACAAAAAGCTGGAAGCTGCCAAACTAAAAGAAAATCATTTCGTTTTAAATGTAACCAGTGTTTGGAAAATCCGCCCCATAAACAACTTTCATACACCTTTATTTGGATAAAACTAAACCCCACATACTGATTGATTTGCCCGGGAATAAAAAGTAGTTTAAAGAACCTATTGTGTTGCTTACTTGAAGCAGTAAAAACCATGGAAATGGCTTACAGCATGAAAAGCCTAGATGAATGCGTACTCGGAAAAGGGGACTGAGTGGTTCACTGGATTCATAGTGTGTTTGATACTGTAATCGGTAAGTAATTTTGTATATAACTGTAGTTCAGTTCATCCTACATTTGAGATCTTGCGAAGAACGCTTCACGATTCCTCCAATAGGATATGTCACAAATGAAATTACCGTAATACAAAACTCATGAACAGATTTGAGTATCCAATAAATTGTAGTGGAACCAAGAAATGAATCGACAATATTACCAAACAATCTACAGTAACCGTCTACGACAGATTCTACCACACTAAGTCCGCTGTATGTTGGAACAACGTTCCTGTTGAATAACAGATAAGTTGCAGTGAATTCAGTTCCTCCAGCGTACTAAAATCGGCTGTTGTCACAGTTAACTCCTGGTAACACTGACCACGTGCAAGTAGATGGCGAGGCGCGCGAGGACGAAGTGTGTATTCATTCATAAGATGGACGAGTAGTTTATGTGTGCAATGAACATAACGGGTATGAAGAATAGTATGTAACAAGACAGCATAACGGTAACGGACTCTACAAAATTCTGTGACCTGTTGCTGCAACAAACTGACCGGTAGAACAAGCCGTTTTGTGATCCTGATGTCATTTTAACGGTATTCTGATCGAGTAAAATGAAATCCCGTTAAAATGTACCTTCATGCTGATTCAAAGTCCTGTCACACTAGTTTTCAAGCATAGTATTACTCATAGGAATAGAATCCAAGGGAATATGACTTATCTGTCGAAAAGGTTTGATATACTAATTGATAAACAACCTCTGCAGGACAGATGTGTACATGGTATTTTTAAATTAACCTAAATCTACTCTTCCTGGTGTAGCAGATCACCAAACTTGAGGTGCAAGTCTTCCAACACAGAGGAATATCTCGACACGGTCGTGGAGTACGGTCAAACCCCATATTGGATGGATTGTGGACAACACGAGCGACCGGATGAGCCATCAGTCAACAAGATCGCAACAACGGACTAATTATGGCAGGCGGAGAACACCCGACAGAACGCGTTGGACACATAAACCTGACAGAATTGCACACGACGTGTTAGCGGAAACGGGGTGTATGTTGTGCACCGGAAGTACGCAAGCGCGCGCGTGACGTCGCAACCAGCGAGTTGGATAATAAGATTCTGCTTTATTGAACACCTTTTCACCACATTAGAGCTAAACTTGTGGCCAATATCTCACCACTGTCTATTTTCTGATCGTTACTGCCCGTCGTTCCTTAGACCTCAAGTATGATTCCATTTTGCGAAAGCTTTCTAGTAAACGCAGGTACCAAGTTTAGAATAAATGACGGTAAGAACTAATGCGCAAACGTATTTTCCATGTAGCTAGTTTGATGTTTCCCTTGCAAGTCTTTTAGGGAAATGCCTGCTCATTATACTGTCCTATTGCTAAAAGACCTCGTTTTTTTCTGACTAAAGAATGCTTAGTAGTACAGTTTGTCTATGCTGTTGTTAACGCTGCAAAACTTCGAAATCAACCGTATCTCACTGTCAACTGTAAGCAGAGGATTGTATCATTGGAACAAATGGTCAAACTCAAATAAATTAATTGATGCTGTTAACTCGACCCATTCAGGTATGGAGTCCCGAAACAGCAATAAAGACAATAGATGAATAGAATACTGAATAAGAAAGTAATAAACAAGATAAATGTAGCAAACATTAGTTGGGATTCTTCACGTAAACTTTAAACTATACACAATCAGTAGGTAGAACATTGCATAGCATCAAGTATAAATTAAACAGTCTAACCAACACAATCCAGATTTCTGTATAGGTCGAATTGGAAACAGGGTGGATATTTAGATGGGTTGATGTACTAAATGCATCTTAGCCATTGGACTAATAAGAAACAAAATCGAGAGAAATTTAACGAAAGGCGAGCTGTTCACTTCCATAGACTCAACTGAATACGGGATTATTCAGATACACAAAGAAAGGTGTTTGTATAAGATTTCCTTACATATAGACTCTCTGTTGTATTCCTACTTGGGTGCAATCAAAAGTAAACCTTACAGGCTATAAAACGGTGGAGAGAAAACGTGACTCAATAGAAATACAAACTATGTTGCCCAATTTACAGACGGTAGCGTCGTTCTCATGTGCGTTGAAGGCGCAACCGATCAGAAAGCAGGTCGAGTCTCAGTACGAGTATGGGGCATACAGGCGGCCTTGAGGCGTATAGAACACTCTTTTCATAAATGACATCAATATGTAACATTTATGAATGCATCAAAAACAAAGCAACTTGACTCTGACCAACTATTCAGCAGGGCGACAGAAGAAACTCTAGTCAACTGTTTGATGCCCATTACCAAATTTCCTACGTTTCTGATTACGAATGTCATACAAAACTAGCAAGATTGCAATATGAATTCAAAGTTAAAAGGAGCAAAACACTGCACCGGAACCAGTAATAAGTGGCAATGAGGCTTGAGCACTGAATGGAGTAATTTGGCTTTCTTGCATAAACTAATCTCCTAAATCTCGCCAGTTTAAAGCCGAATTCCAAATTCTCTCATAAATCCTCATGGTGAATTGCGAAATACATTTAAATCACGAGTAATCTTTTGAGTTACAAGCTATTTGTTACTTTCTGCGAAACATTTTGAAACAGAGAAAAGAAAATTTGTCCCCATGAATAATGATTGTTTCGAGAAGATAACAAACCTGGAGGTGGAAAATTTGATTAGCTAGTCAGTTGATCACAGAAGATAGACTAGTCATCATGAGCAAAAACAGCCATATAGGATGGAGATATAATTTCTCTAGATCTATTGTCGTTATCCAAAGAACACTTTAGAAATCTGAGTCTGCTTTCTCCGCAACGGGTGGGGAGCGTATGATATGTTACTATAACCCATAGTGCCACAGTGGTCATAGTTACCAAACGGGACTCGCCCGTTGAATGTGAACAACTGCATGTTATGAAGGAAGACCAAATCCAGATAAATGTTCAGACGAGTTCGATAAGTCAAAATGGTATGAACTCGGAGGGCAGTAAAAAGGTGGTATTAGACTGGATGAAATCGCAGTATGCAGTGCACGATGAAATGTCAACAACATCCAATAGAGTTACTGGGAAGCCCTCCATAAACCTGTGAATCTGTTACGAGACGGCTGCGAGATAAGTCAGTACTACAAGCCATATAAAAAGGAAAACCACTAAATAATCTGCGCTTGCACTGAACAATTAGGCAGTTTGCATAGACATTCGTAACAGCAGAAAGAACTCGTACAGACGGGTATCTTGACTAATAATACATCCACCACGTCTTCTGTACCACGCAGGACAATTCACACAGTACCAAATAAAACCCGCAGTCTGAACAAGTGCATCGTATTTGTATTCGCTCAACCAAGTTCCTTGTAACATTCAAGTCGGCATATTCACCATATTGGATAATATTGTACACTCCAGGTTTATTACTGAGTAAGGTACGAATGTGTCTACTTGATATCAGATATCTGCCTTTCGAAACATACTTTGTTATCTAAATCTCTCCCCATCTGATCGCGATTGTGTGGGCGGTTCCTGTGTAACCCTCTCGTTCGTGTATTTCCTGTGTTCCAGCTAGAAACCGCGATTATGCAATGCTGTGGCAGAGTTCTACGTGAGTGACTGGATCGGTAAGCGAAAGTGTGAATCGTTTCACAGGGGGCGTCAGATAAGACAACACATACGGGCACACATGAAACAGCGTATATGCCACTGATACTGCTTGAAGTTGACTTGAGGTAGACAATACATACAAGGCTGTTTATGTGGTTTCCATGCGAGTAACTACGATCCAATGTATGAATACAATGTTTATTTTTATGCACTGCTTGACGTTTCAAACTGGCGTAAGTGAGTAGTTAGTATCCAAGTTTGGCCCACGTACATGGTTCAGTTCCTGTTAAGAATCATACATAACATTTACAAATGTGGCGAACTTGAGATTTTGCTTTACTTTTCATATGTACAGAAACCAACACATGATAGGGCTTGTGTTCTGGAGAGCTAAAACACCGGTCTACCAAATCATGCGTACCACGGACTATTGCTGACACTGGTTTTTAACAGACTACTAACGCTAAGCACCGAAATGCCCTTTCAGCTGAACTTTGTTGCATCAGTGGCGTAATTCTTTGGGCATCACTGTTATGTAGAATTCGAACGATTGTGCGCACAGCTAAACACGCCTGAGTCAGCTCTAAGCTACACCCGCCAGTCTGCTTTCATTAAATGACCCCGTTGGTTAACATCGCGTCGATCGCATTGAGGAATCGTTATCCCAGACAGAATGATTAAGGAGGACCACCCAAACGTTGTCCATATGAAGAATTGATAACTCATGTCAGACCACCTTAGGGATTGTCATCCTGGTCAACAACTGTTCAGGTATGTCGTGCAGGCCTAAAAAAACGAATTATGTTTGGCAACTGTCAAATAAAAATCTCAGACTGCACTCATTCTTCCTAAATGCCTCATCTGACGAACGTTGCACCATTCAACCTCTCTCCGCGCTTTATTCTCAGTACTCCCATCCTGTGCAGCACTCTGCATCCTGCAGGTCTGAAATATAGCGATTACCAATGCAGCATACTCGAATATGTCTCAATATTTCTCTGCAACAGGTGTACATTGACAGTTATACCACGCTGTCAGCATTGGAATTAGTAGCAATTTACATGGCTTCCAAGCATGCCTAAACTTACCTCGCCACCCTCAAATGGTTTGACGTTGCTACCTTAAGTTCGCAGGCGCATGGTAATTGACTGTTTCTCCAGTATCCTATGCCATACTTGGTTCTGCGTCTGGATTCAGTCACGAATTCAGGCTATGCGGCGGTTTGACCAAACACATCTGATCGGAGGGGGTGCACTACTAACTGTTGACTATAAAAACATTCTTTCGAAAACAGGGTTTTGGAACCGCGATCTACACAAAACCCTGTCGCCAAATCCATTAATGTCCGGCAAGACCGTCCAACACCCAGTTATAAATGAAGAATAAATTGAGCAGCAACTGAATAACCTCGTATCATTAGAAAGGGGTGACCTTAAAACAGACCAGACGCTTGGTATGGTCAGATGAACCACAGTTGATTGGTTCAAAAGTGCGCACGAATAACGTTACGAAATCCTTATTAAAGAATAAGCTACATGCCACACAATCTTCCAGTTTGCCGGCATTTTGCGGGTTGTAAAGTCCAGGGGCTTGATTTGTTGGTTTAGGTTATGCGGACATGGCTTACGGTTTCTCGAAATAAACAATCTGATATGTTTAAGATTTATTCCTGTAGGTTTGCGGTGACCTGAGAGAAACAGTAAAAGACAGAATGATTTGTGCATAGTTGGATCAAGGATGATACCTTTGTGTGATTAACAAATTGGTGCGTTGCTTTTTCGCGGTTTGCTCCAGCTATCTTTTTCAGGACTTAAACAGACATTGGTTGCTAACGTAAACATTATAGACTGAAACGACAGAAGGTCGATAGTTACCTGTTATTTTTCCATGTCATTTCGGGCACTTCAATGGGCTTGCCACTTACTGTCCAACCAGATACGTCTTACACAGTTCATCTACAGATTGACTAAATTTACCAGTGTCGGAAATAACCAGACTATACGTGTAGTATTACGCTGTGATGACTACTTTTTGTTGAATGCTTGATGAGGAATGTTCTAATTTGTTCATTCGGACAGTGGCGGCTGATAAAAGTGAGTTTGGCTCAAACCAGGCGGTGAGAGAAATACAGCAACGGAATTCTTGGCCTCTCTAGAAGGATAAATTTTCCATTCCTTCTGGTGTTATAAAATAAGGTCCAATTGCTATAGTATCCCTTTAATTAAATCGCGGATTTACTCGATGCAGAAAAACTTTTATTTTGAATAATATACTGCTTATGAAGGGTCCGGTTAGCAATTGCCACAAGAAATAGCACATCCCCAAATGTAACACTACCAGTACCAAGTGTTGAAACACTTCCAGAGGTTAAGCGTACTTGCGTTTTAATTATAGTCGTGTGATAGTTTGGATCATCCTGGGCGACGATCGATGAGTTTCTACACTGGGAAGTTATCCAGAAAGAAAGTTAATTAACATATTCAAAGATTAGTACTTCCGAACCATAAACGGAACGGATATGGGAAACATATTGTGCGTTGTGCTAATGTTCATTATTAAGTAATTCCTTGGTTAAGTCACAGCCAGCTAGACACCAACAGAGTTATCGGTTCCGCAACGTTTCGACCCTCTCGGAGAGTCTTTATCAAGCGATTTAAATCAGAACATTTACAATGTATAAGCTTCAGATTAGGCAGCTAACAACTCGTTGTGGCTTAACCAAGGAATTACTTAATAATATTCAAAGATTTCCTACAACATTTATCTGCTACATTAACCTTGTTAACGTTGAATCATGGTTGTTCGTGGTTCAGTCAATATAAAACCATAATTCAAAAGCAATAAAAATAAATCACTTACACACGGATTTTGCATCATGTTTCTCGGTTAACCTCAATAAAATGGTCGAACTATAAGAGACCATTATATACACCCACCCCTTAATCTACTTCAGCGGTTTACCTTTCGTAAGAATTACGTGTTAATTCACTCAGTGTCTATGCTATCTGAAGAGGACTTCGGGTTGGCCGTTATTTTCCAAATGTTCTTAAAGACCGGAATGTATATCAACTGTTTCAGCGGGGGGGGGGAAATGAGAATTTCCTATTTCGTGAGCAAACAGACGAAAGTCCCGCCTAATCCAACCTCCATGTTCGACACGTTACGATGAACCGATGCCATTTTTGTCTCGATGTGAATTTATTGTGATTTGATATCTTTCTTAGAAATCTCAAGGGGTTTCCCTGCGTCTGTTTCGTATCGTTCAGGTAGGAAGGCTAATATGCACATGCGTGGGCTGATAAACAAACTGATTGGTTTGCTCGCACTAAATGTAAATACATGTGCATGAGAGGCCCGAAAGACCAACGAAACTTACACGCTTGTGCACAATTGATGAGCTGGTAGTGACACAGGCTAACACTACCCTGTCTGTGCATTTATCCTTCGGACCGTAACACGGTACACAATGAGCACGAAAGCGTGTCCACACGCCACACCCTTGAGACAGGAAGAGACAGTAATTTTTGTCGAGTGTCAACACATCCTGCAAACTGGTCGTTTATCTGTCCGTGTACCTGAAGTTACATTTATCGGTGTAAAACTGATGTAAAAATTAGCTTTCCCGTTGCCAATAAAATGGTTTAGTTCGTCAGATAAACGAACTCGTGCATCTCGATAATATTTTGTCAGCAAGACGTAGGACTAATTATTGACCAACTTAACTGTAGCGAACAAATTGTCCAAATGTGTAGGGACGTCCTCATGTTATGTTCTCAGTGAGGATCACCTGCCGACAAAAATCCTGATGACCCTGTCAACCGAATGTATTGATGTTTAAGTGGGTTCAAATTTTCAGTTGCGCCACGTCTGACCTATGTTTGAGATTCGTGTCTGTGATGGATCTATGATAATTCGACCGCTGGCTGACGGTCAGTTGGCAAAACGTCATGGTGTATCAGTGTCTTACGTCGGGTACTATGTCTAAGAGCCTGATTGAGAAAATACAAGCTTGTCGCACGTGCTTGTTGTGTATGAAGACGATGGTGACTTGAGGATTGATAGTATTGCTTTCGGGGCTTCATCACGTACGAGCAACCGTGGGATATGTGAAGAAAACAAGTGAGTGGGTGAAAACTTTTACATGATGCAGTAGTCGATCAGTAAACGGTGAGTGCAAGTGATTAGCCATTTTTGGGTTTAAATTTTTTGGGATCGTAGCTGAAGGCAGATGCCTCCTTTGAGACCACTGACAACTAACTGTATGGGAGACTGGTCGCGGTCATGGAAATGCACTCGATTTCGACGGCCATGAATACCCAGTCGAGCGAAAAAAAGAAACCTGTTCGCTTGACAATTACATACATTCACATACAGTGGTAAAAAAATTTCATATTCGGACTGACTAAAGTGAAGCGGGCTATGATGTCTAATCATTTATAATCACTCGGTCAAATACAGTCGTGTCAGGGCAGTGTGCCTATAAAGAGTGCTTGCTGTTGGTGCTTTTGGCTTAGAAGAAACGGTTTGTCAGCGGCACCATGGTGACATGAGACTCCCATCAAATGTATTTTAAATACCAAAGCAACTTGTCAAGTTTGACTAAAGTCAAGTTTAGATAGCCGTATATTTCACCATGAAACCGACTGTTATTCTTGTACAGTGAGTTCTGCCATACGAACCACGAGAGCTTGTTCGCAGGTATGTAGCTGCTTGTTGGGAAGTTACTACGATTAACACTACACTTGGCGGTATAAAAGTTAACAGGTGGTGTGTAGAGTTCAAACAAACATTGAATGAAGTAACCAGTGCGACAAATGAATGGTCTTCAAGTTGTGGTTGATCGTCCTTGCAAGTTTTTCAAACTGGCATTTGAGGAGCACGAAACAGTCATCCTGAGGGGCCGAGAATGTGCTAACGACGGTGCGTCTTCAGAACACCAAAAAACACGGTTTTATTGTGATGTCCTTATTTTGCCTTTCGGTGTTGAGTTTCAAACGACGGTGCATATATAACTTGTCAGGATGACT
The DNA here is from genome assembly GCA_014338405.1 of Paragonimus skrjabini miyazakii. NCBI lineage: Eukaryota > Metazoa > Platyhelminthes > Trematoda > Plagiorchiida > Troglotrematidae > Paragonimus > Paragonimus skrjabini miyazakii. The sequence continues at coordinate 310,413 of JTDE01000089.1, forward strand.
ACGTGAGAGACATAAGTCGCAGTGGACAGTGACATTTTGGGTGACTGTGAACTGTACACTTATGATGCGCAAAACGTGAGCCATAAAAAGCATTATAGACGAACTCCATATGAAAAACATTATGATGGCTGACTGGAATCTTCCGTATGTTTTTTGTCTAATACTGGTAATAAGTAGAGGACTTTTGGCTAAAATTGACTGTACGTCACCCGTGTAGCTCACCGATTAATACTTTCTCGTACTTACTTAAACGCCTTCAGTGTCCATACGTATATCGATCTTTTACAGTACGGTATGCTAGATATGCTGGCACCCGGTACAGACCCACGTGACCAACGTAAATGCATACTGCAAAAATGCGGCATATGCATACGAGATAATTTTAGTGAGGACCAGTCCAGCAAATGGATACAGGCAAGTTAGCTTGGTTTATCCTTTACGCCTGTTTCACGCATGTTCTTTTGCTTTGCATGAATTGATCACTGGAATATCCAATAGTCTGCAGGTATGCTCATCATACGTGAGATCTCGTTTGATATTATGCGACACGCAGTAGACTGAGAAAAACTCACTGAGGCATATTCAGTTGACATTGAGCTGGCCCAATTAGACACCACAACATATAAAGATGATATCAGGTCATCGTGAACTGACAGTTTGGCACCAAATTTTACCAACGAGAATATTGTTATTCTTTTATCTGTGCCTCACAACGGTAGGTGAGGACAGAAAACTTTCTAAAGTGTAACGTATCCACAACCATAAAACCATTAAATTAGTCACTGTTGTGGTACAACTTCATGTTTACCAGGTTTATTGTGAAGATGAATGTTAATTAACTACAGCTAATTCTCCCAGTTAAATTTGACAATTATCTGTTTATCTATCTATATTTATGTATATAGCGCCACTGGTTTCTTTCACAAGGATTCCTTGTACGAAACCGAAAATTAAAACAATTCGTTCCTTCTAGAATATTCAGTTATACAGCAAGAACATGTTCAGTGTTCCAAATGTTTTGTAACCGAAACGTTTACGCATCTTTATCTCATTAGTGATATTGGTGTTATTATACTTGAACTTTCCAGTTATTCTTTATTTATATTTACACTTTGAATGCGTGCACATTTTTCTAACCTTTTGAAAAAATCTTTGATTTTTATATTCCACATAGATTTTTCCCAACTATTTGTGCATCAGGTTAGTGGTAATAGGTCGGTTTTTTGTCTTCGATTGTCTGTACGGTTCCCATTATTCACTGACACGTATCAGCTAAAATAAGATGATATTCTAATCCGTTTTTGCGTTAAAGTCACCAACTGAATCAAAATGAAACAAAAACAGGACGTGCTTTTCCGTTTGTTTGATTTGTAGTATGAATGTTTTGAGGGCACAACAACGAATGTGCGGTGAAAACCACAGTATCTGGACAACAAAACTGTCCTCTGTCCCCAAATATGTAATCACACGCAAGATTGGTCCCAGTGTTAATTAACTACACAATGAATGGAGTGGACCTACACGAATCTGCTGGCTCTTGTCCAGAATGTGGTACCGATACAATCTCAGTGAATGGTTCTTTTGACGTGCAAAAAATAACAGCTTTTCTTCACCTCATTTATAAAATCACGGCCGTTTTTATTCTCGAGTTTAAAATGGAACTGAATGATATTGTTTTCTTTCAAAGCTGGAGAAAGTTCGGTAGTTAAAACTAAACGTAAAACTAAGACATTTGGTTTGATCGATGTGGGATGACTGCTTTTCAATGACAGAATAATTACAAAACGGTCGCATTGAGAATTAAACTGGTTGACCATGTGACTGTACGTGCGCAAAATCTAACTCGGTTATCACATTAAGCCCATGTCGAATATAAATTCGCGTGAAACTTGACCACGAGTGGGACAGTGAAACCTATAAAGAAGTCGAGTACATTTTTTTCGTATACTCCGTCTCATATTCTTCCGGATGCAATATTGTTCATGATATCTCACCTAATTTTATCGATAAAAGTCAAGTTTTCATTACATCTATATACAGAAATATATAACAAAATGTACTAACTCTAAAGTGTCTTACTTTCAAATCGGTGAGAACGTTTCGACTGAATGTAGTAAATCAGCAATATTCTCCTCGGTGACCACACAGACACCCAAATCTAAAGTGCAGTAGTAACTAGAATATGGCCCCTCCTCCTTGATTTTTGGTTGGTGTATTTTACTTGCTTCCAGCAGATCCACTGTTATTTACCCAAATGCTGAGTATCATTAGAACACCACAAATTCATTGAACGTATTCGAGCCATAGTGAGCAGAGGGACGAATGAACAGGAGTAGGTTATCTTCAATAATGAAAAATCGCTATGTTAAGACATGTGAAGGATGGATGAACTACTGACAAAATTTGTGAAAAATTCCGACATGGCGCAGTCGGCGCTTGTTTGAGTGTGTATAACTAGTGATCTGCAAGTGAATTTTACTCTCAGCGGGGCATGTGGACTGACACTTCTAGGTTTGAACCAGTGCAGGTAGTCTAATCGGTAAACGCTTCCATACCCTCTGTCACGATTTGTATACATGATGACTAGTAAAACTTGAAAGCTGCAGCACACAATCCCAAAGTGAAACATTTGTGGCATTTACAGTGTAATGCTTGGTTCAGTGGCTTGGATTGCACATAATTTGTATCTGCTACAAAGGAGAAATCTCACGGTTTGCTCGCTAGACAAGCGTATGAAACATAATGCGACTATGTCACAAAACTCGAGGTAGTCAGACATATTCTATCCATAGAGCTTAGACAGCAACTCCACAATCGCACCCATACTATCTTATCAGTAGCAGTACAGTATAAACGTTCTCATAAGTGTGAAGACCAAGCTTCATTATATGACTCTTTCATTCAGGGTTGGGTTGAGATAGCGCAATTTGTATTTATTACAGATCTCGAATGTGTTCAGCTGTTGGAAATTAGATGCAAAAAGCAGTATGTTGGCTGGAACTGCATATGTATAAAGGAGGTCAATACAACATCTAGATAAAACAGGGATACTACCAAGAAGATGGCATGCATACCTAAGAGATGAGTTTTACAAAACCAATCTTTGTCAGCCATAACAACATATTAATAAAATCAATGGCATTACAAAGTCAGCAGACGCATAACAAAGAAATACATATGGATACATATTGCGAGATGCAAGTATTATGTTTATTCTCATCAGTCGACTACAGCAAATATCCGGTTATATAGATCAAGCGCGTGGCTGTGAAACAATGAAATGAACGAACATCACATGGGTGCAATCAGGGTTCACTGCCAAGGTAACAAAATTGATCGCGCCAGCACCTTTGTCAACAGAGAGCCGGGGCGTGGCGACTGATGAGTAATGCGTTGGAAACTGTTAACAATCTGGGGTTGCCATTATGCAATAAGACCGTGAGCCAAGCGACGGAGTTAACCCCATGATCTGTTGCAAATGGGTGTTTCGCTCTCAAAAACGCCGGATTTCTCTCTTGTATAAAGCTGATTATGTGATGTAAATGCGCATCGTCCTAGCTGATGGTAGGTAGTTCAAAGCTGACCGTACGTCAAATAACAACATACTAGTATAAAAGCAAATATCGAGGAAGCTGCAAATTCTTTTGCGGTTTGCATACATTAGTAAACTTGAGTATAAACAGTTGAAACCGGTAGGCACCCTTACAACAAGAATGAGATGATCAACCAAATTACACAAAACTGATGTTTCCCTGTGGCATATCATTGCCATGGTAGATTCAGCATACCACAGCCGTGCACAATGACAAGCTAATCTCCTTGATCCCTTCCGTAAAACCGTCCACTCCCGTTCCTTAAAAAATTCCCTTGAGTTACGTGATACTTTTTCGAATATTTCGGTGAGTTCGACGGAAAAGATTTACTTATTTGAGGTCGACTTATTATTCAGAAAAGATCGGTTATAGTGGGCAGTTTACTACATGTGTAATTTTATTCTGATTGCTATTCCTTCGTCTACATATGCGGACTACCTCAAAAAACATTTTTTATGCGTGAAGACAATATCCGGCTTGAGCTCGATGGATGTGCTTATAAGCAAATCTCTTCGTCAACCACGAACGACAGTCAAATAAATCGCTACCATTCTTAGATTTCCTTATTTTTAAAAGTTTATATGGTATACTAAATAGGTCTGTTTATGGGAATGCCGTTTGAATTGGTCACTACCTACAGTTCTATTCATTTGCCCCTGAGGCTTGCACACGTAGTTTAGGTCAAATGCTTCTTCTTCTGGGAAGGAATCTGTGCATGGCCGACTTCTTGAAGTCTGACGAGAAGCTCTTGAAGAGTGCTCTGCATGCGAATGGATATTCAGTCAAATTTATTGAAATTCATCGCAAGTAACGAGCGGCTATCTCTCAGTCACAATCAGCGCAGAAGGAGCAGTTTTTATCAATCTTCCCTAAACAGGGGAGCACAGTATTATCGGCTTGAGTCGCAAGTTGGAATTTTCCATTGATCGCTCCTATCCCGTAACGAACTTGCGTTTGTTGCTTGCCAGCCGCAGGATGAGTTTCCGCAACTCCGATCGTTTTTTCTCGGAAAAAATCTGCCTCTCGTATAACCTACCAGTTTATCAGCAGCTGTGGTGGCCCATAAATGGGCATAACGGAACAAAACTAATCGCGGAGGAAGACGGATCACATACCCAAGTGGCTAGTGAAAACAGTGACTCAATGCATGTCAGCATATCAACATCCGAATAGAAATCCAGCGTTTTTGAGAGCGAAACACCCATTTGCAACAGATCATGGGGTTAACTCCGTCGCTTGGCTCACGGTCTTATTGCATAATGGCAACCCCAGATTGTTAACAGTTTCCAACGCATTACTCATCAGTCGCCACGCCCCGGCTCTCTGTTGACAAAGGTGCTGGCGCGATCAATTTTGTTACCGTGGCAGTGAACCCTGATTGCACCCATGTGATGTTCGTTCATTTCATTGTTTCACAGCCACGCGCTTGATCTATATAACCGGATATTTGCTGTAGTCGACTGATGAGAATAAACATAATACTTGCATCTCGCAATGTATGTCGTCTTGCTGTCTTGCTGAACTAGATGAAGGAAACTCAATGTTTCCTATACATAATGAATTGGTTTTCTGATTGTTCGCTCTGGTCATTCCGATTACCAATACCCAGTAACTGCATGATTAATCTCTTCTAGCATCAGTTCGTTTTCATGAATATGAGTAACATTGTTCGAACAGTAATACGGAGTGTTTGATTTCTGATAGGCTATTACCACGACGCATTGTACAATAAGTACGCATTGTTTATTGCATTATTAAAACCTTTGTACATAATAACCCTCAGAAGATCCGGTAACGCAAAGGCTCACGGAAATACAGCAGTGCACAACCGATATAACGAATCCTTGAGATTAGGTATATCATTGCCTTGTGTTCAGTAGTTTTCTTTCCAGACAGCTGTTCTTCTCTCGAGACTCACGTGTCCTTTTTCTCTGTGTAGCCCATTTCTATCAGTTACATGCTGAGTCAAGATCGTAACCTCTGTGCAAGATGAACATAACAAAGTAAAATTTCCTCTTTAAAAAATAAAGAAAATCGAGAAATTATTCAGTGCATTCGGACCGTTGACTATTTATGTAGCAGAAGCACAGTATGCGATAACTACTAAAGACGAGGAGCTGTACGCGGAAACTTTGACCTTGCTTTATCTCGGTCGTCAACCTGTGAAATACTGTGGTGTGACCCTACACACGTACAGTTAAAACAAAACATCTTTGCTGCAAGCTTATGTGAAACCGTACGACGTGTCGTACATTGTAAAGTTTATAAACTTGCCTGTTTGGTGTGTCTTACACACCTCTCCATCTTGGTGATCAATGGTTACTAACTTACTTGGGCCCTAGGCCAGCGTACTATATAAAAGTAACCGTAAGTACCCTGCGGTTAAATTCGACACTAGTAAGATCCATGCTCAGTACACACCGTTTGCTTCCCACATTTAGGAAGCAGTTATTAATGTAGGGTTAACTGAGACTGTCATAACGCTCACGAAGTGAACAGTCATGCAGAATTCCTCCAGGATAGATGGATGATAACCTCTTAATCCAGGTCACTCCAGAATGTATCAGCCACTGACAGAGTACTTCGTAACTGGTTGAGGAAAAATATTTTCCATTATTAGCGATACCACAGCCTGATGCCCAAACTTACTTGTCGCTCGATTATCAATCGGTGTTCGCTACAGACGGGATTAATAGGATCGCTGACACGTGGTTCACTTAGGCAGTTGAAACAAACTATGCAAGAAACCTACTTCGCCGCTTCATAAGACAATTTCTGGCAGTAGGGTCATCAACTTGGAATATATAGCAACTATGGAATACATAAAGTGAAACGCATAATGGACCGTGAATGAAAACTAAAAATTGCTCGCAGCTGAGCATAGTTCTCTTATTCCTACAGCCTTTCCAAATAGCCTATTTCGAAAGGGAGCACTATCGCTATCGTTCGAGGTTGTTTTTATAAAGGTCGGGACTTGAACTCCAGTCACGCTTGCTGCGATGTCCCAGTCGTAGGGTTGTGGACTAAAGTTAACATGACAGTCATTGTTCGCCCCCCGTTGCGATCAGTCTAGCTCAGCGTTAGCCACAAACGAATAAGCCTCAGCCTCTTCCAATGTGAAGTGAATGAGGAGTCGATCAACAGGGTTCCGAATGATGACTTGATGGGAATTAACATTCCGGCCAGGGTAAAGAGTTGCATGTCTGATAGACTCTGACAAAAGAGACACTTGAGTGTAGACACCTCTTCCAAGCGGGATGGCTGAAGATGTAGCTACGGTCACTTGTGAGTGTATTCAATTTATATTAAACAACGTTCTCTACTACCTATCTGTCACGACGACAGGTCAGTAATACTCAAAAGCCAATTTTTGTACCAAACGATGAAAATTAGCAAAAGATAGGTTACATCGAAATAAATAAGTGCCATCACAATACTACTCTACAGCGGTGTAGCTTTCAAAAACAAAATCCGTTCTGCTACTCCCACCCGTTCCACTTAAGATCAAATTACCATCTCAACTACGGGACTCACGAACATTCAAGGTAACCAGTTTCTGAATATTCTCAGTGTCACCTATATAAGTTCAGCCCCTATCTTCACCACTAAATAAATGTATTAATGACTACCGAGATTATCACGCAAAAAAGAGGTACCTAAATCTAGGAAGGAAGGCAAAATATCACTCACCTTTGAGGGAGGTGTTCGTAATAAGCTCACTCATTATATGTTTACAGCATCATTTACAGTTGCCTTAAACATCATAGATATCGTAACGACCGAACATTTACACTAGCATTTAACTCTACTTGCACGGAAACCTGTTGATCAGGTTAGTAAGTTTACTTACTATTGGAGAAGCATGGACAAACTGGCCGATGAACGTATACGTACTAATGTTATACTCGTATAATTTTGTAAAGCTCCCTATGAAGTATGTGTCTAAATGTGCAAGAGCCCTTTCAATTGCGATAATGTTAACCGTGTTCTTTCATGATTCATCAATTATCTTCGAACTCCCTACTTTGCTATTAAAGTGATCAGTACACTTTGTGATGAAGCATATACAAACAGCTAGGGGCGACAGGGTTCCTCACTGGGATATCTGATTTTCAGTTCACTCTTGTTCAAAAGTCCACAGTTTGTGGAGCTTTTGACGAGAATATCTATCAGTCGCCAAACGATTTGGCGTGCGGATAGAATGAGACCACAAAGCGGTTTGAATGTTTTGACCCCGTTAGATGGCGGACAACTAAACCTAGAGGAATGCAAATTTACCGTTTTGGCTATACTAAATATATTCTTGGTTAACGTAAGCCGGATGTCAGTGTTTCTGGACAGAACCTAGGAACGATTGGCTCAAATGGCCTTAACTTGCCTCAAAACAGTAGATAAGAAAGTGCACTTAGCGCTTTGGTTACTCACTAACTCGCCAACATCCTTTCACTCAGACTACCTTCTGATTGTGTTCAGCTCGTTCTCGCATTATCCGCACGAGCTAAGTGTACGGGCTTACTATCTTTATTTGGTTGAAAGCCACCGTTATGTATTAGAAAACAAAGCGAACTTTCGTAGAAATAACTACAATACGTCATTCACTGTATTAAGTGAGTAGATAAGTTAAACTATATTAAGGAGTTCTCAGCAAACTATCAAAACGTCAGAGGGAGTTTACCCTTAACTTCAAAATCATTTACAACTTTCAGACCTGTTCTGCACAGGTAAACGGAGTAGGTCACTGAAGCTTATTTAACAGATGAGCTGTCTGATTTGCGTTGAACAGTTTCGGCATCCTGATGTGTCTAATATAGGATCACCTGACGGATTGTGTGACAAGAGTGTCAGCAGTCCGTGTATTCATCCGTGGAATTGACAAGTCAATTCAGAACACTACGAAAAGTATTCAGAAAGACTGGTCATCACTGATCTGAGGGATGATGAGCCCAAATTCACACTCAGTCCGGTAGTCAGCAGGGTTCGCTAAATGCTGAATTGCGACTCTGGTATACTTCGTAAGTTGTGGCCAAATTTCTTGCTACTTCACTTTCGCCAACGAATGCAAACGTATTAGTGCTGACCCTCTGACACTGAAAACGCTTACTACTGCGTGGTTCTTTTTCACATCTCTAGCTTATATTCAGATAAACTCAAGGATTCTTAGTATCCCCACTGCATTTATATTGATTTTATGAATTATTCTACCTGACTGATAGTATATTGCGGTAGTCCACGAGTATTCATATCTCAGGGGGGAAATGGTATATTTCATTGCTTAAACAGAATGACAGTAGACGTATCGAAATTCTAAGTGAAACGGCATCGTTGATCAGATAGATCGTGGCTTGCCCAGTGTTAGGTAGTTTTCACTAGGCGAGTGAAAGTCATGTGAACGACTGGTTAGGGCAGTTAGTCACGTCGATAAAGTGGCTTATTCGGGCGTAACTATCAATGACCCGGTAGACACGTATGCAGCACCTATGGAACACTCAGTCACCTATCACCAACGCACGTGTTACTTTACCTGTCTTTCGAAAACGACCTGCTGACTGTAACACGCCCGAAGATCCCGGTATCATCGATCGTCAAACACGTCGTACGAACCGGTTACCTAGTTGACCCTGTCAAACCGTTCAAGGTATCGTCAGGCAACCGTCAACCAAACCTGTTAGCGATTAGTGAGACAATGATAATCAGAAAAAATCGGTCATTTTTGTGTGCACGGAAGGCGCTGACGTACTCAATACACTAGCTGTGGAATTGATTGCAGTATTTTTGCGCGAAAGGTTAAAACTATGCAGTCGTTTCATTCAGTTTTAGTTGTTATGTACACTTTGTATGACATTTGCTGGTTTTACGTTGGTGACGGAAAACAGTGAGTCGAAATGTTAATATCTCGCATTATGACTACATTTCGATGTGTATTCAATAGTTTTTGACAAAGAATAGACTCACCAAATAAACAAGCAATAAACTAACAACCTCAGCAATGTCCAAGATGTTGGTATCTTGACACACGTATGAAACCGGACCACAGTTCGATTGATTAGACGACGAAAGATGTGTCAAACCAAATCAGTCACAACTCCTGACAGACAGTAAATATTTCCTTGAAGAATTGCTTCTAAAAGCCTAAGCTGTGACATATGATCCTAGAAGTTATACTGACACCTTTTTAAAGTTAAATATCAAGCTTATAAGTACAGTTGATATATACATTGTTTTCTCTGTTAAACAAGTATTGCATCCAGTTTCCTTATATACTTAACCGCACTGGTAAGCATAAGATATGCCATAGTGAGCCATAGTGAGTAACTTTACCATTGGATTGAAATATCTTCAACTGTTTGAAAGTGATTTGAGTAAACGAGTAAAAAAGAGAGAGGTCAAGCTTACAAAGCATAAGACCAGTCGCTTTGACAATTACCGTTTACAAGAATAAATACCCGAAGATCCGTGTTCGTTGATTAGGTGAGTTTTTTAAAAACGTTGATGCTTCTCACATCCTTTGAGTAAGGACACAGCCTACAGCCAGAGGGTTTAGATAAAACCGACGGTGACGTAAACACGACTGAATTTCGGTCATCAAAGATGTCCTTAGCGACAACAACAAATGTTGTTTACTATGTCATCGATCGGCTGCTAACAGAGGGTATACTAGGTGTGCCTATGATCCTACACGTAACAACGGAATCAAAAGAGGGCATTGTATTTAAAACTCACTTTCCTGGATGACAACTAGTCAATAATGATAAAAGCTGCCTAACAGATGTTGTATCCAGATCTCATAAATCTAGAAAACTATCTTCATAATACACCGTGCCGGGGCTTTACAAACCTTCACGGTCATGACCGAACAGCTTACGTCTGTCACAGCTTAGTGTTTTTAGAGATATTGTTTTGGCTGCAGTATGAACTACATAAGCTGGACGAACTGACAGATAGCTTCTCGTATACTGGAGCACGTTACCAAGTGGCTGGGAGTATAACTAGAAACGACAGACGCCTGTATAGTGACCGACGAACGGCACGTAATTTCATCAATAGCAAAACACTTAACCCAAACAGGACACAAAGTCAGGGTTTGTGACGCAATCTTCGTATGATTTTTTAGAGCAACCGGAGACGCACCTTCCAGTATGATGGGGCTTTAGCTATCAGGCATCAAAATCTTCCCGCGTGTTCAAAAACAATTTATGCTGACGCCGCGGCTGCCATGGTGATTAGCATCCCCATATTTATTTACCTCCATTTTCGTATCCGTCTGTCTAATCCATTAATCCATGACTGTCGCCCTATAGAATTTTGTTACGATGTTCAAAATTAGTTATGTCTACGTGTGATCAACATGTCTGAATTGTTACTCCGGGGGACATCATAAGATTTACGTTTTCTGTGTGTCATAATCAAGACTAACAAGGGAGTGAACTGTTCTATGTAAAGCAGACTTGTACGTGATGTACGTACGCATATTATATACGAATAAATGCGAACAAGATTGAATACTCACAAGAGAAAAGGCGACTTGCGAAATAAGGTTCGGAATTTCATGCTTATAATACTATGTAGAGGTTGACAGTTTGGTTTGCTATTGAGAATTTCTTACCATCTATGCAACGTCTCAGAGAGAACTACCAGGGGAGCTCATCTGACTGACTATAACAGCATTGCGCATAAACACTCCACCTCCCCACATTGATTTCCAGAAGTGTTAGCACCTTTTATTGATTTTTTCATCTGTGTTGATGTGGGCTGCATTATCAATCAATTGTTCCTCCTCTATTCGGGAACTCACTGTCATCTACCACATATCGTTCACCTACAGGAAAAGGTTTCACCAAATGTATTGAAATCACTTCAATTAACGACGCTTATTTGGTTCTTACTGACTAACAGCTTAACAGTAGTGAAAATAATGTAGCTCCGGTGGAATAACCTGTTAGTCAGATGAATTTCTTCCGGTTTTCCTGGAGGTTGGAGCTTAAGCAAGTAAAGTTCTGAGGTAACCTCAGCTGCGAAATCTTTAAGATCATCATAGTCCTCGTCAGAGGTTCCAGGGAGTGAGTTAATGCCTACAACTTTCGGTATCTGCCGTTCCTATAATAGAACATGTAGTCGAAGCTTTCCCGGGTACGTATACTTAATAAGTTGTAACAAGCACGAAACCGGTCGTGTGCTTGCGGCGAGTTTTGATCACACGTTACTCATACAGTCATCTATGACTCAAGGGTATAATGTGTTCCAATACAGTTTCAGTTATTTCTCTTAATACCATCACTGATTTATGGACTACAGTAAATCTGAGATAAAGAACACGGCTAACTCACGAATAAGTTAGTACCAACAGAACACGGCCAGCCCGAAACCGAAGTAACTCTGTGCATAAGGTTATTAAAATATAAACTGGCGCAATTCTTCATGGCATGCAGTGACACTTATTACCCCCGTTCACTCACGAGAAGAAACATTTGTCCTTTTGATTGAAGAACATGATCAGCACGACCAAGTCAAAGTAACAGCGAGACTTAAAGTAGCCTGTGGACAACGATGGACAATGTAACTTCCAGTGTTTGGTTTCATGATCATTCACACACTTATACAATCGAAAGCAAAAAAATGGTCGGTGTCACTTGCATTGTTGTAGCATGAACCAATCTCGCATGGAAAAATATCAACCTCCAGAATGTATTCAGTTGCCATCTTTTACTCCTTGACAGTTAGCAAGTCGAACTCTATGTATTTGTACCGGTTAACATGACTAACATACTGAACGGTATTCGGCAAACCTCACTTTGTTGATCAGAATACCAACTAGCTTCACTTTTCTCTGGTGATTGAATGTTCATCCAGAACGCAGCAAGGGATGACGAATGAGAATCAGACCCTTTTCTTATCAGTATGTACCGGATAACCGGCACTAACTTTCAATGTCCAACAGATTAGGGGAACGCAGATTTTGACGAGGAAAAATCAACTTTGTTTTAACAATCGGTCCACTGTAAAAATGTAACATTCTTCGTAGATGGCCTTTCGGCAATCGCTATTCATAACTTCCGAAGTGAACTGTGATATATGATTTAGTAAAGGTAGTTAACCAGCGGAGAAAGGAAACATTCATGTGATAAAACGTTACCTATGGATTCACCGCCAGCAACGGATAGTCCATCAAACAGTACAACCTTAATGGCGCCAGAATCGGTGTTTGTTTTATCTAGATGAACAATGAGATGCCCCCCAAACCGTGATATCGGTGGACGAATCAGGTTACTACTTTGATAGAAGGTTTGGATGTCGAGCACAGTGAAGTAGCACACTTTTTTAATCAAAGAACTTCTGAAAAGTTTACTACCTTGATCGAAATACCTTAGCAGATTAATAAACAATTGTTAGTTATTAAAAACTATTGTTGTTGTTCGCCATGTGATTAAGTCGATTGTCTCAGGGATAGTTTAACTGGTCAGAAAGATCGGAATTGCAAAGAAGTGTTGAAGGAACATATGACTCTTTACTTCCCCTGAGGTATTTTTTCTAATTTTGGCGGGGGCCTTGTTTTTTAAATGAATCGCAATTTGAGTGTAAGTCAATCACACCCCTTCACGGTAAGTTTTGTGGTGTTTGGACATACTGTTTCCGGATACTATCGACTACTTGAATACGAATAAAGAATATACAAATGCATTGACGTTAACGTTGTCAAAATGTGTAGAGGCGTTACACAATAGATGTTCATGGTTCTGTTACTGTTTCGTATTGATCAATGTGTACGATTTTGTATGCATTTGGAGTCCGAGTGTGTAGCTTTAGGTTCCTAAGTATAGAGCTGTGAATTTGAATTCCCAAAGAATGTTCAGGGTTTATTCCACCTTGACAGGCGATAGTGTTTAGTGATATTTCTGAGCAAAAAATGTTCTTTACTCCATACAGCTATCGAGTGTGTACGACAATGTGTTTACACCGTTTTAAATGTCGATTTCTGCAATCTCTTTCTACTAATGGTTAGACACTGTCAACCGGACAGAAAATGAGTAAAATGTTCAGAATTGGACGTGCTACAAAAGTATTTGACAAAACTGAATCGCAATGACAGAAATTTTTTCCAAATGTTACAAAAACGTGAATAATTTGCCCGCTACATTAAACCTGGTTAGTAGATTTACCTCTATAGTTTATTATAGTTTGGTGTAGTTTAGCTTTTTTAAGTGAGAAGAGAGCATGAATTACTGCCTGTTGAAATGTTGTATAACAGCTTTCCCATAAAGATAATACTTTGCTTAACAGTGTATTCAGTGCGTCGTAACAGATTAGGCAGTGGAAATTCATCATCATTGTCACCATCATCATAACAGCCATGAGCCTGATCAAAAGATAATGTGGCTCGGGCCACCGCTCCTCTCAAAAGTGACGTGAAATATCCTGGAAGAAAACGTTACTAAGAAGGTTGAAAATTAATAAAACAAGACTAAGCGGAAGAACTAGAAATAGTATGGATACAGGTACGCCATTGACTGCGACACATCGCCATCTCAGATAGCGTCTCCAACCAGCGGTTTGAGTGATCACGAGGAACCAATCCAGGCAGGCGACACCTACCCACTCTGATCAGTGGAGCAGTCAAAGTCTTCATATTTTGTGAACACGTTGTTGGTTGACCACCACGTGGTTTGACCCAACTGTTGGTTGACTCGGCATATAATGCCCGGTAAGGTAAACGATCAGATGACATACGGAGTACGTGACCCAACTATCGAAAGCTGTGTACCGTAATAACGTGACCAATTGATCGCGCATCCCGAGCGTTACGGAATACGCGCCGGCGAACTGCCACATTGCTCACGCGATCAGTCCACTTAATGTAGGCCAATTGGCGGAGACAACGATGGTCAAACACAGCAAGCCTGTTAATATCTTCTTTGTGAACAGGTCACGTCTCCGAACCGTAGAGCAAAATGGAACGTATACAGGCACTATATACTCTTCTTTTCAGTGACAACCGAACGTCTTTTCGACGCCACAGATGAAGCAGTTTGGCAAACGCAACTCGTGCCTTTGCAATCCTCGCTGATATCTCATCAGCAATATTACAGGCTGAAGAGATAGTGCTACCCAAATATGTGAAACTGTACAGTCTCAAGCGGATTACCTGTAATGAGGAAAGTAGGAGTTGAAGTGCCCCAGTCTTGAAGCAACACTTTGCACTTTGAAGGTGCAAAGCGCATTCCATGCAAACCAACTCGGTCGCTCAACCTGTCCAACATGGTCTGCATGTTTTCGGCAAAGGGGTTAAGTAAGCTAATGTCGTCCGCATACTTCAGATCGCAAGGAACAAGGTCAACACCAATCCCACTGGATTCCCGAAGCGCACCCTCCAGAATGTCGTCCATGACAAAATTGAACAAGAAGGGGGAAATCGGACATCCCTGACCAACACCACTAGAAGTGATGAACACCTGAGACAGTTGTCCATAAATTCTCACCCTGCTTGCAGAGTGAGCATACAGTAATCTCAACAGGTTCACGTATTTCTTTGGTACTCTCTTGCGGAGAAGGCAGCTCTAGAGAACATTACGAGCAACTGAATCGAAAGCAGCCTTCAGGTCCAAAAAGACCACGACTGTCGGCTGTCTCTAACAGTGCCGATGTTCCAAAATCCGTCGCAAGGTAAAAATGTGATCAGCGCAACCTCGACCGGATCGGAATCCTGCCTGTTCTTCGCGTATCTGGCTTTCTCTGGGCTTAGTGAGCCGACGTAAAATGAGACCAGTGAGTAACTTGGACGCAATAGACACCAAACTGATGCCCCTGTGGTTGTCACATAGATTTCGGGACCCCTTTTTGAAAGCGGAAATGACTGTCGATAGGCACCAATCACGAGGCACCTCTTCAGTATCCCAGATCGTCTGGAGAGGTTTTGTTAGTTCTGGTATCAACCTCTTGCCACCATTCTTGAAAAGAGAAGGAGGGAGGAGGTCTGGACCAGGAGACTCATTACGCTTCAATAACTTGAGCTCCAGGACCACTTCTGCTTCCGATGGAGGACCGTCTGGAGTGCAATAACTAACCAATCGGGCCCCGTCGTCCAAATGATCTGATTTTGGGGCCAACTGAACTATTCTTCAAAATGTTCAGCCCACCTGTCAACTCGGCACGATTGACTGGTAAAAAGTGAACCATCTTTTTCACGGCCAGTACAACCACGGATCAGGGAAGAAAGCTTCCTGCTATTCCCAGATAAAAAGGCTTTTTCCATCTCTTCTGATTGTTCTACCAAGTATTGCTCACGATCTTTGCGCAAACTTTTAGTGAGCTTGCGTTTAAGTTCTCGACGGTCGTAATCATATTTAGAACCAGGTGGGATCGAGCGACGCTTGATCATGGGGTTAACCAACGTGATGGAAATCCAGATCTGTCGCAACTGAACAGCCCCATCGTAACGTACCTGCTCACCGCACGCTTTCATAGCTTCGGCGATTTGTTCCCGGTGTTTATTAGGATCTTTCATTTGACTCGATCTGAGCAACTTGTTCACCAACGCCTTTTGGTAAGCGCCATTCATATCCTCATCACTCGAATGCCAGTTAAGGAGTTTACATTTACGAGCGTATGTCCTTTGGACAAATGATAAAACAAAACGGGCACGCACAACGGCCAGAGCAGCTTGCTGACTGACTTATCGGAGAGTGTGGACATTAAAGGCGCCAATGTTTACCACTTGTTTTGGTCTCAGAAAACAATTATCGTCCGAAGGCATATGGAAGGCAGAA
>JTDE01000089.1:327405-356059 GCA_014338405.1 Paragonimus skrjabini miyazakii
GACCACCTCGCCAAGGTAGCAGGATAGGTTGGACTGATGACAGACAGAGAAGATACCAAACGCTATATAAAGTAAAGCAAAAAGAAAGCACCATCAGCACCAAAACAAAACAACGACTCCCGTTTGATTCTGCTATTAGGTGAGCTTTTCAGTGAAAAAAGCTAACCAACGGATCAGATAAAGTGTCAATTACATTTTTCTCTTATAGTTTCTTTGATTTGCAGTATTTTATCTTCTGTAAAGATAAATATTGCTTTCATTACAGGTGATAAGATGGCGTTGACCTTGGTCATCAAAGTAGTCTGTCCTTAACAGCATATGTAAAAAAGTGTTGAAAGTCTCCACAGCAGTAGTTGATTTGCTTGTTAGGTGCTGCTGCATATCTCAAGCAGCAAACGAAATGTTCATATAAATTACCTGAAATCGGGCTTTTTAATCTAGGTCACAGAGCGTTAAACACATCCAACGTTAAGTCTGCTTTCATCTGCCCACTATCCAAACCATGTGAACGTTATAGCTCAATAGATAAACGCCTTGTGACATCGTCCAACCGTAAACATTATATTCATCATTCTCAGATAGAATGCAACTTTTCTAAACTTTTATTGATGTTTGTAACATGCTCTGTATGCTTACCCATAGATTTCTTCTGGTAATCATCGGAAACTTTTATGAATGACGTTACAATTATTATTCTTTACTAAGCGGTTTACAGCTTTGGTGAAATTCTGCGGAATTCGGTCAAACTACTCACAGAAATCGAAACTTGTGGAGTGTTATGTATGCTACTCAAGAATAAGGAATACTACATTTGAAAATGACGATGAATTGTAAGGCAAATCCAAACGATCAAATATTAAGCCGAACTCATTAGTTATTTGTCCCAAACATGCACATGCAGACATGCACATGCCGTGATAGGAATAAAAACAGGTTAACAAAATGGTTTGTGTTCTTGTCTGTTAACAGTGATTACAACCAAAATTCACTACGAGATATCCTACAATCTGAGAGAGGTTGGTTGCCCTCTTGGTTAATGCCAAATCCTAAGCGTGCATAGTAAAATTGAGGTGTGAGCCATAAAGCTCTCTGTTTTTCTCACAAGTGCACCGTCAAGAAACCTGTTTACCGTTATCAGACATATAAGCTGTGAACTCAAGCCATCTTACAATTTGTTGGAGTAGCAGGCTAATTTAATTTCTCAATTCAACATTACTTTGAAAACGGGTCATACTTCAACATTGGGCAGAGCAGCTAAAGCAACCAAATTTGATAACGAGAAAGGAATGAATTACGAGTTCGATAAGCATACCACACGCTATGATTCCGCTGTTGAATAAATATATATTTCGCCCTAAAGATAAGTGCATTAGATCAGATTAACCAGTTTAGACTATGGTTGCTGACCGCACCACATAAGATGACGCTTGCAAAGAGTCTCAGTTACAAAGTATAAAGTGAACGACATGCTCAGTACATACACTCGGTGTATGTTAACCCTCTAGGGTAAGCAGTGAGAAAATTCACCAAAAGACGCATTGTATTCTTAATCGGCACGGGTTAATTGTATTTTGCTGACGGTTTGCTGTCGGGTTCTATTTGCTTGGCCATAATAGACAGGTATAGGTTAAAGTAGAAAATCTTCCAAATTGCGTTAGTTATTATTTATTAAGTCAAAAAAACGATCAATCACGTTTACTTAAAGAAAGTTTTAACCTCAGTATTTTGTGAGGGTGCGATTAGTTGAGCGGAGCTATTCAACATACCAAAAGGGTACGTCGTAGATTAAATAGATAAACTTCTGCTATGGTATTTGGGTATTGATAATTAAGTCTAGGATTATTCGTTTGTCTCCGATTGTAAAACTTCGTTTGAATTGGAGGTATCCACTTTCACCGCTATACGAATCACAAAGTAATCATACCTTCTTTATGACATTAATAAGCCTAGCTTATTATTAGGGAGATACAGCCTGGGATTGGGATTCAACAGTTTGTTCGGGATATACTGCAGAGGAAGAACTTCAACTCATACTTAACATACTTGTTAAAAACGTCCATCCTGGATGAATTATTGACTAATGCATGGTAGACAGGATAAAACTAGGAAAATCGTATGCAGCAGCCAAAATGTCTGTTTACATTTTATCGACTCTTAAAGATGACGGTATTTCCAAAATATAAACGCAATACTTAGTAGGACCTTTCTAAGCTCAGTTACGCGTTCACCTTCATTCCACACCAGCGTTACGTCCTTCATTAAGATTGCTTGTTTATAGTGTGTACCCCCTCCCTTTCTGATATGGGACATTGCATTTAGACCGAGTGACACACCACTTTTGCGAACACACTCGAGGACGCCATTCTACATGACTTAGCAAAGGTTCGTTTGTGTCTGGTCGCTGCTCACTTACTGGAGCTCAGTTATTCTGTCAATCCCAGAGAATGACTCCGTTAAATCTGTCGGGCCAACAACGTGCAATCAAAGCGAGTCAAATGCTGCGTGTTAGCAGATGCAGAGGTCATCGTCGCCTATCCAGACAGTCCCTCACCATACTATTGCTGTTTCTTCAATTCACTGAGGTTTCCGTGGCCATGCATTCATTTCCTGACCCAGCAGATTACACACTTATGACCAATGTCCTGACAGTATATCCTAATTGTTCAACCGACTCGACACCTGTCAGGTAACTGGATCCCAATCGATAATGTTTCTAATGTTAGCAACAAATCGTGTAGCCTGTTCAAGGTAACCGATAGTTTACAGAGCTGCGGATGTTCGGTTTGATCCTTCATCTTATATAGGTATGGGATGTCATCGGATTTATGCGATACTCTACCAATCTTGCTGCCTTTCTGCCCCCTTATATCTTATATGTTAACAATGAAGGAATCAGAAATTCACAAATCAGATTGGAATTTCCACTAGGTCTCGAGAAAAACCTTGCTTGGACTAGACATTAAGCATATAAAATAAAAGCTTTAATAAAGAAAACAGCTCATTCTCTGGCACACTTAATTTTAAACTAAACATCATTCACTATACCATGGGGATGGTCAAAAACTCTCAGGACGTCCGTTCCTCCGATTGAAGTTGTGCTACTGTCAGATTATTGAGTGTTTATGCTATCCCTGTTCACTGAGGTAACAGAAATAAAATGGAATAGCACTCATTTGCTTTGTTTGGAATAGCTGCGTAACACATTGTGGAGATGCGTTTCCCATAAATGGATTCGGGCTTATATTACTGAAAGTATACAGTTGGTGAGTTACTTACTTATTCAATCAGAGTTTGTTTTTGCAGATACCTCAATACTTTCCGAGTCTGGTTTCCCGAGATATGCGCTCAACTTCAATGATGAAATGCTTACACTTTTCTTATCACTTTTTCATTACTTGCTTGTAGTAGAATAAGTTAGTATGCTGAGGAGCTTATGTGACTGCAGTGATAACTGGTTAGCTATAGATAGCTTCATCTCAACAACAGCAGCTTCAATGTATTCAACGTCCGCGCAGGACACATATGTACACTCTAACGTATATACCATTAAGCGAGGGTCGACTGGACAACACTTAAAAGTACAACGGTGGCATGTTTTCAGAGGAAATTTCAATTGACTTGGTTCTGCATTTTACTAGCCCTAGAAATTGCAAACATTGTCAAACATATAAGGATCTTTGCAATTTTGTAGCGTAGTTGCTTCTTGAATTAGTGACAATCAGCTTTTAGTAGTTCCCCATAAAATTGATTGGAGAGTTTCCGTTCAAATACTGTTATCATTTATTGTTCTAATAATACTAGTAGTAGCAACAATATTGCCATTAGTTCGAATATACAGTTCTCAGCTTATATGTGAGGCACACGGGTCGGCGTTGTCAAAAGTGGATCTGCCAAATTGTGAACACGTCAGTCATCCACTTTGCTTTTATCGGGGTATTTTGTATTCATCTCGTTGTAGCAGTAAGTCAACCCCCATAAACAAGATGATTCCCTCAGCTCTTCTTTGAATGATGTTGAGTAAGGTTCACAACGTAATTCTTTTCCAACAACCAAACATTCTAATTTGTCAGTTGATATGCCTACCATACGGAGAGCTCAGTCGTTTATGAATCACTCCTATGGTCGAAATCCAAAACATAAACAAACCGGAGGATTTTCACCGGTTCTCCTCATGAAATGTTCGCGAGATGATTGTCAACCGCTAGCAAAGTTATTCATTTAGTGTGTCATATGCCGCAAAATTACTGAACTCTGAAGGAGATCAAGCGTCAAGCCAAGCCCTGAAATCGGAGAGGAGTCGGAGGTCCCACGGTTTCATACAAGCATTAAAAGCATCTGAAAAGCCGACTTATCCGCTTTCAGGAATTACATTGAACATTACGGATCTAAACCAGTTTATGGTTTGTGGGAGTAGTTATGCAGTTGGTAGCTCGGGTAGATAATTTGGGTCTACGGTTGTTAGCTGAACCTAGCATTTGGATCGCAAAGGTTTTATCACTGAACGAGGTGACATCAATAGTTCGCAAGAATTTGAGCTTTCAGGTTTGAGCTTTGTGGTTCCTCTCGTTCCTCATGCCCCAATGCAATTTTGTCCCGTTCAGCCCACTCTTTCATTGCATGACGGAAAATGTGATAGTGCTCAGGTGTTCCTTAAAAAAGCTACATTCGGCAGCATAAATAAAACATTGCTACTTCAAGTTCTCAACGGAGCTGATAATATGCCCTCTACCGTCGGTTATCGTAATGAATAGTATACCAGTCCTAAACGATTTATCCCTCTCAGTCGTCAAACGTCGTCATTCTTAACCAGAAATCTTGGTGACCTTCAGATTACACTTCGCTCTTCGTGTTTGTCCTTACTCTAGGAACTGTCCATGCTTTTTCAACAGCACAAAGAATGTAGAGTATTGCAACCGTTTCCACGTTATTTTTGTCCCTCGTCTAATTTGATAGTTTTACAGGACTGTGGAGTCGGTAACAGTGCTGCGTGCTGTCTTTCAACGCATCTAAATATACCAACACCTTGTTGTTACTAACCATAATCAGTCAGCATAATGAACTCATTAGTGATTACCTAGCCCCTCAAGTAAGAGACGGACTGAATTTTTAAACGTATTCAAGGGTTTCTTACAGCGCTGACGACCTGGTTGCCTTGTGCTAATGACATTCTCACCACAATCAATATGTTACGTTCGTCGCCAAAAACCCCCCAACCGTTTCGGCTCACCAAATCAGTAGATTTCTCAACATATTCTCCACTCCTGGATGTAGTTTACACTTCTATGTTTCCGCCTTTACTAGGGAATGATTGCATACTTTCGGTGGATCCTTTGATCCGCTACTACGTTGCTCTGGGATCATCTTATTCTTCAGAATGGGTAGATTTCCTCTTCAAAATTCATTGATTTTGAATTCACTGCATCCATTGTTGTGCTCTAAACTAGAATCAGACACAGATATTTACCCACCAGCACCCAATCACACTTTTTGTAATTCGTG
The DNA here is from genome assembly GCA_014338405.1 of Paragonimus skrjabini miyazakii. Lineage (NCBI taxonomy): Eukaryota > Metazoa > Platyhelminthes > Trematoda > Plagiorchiida > Troglotrematidae > Paragonimus > Paragonimus skrjabini miyazakii. Next base: position 332,905 of record JTDE01000089.1, read on the forward strand.
GTCACCTCAACGTTTTTTGAAAACAAGGTATTTTGTATGCTGGCTGATGACTAATCTCACTCAATAAGCTACGGTCCATCCACGAATATTAGTGAGAGTTTTATCGTAATTGAAGCTCGATAACTCATATCTCTTTCATTTTTCTAAAGATAGAGGTACATGTAAAGGCAAATTGCACCCCTCTTAATCTATCAAGCATTTTATTGTGCCAACCTGATTTGAAGATTAAAATAGTTTCTTGTTCAAATCATCAGGCCGGTCTATCAGTGATTCGGTGTTGTATGAGTGTGTCAGCTAAACACTGCCAACCATGTTACATCGGACAGTTGCAGCCAAAATGGTTTGGTGCGGTTTTCATCAAGAAGCACGTCACCTCTTGCAATACGCACGGGATTACATTGTTCCTGGGAAAACTGTATTATTTTAAAGTTATAACCAAACATAGCATGCATAGCCTTAGCATTATTGTGATTTTTAAGACATGCTTACGCATCTGTTCCGGTGTCCCATGGTTCATCTGTCCGATTTCGTCCCACGACACTCGAACAGTGTTACTGTAGTCACTGCGGTCAAACCTTGTCTGATTGACCCTGATCATTTTGGTTCAACAGCGAACTGCTATCTTCAAGCCTTCTGATTACACGGATTCTTACCGTTAATATCTTAACCAGCCTAGAGAAACACTGGGTCCGCAAAATGTAGGGTCTGTTGGGAGAAGATTACTCTTACTATGCAAACAAGTAAACCGTTTATAAGTGACTCTCTATTTTCCACCTTCAACTCCACGTTCCATATCTCCGTCAGCTAAGTAGTGACTTTCATTTCCTGCAGTGTGTTTTCAAATACTGCAGTGCATTCACCGTACTGTATGTATGTCTATAGTTCTCATTTGGACTGATAACGTAGGCAGACGGATCACACTGACGTGGGAATTCGGCTGCTTCACATATTAGAATGCTATCCAAATGCGTACCAAACTGTCATGCTGAAACGTGAACTAACGTGATCCAGTTGTAAACAACTGCGAAAAATCTGAGGTTGGGCTAAACTCAAAATAATGTCCGAAACAGTATGTCCAAACCAGCGAGACAGTGAATGTATGAAAACAAAGTTTCAATCAAGCTGGTTTTGACTCAAAGAGGACTTAGCCACAACAACAACCCTAAGTGCCCCTCATTCAGACATTGAGAACCTACAAAATGTGACCAATATTGCGTTAGGCTGATGACGGAAAATGAACAGTATAAACCGGCCTACGCTCCACAAATTCAGAAGCTGCCATTTAACTGTGATCTGCTAACTATATGTGTGTCAAAGACCTCAATAAGTGTTATTTGGTCTGGTTCACTATTTCACCACTTTCTATGTATTGCAGAAGAACATTCAAATCAAGACGAGATGACAGACTGAGAATATTACTTGTAGAAGATCGGCGGCATCGCGTTGGCATTCCACATATTACGTGTACAAGTCACTGGAGTTAATCTGTAACGTGGGTGCAAAATAGCAAAGGGGCAAATGATATACGATATTAGCTAAGCAGATGCACACAACCATGTGAAGCGGTAAGTTAGGCTCAATTAGGTGAAGTATGGATGGAGTAATTTTACTGAGAAAATTAGTGGTCATTGCAAGGGATATTAAGTAAGCAAAGAGCGACAGAGAAAGATTACTTTAAATGATTTATACCCTTATGTGGAAAGTCTGACTTCCCATTCAGCCACTGGCAGGCCGTAAAGCGCTATTAATTAGTCTCCCCTGATTTGAACGGTGTGACTGCAATCCAACCTGGTTTATCGATCACCTAGAAGTCATTGGCTTGGTATCCCTCTATTTGGAGAGCTTTCTGTGACTTAAGCACCTCGAGAAAGTAATGTGCTGAGTGTAGCACAACCACACATTACCTGAAAACTTCACTCAAATAACTTCGCCAGTAAACGCGTTTGTAATTTGAGATAAATTCAGTGCATCCACTGCTGTCTGTCTTCTACTGTTACTGTATCAAAGTTGATGTAGTCAGGCCATTTCATTGCACTACTTGAGTCTGAATATCCCAAATACCATATCTTACTTAGGTAACACCTTTACATGTACATCAGTTGTTTTTATGTGAATAACTTTAGATTGAATAGCGTAAAGTCAAAGATTCCGTCTTCTGGCGGGTACATCGGTTCTGATTTAAAGATCGTTTACAGTGAAACATCGAATCCGCACACTGTCCAGGCTGTTTCAGATGCACAATAGTTGCCCCTGCATCGGATTCCTGAGCCACTTGAGTAGATTTTCCCGGACGTGTATGACTGCGTTCTTCTTGAGTCAACTGAGGCACTTGCAACCGCAAATATAAACATGTCCCAATCAACCATTACTGACAGTGTTGTGGAATAATTTCGACTCCAGCTGAACTGGTTTGTTAACACCGTTCAAATGTTTATTCAATCAATTTGGTCTGGGGAGATAAATTCCATAGGTCATTCGTCTGAAGACTCCCACCATTTGGCACTAGACCTTGCTGTCTCATCCCATCGTCCGGAAGCGTTTGTCACGATGAGATTTGTGCTCATAAACTTATCTGGCCTTCTCAAAACTGTCGCCTTGTACTCAGACAGTTTAACGTTTGCGGCACCTAATATGCGAGTGGAATGTTACTACACATGATAGTTGGCATTTTTTTTACCTGCCCTCGAGGAAGCCATTTCTTCACATACAAAACAGTAATTGCAAATTTATGCAAATTAAGACAGCCGGTCACCATAAATATTATCAGTGATGCGGTCACGAACCGCGTCAGGCAGTGATTTAGAATAATCCACAAGAGATGTAAATTTGGCCTGGCAATACTCTACGCTGCTAGGAACTTCATGGATTGTTGAAGTGGTAAACACTCTCTATAACCGCGTTTCCTCCTGTTTACATCTATTCAGTACATCAAATTCCCAAACTAAGTGTGCACTGGCAATGCTTAACTGATCAACCAAGTTAATGTGATGTTACTACCAAATAGCTTATGCTCAAATGCCGTTATCCCAGCCACCTGGCTTTGAGTGAACACTTAAGATCTGTATTCAGAAGCTGTATTTCTGCCAAGTGGATAAAACTAGAGAAACCGTTGTAGTAAATACCCATCTCTTAGTAGACAGGCAAGATTTTCATCCTTTTTCGTAAGTGGTGTGATATGTCCAAGGTCATTTTGACACTTTATCCTATTAGCCCAAATGTTATGCCATGCAGCACATTGAATAGACCTCCCCTCCACCCATAGGGACGATCAGGACGACCTTGATAATCACGCGTTTACCAGTCCAGTAGGCTTACAGACTGAGCATATTTAGAGGATAGGTGTTCAAGGCCGACTGATCAAATATGAAACCGGTTAATTCAGACAGATACCAAACAAATGACAGCCACTAAGATAACAGCAATCAGATATAACTGTCGGTCATACGGTTAAAGTAGCCAGACAACTTAGGAAATTAGCCACACATTATCTTTTCGGCTGCTAAGTGCTTTTGTCTGAAACTAGGACCAACAAACTTTGAAAAATTTCACTCAGATTCAATGTGTGATTAACGCTGAAAGATTTATAGTTATCTCAACCGGTGTCTGTATACAAAATAACCATGTTTCAATATACTTTGGTTTAGATTGGAAAATTTGACGTTCGTTTGAATACAAACCACTGACGGATGCAGCATGTTCAAACACTCAAGAATTTCACAGGTGGACGTTCATGTTCAAGAAAGTATCTTTCTTTTAGTTGACGATATTTGTTATGACAGGAAAGACATTTTAATTTGGCAGGCTCAGATAGTTTTTTCTGGTGATCCCATTGCATCTAATGCAGGTAATGATTTCTGGAAGGTCGGTTGCCCCGATTATGCTAGATTCGATCATACACCCTGTGTTCATTTTATACGTGACTTAATCTCTAATTGGAGTATCCCATAGAACAGTTACGCTTGCATTCTAATGATCATGAGTCCACTTCTTTAAGACGTGTAAATAAACAGGCGTAGCTCCAAGTATTCTGACGTAATTTTGAAGAATATGAAACCTTCCTTTGGCCATTTTACCGGCAACCCGATGGTTTATCGCATTGTCAGTGAGTTGGCAAAATGGTGTACAGGAACTGTGATTTTTTCAAGTTTTCTCAGAATAGAAATCATGAGTTCACTTACATTTTACCTTCCTCGGGTTGGAAGGATTTCAAGGGTTGTTGCTTGAGGTCAATTGAAATAGCCTACAACAATCGGTTTGGTGTTTCTAGGCCCACAGACTTTCCCGTCGTTCGAATGCTTTTGATTTCCCATACAATATATTTTTTCCTCAACGATGGTTAAAACGTAACTCCAAATCTGGTCATTTCTCACGTTGTGCAGTCATTTTTCACAGAAATGTTTCGTACATTTTGCACAACAATTTTCCATGTATTAAGGTCACCAAAGCTGAGTTCACAATACGTTCTCAAATTGTATGAGAACAAGTCGTTTAATTTGGAAATCTACACAGTTACAGTCAGGGAACTAGTTATCATAAGGAGAGACAAACCAGTTTACAATTACAATCAAACATCAGTGATTCGGTGACCGTCCGGTTTCCTCGTTTTTCTGTCGATGCTAACGTCTTGTTCATCTATTTAGGATTCATTAACAGATAAGAAACTCATCGCTAGCAACAGCATTGCCAGTACAGTAGTATCATCTGTCTAGTAGCTAAATTTTCAAAACAATAGAATCTGTACAACACATGTGAATCGGTCTTTCCAGTAGTACCACAAGGAAGACAATTTATGATAAATATAAATGCTTTCAACTAGAAAGCCTTACACGAAAACACCCATCAAAATTGGTTTATTCTGAGCATTGTAGTAAGTAATTTTCCGCTGTATCCATACCGTTTACTTACACCATGAAAAAGTTAGCCAGTAGGCCACACACGTAACAATAACTTGAAAAGATTAATAGGCTAAGTGTAATTGAATAAAATGTTTGTCTTAGATTCGATCAATTTGATATTCGTTTGAATACAAACCACAGACAGATGCAACATGCTCAAACGCTCAGGAATTTCACAGGTGGACGTTCACGTTCATTATTTATAGTCTGATACACATATTTATGCTTAATACTATAACGTGTGTCTCCAGTTCTTTTATTCATGCTATGCGTGTGACTAGGAGTAAGTCGACCAAACTGGCAAACACCGCGGCGGTTCAACAGTTACCAATCATTTACGTGGTAATAATCTTGATGAAAGGGACAGATTTACTAGAATAAATCAATGACAGAGTTAACAAGAAACAACTCCCAGACAAGCATGTCTTCAGCGAAGTTGATTGACATTTACTAGATTTTTCCTGATAGCGAGCAACAGAATGACAACTTCTAACAAGACACTTGTAAGATGTAGTCGTGAAGTGTTTCATTGTATTTATCCATTATTTTACACACTTATTCCATGAATACTTTTGTCAAATATCAATCATTGCAGTAAAAGGCGGTTCAGAACAATGAGTGGTAAATAGGTAGACGACAAACGATTCAACGTTGGGTCTGTTATTGAGAGATGAGGATTAGTAGGGCTGTCATCAAACCTTTACACGTGACAAAATATATGTATGAAAAAATAAAACCTTTTCTCTCATTTGAGTCGTAAATAACACAACAATATATATACACTGTACAGTTGTATATCTTGCGGATTTTAGTTAATGTCTCAGGGATCATTTTTGACATTTATAAAACGTTATGCTCTAATGTAAAACTTGTGCGTGAAAACATTCTTGAGTTAACGTTTATCTATTGGAATACGTTACTTCACTTCATATGGCCATTTTATTGTAACCGATTGAAGCCCTCTCATCGAGGTTTGACCGTAAAGTGTGTACGGTAGGATTAAACTTTCCACTGGGATATTTTGAAATCACATCGTATACGTGAAGGAAAACATACTACAGATATACTAATACAATGATTCAGTCATAGTTCACCACCGTGACATTGAAAATCTGTTAGTAAATTGATTTCGCTTAGGAGTAGTGAAATGTAGTATGTTGATGTAGAGATTCATCGCGGAAAGTAACATTCCGCTACTGGTGGTTGATTGAAGGATCCCATTTTATAGTGGCGATGTAATCTACATAATGCGTCATCCGTGACAACAGTGAGTGAATAGATAACTCTATAAAAACAACTAAAGGTTGAGCAAACCATAGTTAACATGCAACCTCCATAAAGAACGAAGAGTGAACTAACGAGCGATTTGCATGAAACTAAGCATAACAGATCATGAATTTTGCTATAGAATGGTAAACACTATCTTCGCCTGGGCACCTTTTGGATTAGTGCATTCTGTAGCAAACCTTTCAATTGTAACCTTTCAATTTCACTGTCTTCCATATTTTGAAAACCATGTCGTGTCCTAGAAAGTAAGTTAACTTAAAATTCGCGGACGTGTTTTAATTCCATTTGAACCGAAGCATTGAAGAAAAAATACAAAACTTTTCGTCGGTAAGTCCTAGTGCAACTAAGCATTCATTCACTGGTTTCCATATCTCAGACAACGGTTCTTCTGTTTCGGACCGGGTGCTTTGTTTATTTTTGGATCGTTTATTTTGACTTTTCGCTTAAACTGAAAGAATGTATTACACCAGATAGTTGACAAGACCTGTATGTACATGACTGACTTGTTCTCAATTTGAATACAAAAACGATTGTGCGTATACACTCCTAATTAGTGAAAAGCGAACAGTTGAATTTCTTTTAAAATGCACAGCTCATAAAGGAAACAAATGGATCTGTCTCCTGATTAGTAATGCCCGTATACCATGTTAACTGGTATTCAGTACTATGTCAAAAATAGTTTGCACAATTCACCAATAATACGCTATGACGAATCATCATATTCTGTGTCAAAATTGTGTTCGCTGGTTATTTGGAGGATTACATGGGCGGATATTGGGTTTAGATTTATCAGTGTTACCTGCCTTGTATTCACCGGACCAGTTTCCTGTGGGGTTAATGGGACTGTTTTTATCTTCACCTTGGATGATCTGACTGGCCAGTACACGTAGCTCGAATTCAATCCCAACATGGATGGACAGTATACTGGATCCAGGCGTTAATCGAGATTTCAACTACTACCTAAGTCGACATAATTTAGAAACCCGAGCGATAAATTGCCAATGGAAATTAGTTTGACCGGTTAACGGAATGTGAGAAACAGAATCTACAATAATGAAATTTCTTGCAATCCTGCCAGTTCAATCGGAAGCTGAACTGATGGATATGAAAATATTAGTGACCGTAAAACACATTGAAAGAGCGAAGGTCTTGTACAGAGTAAGGTTGAGTTGGAAAACGATTATTGCGAATATCCAGTCGGTATCTGTTCAATTCAATCATTTTATCATGCATTATTGCCAACATTTTAAGTCCTATTAGCACTAACTGTGACAAGGTCATCAACCGCAGCTTACCTAATGACGACCACATCTGATCATTAACTCTAGAAAATCAATTCAAGCAACAGACGCATTTGTAATGCCTCTGCAAGGAAATTCCGTTTTCCTTCAATCAATTGACGGCAATTCTTTACTATCCTGAAAGTATAACCATCTGCACTAAGACTCATAGTTCTGCAAATTAGATGCGGAAGTTGTCGAAAAATGCTTTCCGAACTAGTTTTAATATTCAGTAATTGGTATTTAACAGGCCGTCTGTTCAACTGCCCTCAAAACTGTACTATCATTCTAGTTGAACAAACCCTACCTTAACTGTAATGTTTACTTGATCAAGGTAATTGTACAATTCACTCGAGTGTCTGTTAAGCTGTGTATGAGACGATTGTTCGTCGCCATATTATGTTACTGAATTTATGTGTAAAGCTATGTGCGCTGTTTAATTTTCTTTTAAAATCTATGCACTTTCCAGCAGTCCATGTGCTAAATCGTGGCAGTTGATGAAACCGACTGCGACAGTCAAGGTTTGTAGCTGTTCTTGGAACATGCTATCCCGTCCCGTTTCAAAATTTGGTGAGGCTATTTCCGTATATATATCGAGGGCAGGTTGGCCACCACACACACACCTCGACCAGCTTTTAAACTTTTAATATAAATCATTGGAGTGGGAGTACGAGGACCGCAGTGGTGGTCCCTGGATCGATCGATTGCGCATGAATAATTCAGCCTCTTAAATGGTTGGCCGTTACACCGAGTATGTCATAATTGCCTGCCGACCATCAAGGAAGGCTTACGGAAAGTCCCGCGAGCCTCTTGTTCATTTCAAATAAGTTGGATTGATCTAGTTCATCTCCTCTACAGGGCCATTTAATAAATCTGACCCGCACAGGTTTTACCGAGAACTCAGGCACATCCGACATCCTACCATTTAATTGAGACTTAATATCACTGTGTATTAAGTAAAATTATCAACCCGAAGCTTTCGAGAACAGTCCAGCCGTTCTACTCATGCGCTACATGAATGGTGAGAAACAAACTTGGTCGCACAACCAGTAAGCCAATCTCATTTATTTTGGAACCCAAAACTCAATGAACTGCGGCCTCACTAAAGTGGTGTACCTTATGTTCGGCAAGTATGTTTGGAAGTCAGTTACCTCGTATTAGAGCGCATGAGACGGACTTCGTGTGGTAGATTTAATTTCCAAATGGTGGCCATTGAACACAAAATCTCTCTAGGCATGCAAGAGGTGGTTGGTGAAAACTAATGAACTGTGTTGCTGGCCTTCTTGATCTGTTCTGTCAGATGTCAGTTTATCTTTTTTAAATATAGGCTAACGTTATTAGGACTCGTAAGCCCCTCTGTGTGATGAACAACTGAAGATGAAAGGTTGTGCGTGTAACAGCCGGGTCAATAACCGAGTTGTCCTCACTTCAAAACTCGGCTGTCATAAACAAATAGTTGCAATCGGCTAAAATTGACGGAACACAGGGAAAGAACAACAGACAACCAAGCTTTCTTTCGCTTGGTGAAGAACAAACAAATAGTGATTGTTTACCAGCTAATGGTGGACAATTAACATGACCTTGGTAACTACATTGATTAATAACGTGGAAATTAGTACGGAAACTAATATCCTCTACCCCTGCGAAGCATTTAAGAAGTGGATTTCGTTTTCTGAAATCCGTACATGAATGCAGCAGAAAGTGGATGGACAGTTAATGATATTCCTATATCTAAGCTCGCTCAGTTAGGACTCAGAAGTTCTTGAAGTTGTACAAGGGAGCCGTACAAAATTAATTGATTGATGTGCGTGGAATCTTAAGAAAGTGAAGTTGTTAACCTTCCAAGAGGCTACAAACTTTGATACTACTGACGGATGATATTGGCTGTAGGCTGAAATTTTGTCCATGGTTTGGTGAACACGTGGAAATTCGAGAGACCTATTTTACTGACAAAACAACATGCCGCCTCACTGAATCGTTTCAGAGTTTGCACGCCGGAGAACGAACTGAACAAGTGGTCAAATGTGAGGGGTATTGTTGAGCCATTTGTATTTGTCTGCATGGATACTTATGAATCACAGTGGTAGCGTGGTTAGTGGTTATCGCTCACAAAGTAGTGTGGGTTGGTTGTTCATATGCCTAAAAATGTGGTGGCTGTGACATCTAATTCTGACTCATTGTTGACAGCAAGTCAAAGCGTGTGTTCAATACGATATTCTGGTTTGATTGAGAAGAAGTACTGACTGGCTTGAGGTAGGTAGGGTTTGTTAACTCAAGGATATAACATTAAAACGCATGGCTGTTTTTTCTGCTTGTCGTGGACGTCGTCCTAAGTTCAGCATTATAAGAACTTTGTAAACATTACGCGTCTAGTTTAGGACTCGTAGTCTCGTAATATCCCATTTTATTTAACGATGGTAGGAAGTAACGGCTGGTGAAGTAAAAAGATCAAAAGATACACAGGTCAGTGTCATCATCAGTACGCTCACGAATGAAGGATCGAAACGTAACCCTAGAAAAAACCGACCGTATTATCTTCAGTAATGAGCGTGAATGGAACACAAACCTGTGAATGTGTGCAGAAAGTGCACAGTCGATTTGTGAAAAGTAGCCGGTTAACGCCAATGATTAACTAACGGACAAACCTTGTTGCATATGAAACTTTATTACAAACAATTCACACTGACAATCTGTGCCGAATTGACGGAGAAGAGAAGGAGATTGTCAAATTGTGATAAATGCTGTCAACGTCGTTTTCCCACTAAGTTGACGCAAACCAATTGGTTTTACTTCATACACTTGTGTTACCTCCTACCTTCGTCAGTTTAATCGATCTATCACGCTGGCTTAAGTGTGGTGAGTATTGAAAGGTAGACAGGATTGCCTCGTTATACCTTGGCTTTTTGCTGATAATTTGACTACGGTGTTCATCAGATAATGAGTAGAGATAACTCTGACAGTTTGAGAATGCGGTAATAACAGTCTTTCATTACATCATACGTTGCAGTTTGTACGGTAAACTTTATGGTATGCACGAAACACTAAGAACACGAATCAGGCTTTTAGGGAGGGGTTTAATGACTATCAAGTTGTCACGCTGGGAGAAGTCTGCTTAATTTTTTCCGCAAATATTAAAGGGAGATAAGATAGATTTGTACTACTTTATGGCTGAGCCAAACGAATATGTATATATATATGTATATATATATATATATAGACTGAATCTCACATGAAAATCATTGTGCTTAGATTTGCAATCCACTGCACTTTTACGAGCACACTGGTCGGATGAGCACTCACAAGGGTAAACGAATCAATTATGTTATCCTCATTATTGCCTACTTTTCGGTATCGATTGCCTTTGGAACCCTTGCTGAACACCGCTCATTTATATGACCACAGATTCACTGGACAGTGCACAGTCCCATCAAACGGGAATATGTTGCCCGATCAGAGCACAATTATCGTCCAGTCGTCATTCTAAAAATCCGCTGCTAGCCACTGCAACTGGGGTAAGTTCTTGCAGATTAAACTACTGACAACTTGATACAGACAGAGCAACTCACTCAGTTCAATTGACCAAACAGTATTTCATACATAGAATGAACCATGGACAGCGTGCGTTGTGTGAGTGCCTGTAGCGCTTTGGGATCGCTCACATTTGAGCTAGTACACATGTTCTCTACCACGTAACCTCATGTGACCATATTATGCATTGTCAGCCGGCTTTCCATATATTGCCATGTTTTGGTGTTTGATTATCAGTCTTCCAAACTTGGAAGACTGTTGCTTGACAGAGAAGTCATAAACAGATATTTTGTAGAAAGTATCTCTCAAACACACTTCGCTATATCTTAACAGATACATTCTGCAGTTTGAGGGTTTATATACCAAAGTTCGGTTTTGAAGCCAAACAATAAAATTTGCCACCACACCAACACAAGCACATGCACCAATGCATATCAGTTAACATGGCAACCTGACACTGATGGAAATTCCTTCTCTAGGCAAATCGGAGAAGCCTTCGATCTTTGTATCGTAACATATCCAGATTCATTTGAGGGTGATATGTGAACAAGTTTCGAGCGGTTGATGACGCCGGTACCTTTTGGCTTGTCATATTCTAACCTGAGTCCAACACTGTTGTATCCATGGTCGTTCTGCGGAATCAAACTGAAAGTTGTTCGTTGACCCGCGGTAGCGTTGTTTCCAGCTGTGGGACTGATATTTGGGTAGTAAATAACAGTATGGCTAGTTAGGCTGCCTAAAGCTTGTGCCCCATGACCGACTTGAGGCGGGCTTTCGGCCAATTAGTGATTTAATCACCCTGGTAAATCAAACAGAGATAGACATTCAGTTTGGGAGCTGTTGAAACCATCGCTTTTACTTGATGAATTTCTTCATAAATGCTGATGAACAACCATTTTCTTTGGGCGTGTTTCCCAACAGCAACATCTATTTGACCAGTGTTTCCATCGAACAGATTCATCACGTACGGCAAACTGAAGTCCCCACTAGACCATGTTTGTAATGAGTTGACACAAAGCTGTTAAGTTTCAGGTACTGCCCCGTAGGCGGACTGCAGTACGGAGCCGTTGTTCCGACGCCTCGTGAAAATATCAAAAATCGTGAGTTTCATCCTACTCATGCTCAGTGATAAAGGAAATTCTGGAATTCAGGTTGTTCACTGAGTCGGGCAAACTGGTTACCATCCCCTTGGTGTCGGTAAATAGCAGGATATATTTGACGTTACGCCAGTAGGCGTGAGTCTGAGTGATGACAACATTTGCGTTCTGCCGCAGATGAGCAACAGAAATATCGGCTAATAGCCGATCGAATGAACTACTCGTGGCAAAACCATCATCTTGTGCATAGACATTTCTCTGAAAAAATAATTTCACTTTTGCCGTGCACTGTAGCAGAAGGTGTTTCAACCCGGACGTAGGCAATTCTACGTTCACTTGGTGTGAGTTGGTGCACTAACGAATTATACCAAACGTTTGCGTCAGAGGAGCATTTCTAAATGGAGAAGCTACGTCCAAATTGGTCATATGTTTGTTGCTACGGTTCAAACCATCGAATAAGTTGATAAGTTCAAAACGATCTGTCAGAATTTTTCGAATCGTGTATTGTTTCACGGGCTGAAGAAATTGTACCAACTGTTGTGCTAACTTTTGTTGTATTGAATGGGACATGGATAATATTGATCAAACTTGTGAAGTTCGGACAAGCCATACAAGTGAGAAGTATGTGATCCTCTAGGTGTAACTGGTTTTGCTGTCGACTGATCAATCAAGCATCCTTCCAGTAATGGTTGTACTTCCACGTTGACTCGCCGTTAAAGTTCAGCAGCATTGTCTGTTGAGCTATTCTGACTGAATTTGGCTGTCCTTTGATTGTGGGCTACATTCGTGATAGGTAGTCAGCGTACAGAAGCACTTTTTCATTGGTACCAGATTGTCATGTTAACTGATGTGCATTGGTGTGTGTGCGTGTGTTGGTGTGGTGGCTAATTTTACTGTTTGGCTTCAAAACTGAACCTTGCTAAAACACGCAAACTGCAGAATGTATCTGTTAAAATGCAGCGAAGTAAGTTCGAAGAATGCATTGTGAAAAAAACTGTTTCTGACATCCGCGTCCAAACATTTTACGGAAGAAAGTTGTTTTGTTTGACTATTGTTAGGGGTGAACAAAGCTCCGATTGACCAAATGAGCAGCATTCAACAAAAGTTACTTACTCAATCGGTACTGCAAACCTAGCGATAATATCCGCACTTGGTAGTTATGGTCACCGTGGGCTAGTGGATGTATTTAACCAGCGCATTTATTATCGCGTTTGAGAATCGTGACATTTTCTTGTCAGGTCCGAACCAGCTACCGGACATTATCAGCCACCGTCCACTGTCATCCGTCTTAATGTAGGTTCAACGTTGCAACATGCAACCCGGCCGTCTTTATTCTGATTGTCCGTTACACTTGCGGATCAGCATGGAGACACCAGAGGACAGCGTTCTTCCGAATTTTGGGTTCCAGAAACAGTCCTGTAAAAGGAAACAGTAGAAACAATCATGAGCCAAAAGCCCAGCAGAATTTGCATGTGACTTAAATTGTGTGGTATCTGGAGAAGAATCACGTGGCGCTCATATTGTGTTCATTGTTGCGTTCTTATATTGTTTTACACAACGCGTAAATTATAGAAACACTACAGGGTTCATAAAATTCAGAAGCACTTACAGACCCTCGCAAACGATTCAAGTAAGAAGATACGGAATGGACTACGAAGTATAAGGAAAGAATCATTTAGATTGTATATTTTTCGCTAAAAGGATGACATATATGCTATCACTTTCTGGAATACACGTTATGGATATAAAATGATACTACTACTACTACTACTAAATAACCGCCACATTTTATCTCCTATGACAGCAACAAAGTGGTGCTTATTGGGTGAAAACACTACTGTGATTCCCGAACGCTCAAAAAGGCCAGCGTTATAATCGGTGCAATCACCAGAATTTCGTCCAGTTTACTTTTCAATACTGAGTAGGAAAGATTCTGCTTCATGTTCAAAGTGTATGGTAATGTGAAAATAAATCGATGGGAGTGTTCGGCTATATACAGTACACGTTTGGTACAAAAGATCAATAAAAGATGAATTTGTGCTCGTTGTCCCTGTTACTGTGAGCTAGTAAAGTTAGTCTAGGAAACTCATTGCTATATTGTGCAGGATACATTTTTGATAGTTTATGAATCATCCTCAAGAAGAATGAGATTTTGAGAAAAGAATAAACGAGGCGCAAAAGAGCTGTACACCTAGGTACGCAATTCTTAACAGCCTATTATACCTGTCTGCTAAAGGCCAGAGATGCTTCATTCTTCAACCTGGATAACGAGCAAGTAGGCTGTGACCTGATGCAGCAGAAAGAGGTGAGTTTTACGACTAGGCGGTCTAAACAACGAAGTCAGAATCTGATATGAAAATCATTGTACTCAGATTTGCAATCCACTGCACTTTTACGAGTACACTGGTCGGATGAGCACTCACAAGGGTAAACGAATCAATTATGTTATCCTCAGAATTGCTTACTTTTCGGTATCGATTGCCTTTGGAACCCTTGCTGAATACAGCTCATTTATATGACCACAGATTCACTGGACAGTGTACAGTCCCATCAAACTGGAATATGTTGCTCGATCAGAGCACAATTATCGTCATATCGTCATTCTAGAGAAAAAGCTGCTAACCAAGTATTCAAGAAGAAAACTGAACTAGTTACGGAGAGACATACGCAAAACGTGAGTCTGGTAGTAGAGAACAAGTCACAATAGTTAGCAGACAAAGGAGAGTTGGAAAAGTGTTACTGATGTAGGAACCGCTTTCCATACATTAACCTATCACATGCACAACGCAGATGCAAGCCCGATGAACACATCAAGACCAAATTGGTTTTGTCACTGCCAGTGGTCATTACCATTCTAAGACAGGAGTGCTCAACAGTGTTTAGAAGGCACTTGTCAGGTTTTGTTTATGTGTAACAGATGTGAGGTCGTTCAACGTGGTCGGCAGAATTTGTGCACGCTTCAGACATGAAAATAGAAACGTAAGATTAACACAAAATGAAGCGATAAACTTTCCCAGGTAGTCGGTCGACTGAAACAGAAAATTCTGCCCATGTATGGTTAATCACGTGATCGTGTGTCTATCGGAGATAACCCGCCGTTCTGTTCTTCCTGTCCTGTTGGGATTGAACATACTTGATAAAAACATTAAGTAGTGAATCTACCAAATTCAAGCCTCAGTCATTTGAAAGGGACTGGTGGCTAACTTATTTTCGGTTTATTTTACTTCATTGATTAAAAATGTGTAGGGTGATTCACACACTCAGAGAATGTGGATCGTCTCACAAACGGGTTATTCTTACAACTTACTAGTTCACAGAGTTATACCAATTTTTTTCATAACCGAATGAATACTGTAACAGCAGTTAAGATTTGGTGAATAGATCCTAACTGCAATCCAGTGGTTATCTTCGTTTGATCTACGTGACCGGTTCGGTCAAACACCTTATGAGCAATCGGATGTGATGCTTTGCACCATAACCCAATCACCCAATTGACTTTCCTAATGATTGCATTATGCTCTTCTGTTCAGGTTTACCAACACGGCCTCATAGTTTTCTAGCAAGAAAACACGCGATTACCTGATTTTCTGGTTGCCGTATAGCGGATAAACATTGCCTGATTTCATATATCGCCGGTGAAAAGGCACACTATAGCAACCAGTTCGTAAAAATGCGGTGAAATGGAAATGACTCATTTTTGCCAGGTAAATGTTGCAGCCGTCACATCTAGAAGTGACAAGGTACTGCTTGGAATAAAAGCAGAAACCCATGACTTAAAATTAACCATAAAGACTATCCTTCCGATAATTGCTGATCTTGAATACCTGGGTACTGACCACACTGACAGACGTTCGGACAAGGAATGTTCATTAATGAAGAATTATGGGGTTACTTAACTGCCGTTCAATCTAGGTGGATCACCAGAAAATACCCGTTGTCTGTGTTTCGGTGTGTAATGGAGGCGACATGAATTGGCTTCTACCCTAAAAAGATCAAACAAGTACATTCAACTGAGCATGAGTAATCGCAAACTGCGCGAATACTATCTGAGACAAACAATCGACACAACCAAACACTTTCCGTTTCCCGAGGACAATCGTGCTAACACTCTGAGGAACCTGATAAAATTATGCAGTCTTTAGATGAGACCCAAGTATGAAAAGCCAGGGCTTCGGCTGGAATCGAACCAGCGACAGAAACAACATGCCCAAACGCGGCGTGCGTTCTATCTGCATATTGGTGATTCTCGTCGTATGAACGGGTCGGTAAAGTAGCCGCCCTTTAAAGAATCTTCTGCAAAGCAGTGACTTTAGTCATCCAGGTTCCAGACGGGTCACTGTTGGACCCTACTCAAGTAAGTGGCCCGTAACTCACCAATGGGTTATTCGAACCACAATTCAAGGAGGCGTTAATCAGAACCTTTCCTGGTAAACCAGTGACCTTAACAATAATTATTATCAGGAACACTGAACTTTTTATGGAATTGTTGGGCCCACAGTGAGCACGTGGCGAACATTCTGCTAGACGAGAAAATATGTGGTTTCCAGCCTGAAAGTCGTTTGATTCGAGACCTATTCGCGTATGGCAATCGTGGACACTATGGTTAGAGCTAAACAAGAGGTTTCTTGCTGTCGTCGTGCCCGGTTTAGTCCACACAACAAAAGCAGCAGTTACCCGGAACGTGATGTTCTGTGTGAAGCGGTTACACAACCTTCTCCAGACTTACATCACCAGATTCGTTACAAAAGGTGGAGCTGCGCAGAGCAAGCTTTTCTCCTGGAACGACAGTGTGAGTGGGCCGCTATAAGTCAAAGGAAATCATCTCAGGTCGATTGACCAGCTTACCCTGACTGCCATCCGTTAATCCGGTCAGACAGGATGTGAACGTCTGCAGACTGAAATATCTGGGTTGCGACAACATGAGTGATTTTACCAACAAACGTAGGCAACCGAAAGTAAATACATCCAAAAAGTGTATATTTTTTCCAGAGTGGATTCCAATTGACAGTGTAGTTCTTCTGGCTGAGTGCAACTCTCCCTCCGAAATGCCAAACTGAACAGAATTTCGTCACCGTTAGCAATTACTTTGAATTCCTTCAGTGGTCTGTTCAACAGAACGGAGCGTCATGCTGGGTCTGGTCATGAGCTCAGTCGGTGTTTTCGGACCTCTGATAAATGCGCCTGAGGGAACACAATACACTTGCTCTCATTATGACGATGCAGCAGATAGAGTAAGCGCCGTCTACCGTCCGCTACGGTACTGTCGAAATGAAATTCAAATTTTTGAATGAATTTCTAATACTTGACGGGATTTCTGTTGGAGTAGGTCAGCGCTACTCGATGGACAACTGGGCCCTTGATTATGTCGCTCATGACAATTGTGCTTGGATCCCATAGTCGAATTTCCTTCGGCCACGTAATGAATCCCTGTTCAACCAGCACTCCACAGTCTATAACGTGTTTCTTTATTCGAAATAGATTCTTGGTTGATATATCGTCAACCTTATTAGTTCGACTTCTTCTTAGCAGACAAGTAACTCTCGTTCATGTTACAGTCCAGTTTTCTGCTTCTTCAATTTAAGCGCCTCTTTAGACTCTCTCTCTTTTGATCTGACCAACAGAGTGGGAACTTGTTCTACACAAAATGAACTTGCTATCCTTAGGAAAACAAGAAGGAGAATGAACATCAAAAATCTTCCTTCCGATTCATTATCAGCGCCAATGCGTCTGTAACGTACAGGTTTCAAGCTAATGGAAAATGTCGGAAACAATGAACATCGCCTAGATAAACTGATGCAGTTTAAGTCCTGAACGACTTGTATAGGCGAGCCATACCGGGTGTGATTTCCTCCCAATGTCCAATTAAACACAGAACCAAATAACATAGATTGTAATGAAAACCGTTTGTTTTAGTACATCAAAACTGAATAAAACCACTGAGATGATTAATTGATGCAATTCTTTGTGGTTCAGCTTGGTCAGAAACTTTGATAACCCTTCTTATGTTTTGGTTTTGCTCTACGTCTGACACCCGGAATTTATCTGAAGTCACCGATACCGCAACTGTCGCCTCACTAGCTAGCTGTGGGGGGACTTTAGATGGATTGGTTTAACTTAGCACGACTGCACAACAAGTAAGGGTTAGTCGGCCTTGAAGAGGAAAAATGATGTCCGACTATATATTGCACTCGAAGGCTGTAGTACAGTGTACCTGAAACGGTTTGTCATCGCCTATTAATTGCACTTAACAGCTTCATGAACTTAGTTAGGCCATATTTTTCAGTTGAATAAATTGGCATCAAACATATAACAATTACAATCAAATTAGTATTTGAGCTATTTAATCAAATTTGTTGTCGTGCTTTGACGTTTATTTTGGTTAAGATGAAAATCTGGAAATTGATCGAAAACGTTAAATTCATGTTTTCGACAAACTGAACAGAGCTAAATGCTTCATAGATTACGCATTAATAGTTGAGAAGATAATAGAAGGTCATAACTGGAAGAAATTTTGCAGCGTTATATCGATCAAGGATTTCGTTATTCACGTGATACACTGTCGTTCAATTAAAAGGCTTCATTTCAGAACTAGTATCTAAAGATTATCGGAATGATCGTTGACAGCATGGAGATTAATGCTGTCGGTACGTTGCCAGCTCTTAAAAGTTTGACATCAATATTTTGATTGAACGGTAAATTGAATTGGTTTAGTCAATTCTTTTCAAAACTGCTCGTTATGACACATGCACTCCGTGCATTATGTGCTGATAAGTGGATACTGTGGAAGTGTAAGGAAGAATTACGATCAACGTTCTCTCTCTTCGCACGAATCTAATCAGATCAAATACATAGCTCAGAATTTCTAACTGATTCACTCGGCTGCAGCGTATCAAGATTAGAGGGGTGGTGTAAAGACTGGTAAGGACTTATCGTAAAAATTCCGTACATTATGAGAGATTGTTTAGTTGAGTATTAACAAATACGGCTATGTATTCAATACATATTCATGCGTGGCTTATTTTAATCACAGAAACATAAATGTATATATCTTAGTGTCTTTTACAAAGGATCGATCTGAAAATTGATTTTCGCGTATGTCCCAAATGGATGCTCAGATTGAAAAGAACTGTAGAGAAGAACGTGCCATCTTGCTATTCACACCCAGGCGTTAGATGAAATGGTGATAGGGCATGAATGAACTAATTACAGAGAATCCAGGTAGACAATCACTGATTTTGTGATAAGGTAATTGGTCCACTGCGTAAAGTTTGTTCGTTGGTTGATCCAAGTCGGTTGGTTATTGATTATCGTATCGATTATCGTCTTCTCAGTAATATCCAATATTGTGAAACAATCTCTCTTTTTATGGTCTTGCGGTACTTATCCTAACAAAAGATGCTCGTTATACTCTCTGTCATTATTCGCATTTTCCAATCAGGTATTTTCTTGCGTACAACTTGTGGACGACTACTGTAAAATGTAAGTTGAAGCTTTTCCAAAAAATAAAAGGTGTTCACTCCACCCAAATGGAACGTTCCAGGAAATAGCCCATTCGTATTATATCCTCAAATTCGCCTCGGACCACTGTCATTTATATGACAACTTTGGCATCCGATTCTACAGCAACTGAGTCGGGGGGGCAGTACTGTCCTTCTAAACGAATTGTCAATGATTGTGAAGTTGTAAACCAAAGGGTGAGAACGTTGTACCGGAAGCTTACAAGCAGGGTTCATCACAATGTGACAAACTCTTAAAACTGGTGATGTTAAAAGTATTCATACCGTGACGGAACTATCATTGTTTTCCCGTTTAACATCTCGTGTAGTGTGAACAAACGTTGGACATAAATTGTATTGAAAAGTTGACACTGATCATCGATGGTATACTTTTATGTTAAATGCGAAACAAGGTTAAATTTGAGAGTCGAGTTCAAATTTTACCAGGAAATTGTTCGAATTAGCTAGACGATTAGTTCCATTAATGAGGTAGCCCAACAGATTCACAAGAACACGGCCACCACAATGGCCTGGACCATCGAAATCAAATAAGATCGATGTATCACTGCGACCAATATTACTTATGATCAGTTCTCCACAGTATCAGTCCATGCTTTGGTAATTTTAGTCAAACTGACAGCTTCAGATTACTACAATATACCAAAGGCCTAGCTATAACCCATAGATGCACAAACTCACCAAAAAATATGTAGGTTTCATTACCACGTGATTTACTCAACGTGATAAGTGAACAGATTTATAATCATAAAACCGGACATATTTGCAATCTGTCTGTTGATTTTTAGTAATTAAATATTCGCGCGAAAAATTCCAGTGTAGTCATAAAAAATACTAATAACTAATCTTCCGATGATAGGTGTTTATGTTCAGATTGTGGGAGCTGCTGTAAGTTGTTCCATGAGGTCTATTCTGGCGGGTTATTTCAATGTAGGTAAAGGACTCAACTTTCAAAAGGCTCGTAGATGACGGGCTACTCATAACTGAAAGCAGACAGGAGGAAACACAATGGTTTTCTGCACCGAATTCGACACACTAAGCAACCGGTTAACATCAAGATTGTAAGACCTAGATAACGTCCTAATTTCGTGATATCCTATGTAATCGAATAACTGGCTATCTGAATGCAAAGGCAATCTGCGGAACGTTAATATCTACCGGCCGGCACGTGCAGCACCGTAATGGCTGCCTGATAATGTACAAAAGAACCCTGACCGGCATCTTGTGTTTGAGGGCAAGACAAATATACATTCGGGATGAGTTGTAGGTGGAAAGTTGATTTTCGTTATTCCGTTCCCACAGAAACTGACCATCGATTATCTTTATCAAGAAAAATGCCAAGAAAATCGACGGAATTGATAGATTAGTGACTGTCCCGAGAAAACCTTTAATTTTAAAGGAGCCTTCCAGGAGCAGTGTTACACCGAATTACCTGAACAGCATCCAAACAATACTCTGCGGAATTACTGTGTCGTTCAAACTTATGAAATACAGCAAACAATGCAACCGTCAATTCATATAGATTGAACATCAACCACAATTGATCACAGCAATCGCAATCCCATAGACTTTCCAGTCGACCCCTTTCGAAAAGAAGCACCAGACTCGAGTTTTCCTCCCATTAGAGCTTGTCAGTAGTGCATATCATCGCCACTGCCAGGACTAGAACTGCAGCCAAGCTTTCACGAGGCAACCGTGTTTACCACTGCGCCATTGACCTCACACTAGGCACGACCGGAATATCATATGTGAACACTCAACCACTTTCGTTTGTGACTAATGAACAGGTTGCCCGATAGCCTCGAGAAGAGACACAGTAACTGTCTGTTAACTCCAATCGATGACCCCTCGACTGGGACTTCTCTCCAAGTTGAGTGTTCACATATGATAATTCGGTCGTATCTAATGTGAGGTCAATGGCGCAGTGGTAAACACGGTTGCATCATGAAAGCGTCGCCGGATTTATAGTCCCCACAGCGGCAAGGGTATGCACTACTGACGAGCTCTAATGAGAACGAAACTCGAGTCTAGTGGTTCTTTTCGAAAGGGGCCGACTGGAAAGTCTATGGGAATGCGACAGCTGCGATCAATTGTGGATGATTTTCAATCTATATGAAAATCACAATCCCCTACTACTCATCAGCAACCGCCAATCTTATCAGCTAAAAGGTATCACAGTAATCCAACATAATGTACAAAGTTTAATCAGGTTTTACTAAGTGTTGTAAACAGTAAGTTTTGGGTGTAGAGATCAGCGAACCCTTTTCAAAACAGTTACAAACTCAGGTGACACTATGGCTACACCATCTGTCACCTAACATCGAAATCGGTCTTGTTTAGTCGCCAAGTAGTTACCTAAGACTGGCCATATTGTAGACATTTCGAATGCATTCTTTGTATTTATTCTGCACTAGAAAGGGACGCTGCTTGTAGATAACGAAGGTGGTATTCAAACATATCATGCCATATGTGTGCGTACACCAAACGCTCATGCTATTGCTTCAAATGTGATGGTAGGTGAGATTGGTAAGCAATGAAAAACACGTTTTTTGTGTGCGCATAGTTATCTTGACATCTTATTATATTGTTCATACCTCCCCAATGAGTTCGGTCAGTCCTGATTAAATCAATGCCATGTGCATTGGTTGTCTCTGGCTTAACTAGCACGGATGGTGAGAATTAACTGTAATGGACTTCGGTGTCCCAGTGGTTACAGTCCATGGAATGCCTTCCTGGCCAGATTGCGCTTGTCCCACTCTTCGTCCTGAGCTGATATCTAATTTCGACTAGCCGGTAAACATCATATATTGGGGAGTGTTGTGGACATGTTAAACTATCTTTGTTTTGCATTACTCCACTGAGATTTCCCAGTCTCACGCAGACACAAAGTGAACAGAGCCAAATCCAACTAGGGAACCATAGTCTTGTGGTTTCTATAAAGTCTGTCTTTTGTTTTCACCGAATGCGGGATAGCGTGAAAAGTATCTATGCCAAATGTCGTCCAAATGAGGCGGAACATTTTGATTTTGTTTGAGACCAATACATTGTAGAAATACTCCAGGCTGGCCAGAGCAGAAGGAAAATTTGTTGGACCTCTGTTAGTGTACGTTCTTCCGACGAACGCTGAGTGGCGCACGTACAACCAACGGCGCCAAAAACCAGAATCACGTCAAGCCGCTGGAAACCGTAATCTGTGGGATAAGATACAATGTTTGGTCGCAATAGGCCGTCAAGGGCCGTCAAGGGTCGTCAAAGGTCGTCAAGTACAAGTACAGGCGACCGACAAGCAATGACGAACTGACGAAATGCGATCGGATCGGTCTAATGTGTTTCTAAATAGCCGGCCGTCGGACAGACCGAGTAGTCGGCAACAGTTTCACGGCGGTCTATAGGAAGGCCGTATTTACAGGGGTGGGGAGGGTGTGGGGGGCAGACACAATGGACGTGTGGGCAGGTGAGTGAGGTTCAATAACTGAGAGGCAGGATGGAGTAATTAGTAAAATTAGACGCGGGTTGTGAGAATAACAAGAACAGGCGTATAGTTAGGCTGGGTC